>CM070635.1:28768128-29206317 GCA_036346255.1 Ampelocalamus luodianensis | reverse complement strand
GCAGGACGCGTAGCGGAGGTTGAGCCAACCACCGGTGCACAAAGAAAGCCCGTATGTTGCCCAAGACCTTGTAGGAACTCCGTAATGTCCGCGACCTCTGCGTCGGGCTCGCTGCTCGGCCGCTCGGCCTCGGTGGCCGACATCCTCTGTGCTCGGCCCCGGCTCTCGACGTTGCCTCATTTCTCGTTCGAGCCGGGCCGCAATATTTCACTCCAATGTTTGATAATGCAAAGCTAATAAAGGTGTGTAAAGATCAATGTCACGACGAGTAAAGCAGGAATAACCTCGAGTGCGTCGACCGGTCTTGTCGTGATGCCGCCTGCAGGCGTATGGCTGGGCTCGCTCGTGCTCGTGCTCGGATCGGTAGAGATGGAGTAGAGGCCGTCGCCAAGCCGTAACCGCCCATGCTTCTTGCCTTGTCCCACCTCATGGCGATCTCTCCATCAAAGTCACGGGTGCTCGGATCATGGTCGGCCCATGGACCGACCTTGCCGGCGTGTACTCAGCGATGCGGTGTGGGCCGCCGGGTTCGTGTACGCCTCGGCGGGTCCTCGAGTTGAAGGAGGCGTCGGACGTCGCCTTGCCCTTGTGGGCCATACACCATGCTCGGAAGTCCGAAAGCAAAATTTGGGCACTATGTGACGCCAGCTGCGAAAAACAAACAAGATAATTAGAAATCGAAGCGGCAATGAGCGTCACAATAGATAAATGAATTCGTGTACCCATGCTTGTTTGTATGCGGAGAATTTGCGGTCGCCTTGATGGTGTCTTTGGACCTTGCATCATCAAGCGACGGTCCGGGCATCATCGTGCATCGGAGATACTCCTCAGTGAACCACTTGTCCACGATCATCGCCCGGACTTCGGGATACGATTGGCACCACCGGGGAATCATTTACGTCATCAAGTATTTGACATATAAGAAGATCAAATTAAGCGATTTAATCTCAAAACGAATCAATATTAATGTTCTTCATCTACCTCAAGTCTTGGTCGGTCGTCATGTTTCTTGCGTCTTTCTTGGTGACCTTCTCTCAAGCTTCGACCGTGGTAGGTTACGATGGCACGGATGCGCACTCGTGATGCATGTCGGTGATGAGTTTTTACGGGCTTTGGTAGCCACCGTCCGCCTCGGCCTCAAATCCCTCATCGCATCGAAATAAGTCCGCATACAAGCGCGATGTATCCATTCATTATTTCAAGAAAAGTCCAATGAATGCGATGTATTGAGCAATGTTGTGCGAGAGACTTACCCAAAACTCCGCCTTCACCGCGCGCCTTGTTGGGGTACTCGCATCGACGGGCCGGCGTGAGTGGTCAAGCAGTAGGCGGCTCCGTCTTCTGGCGTACATGACAATGCCGGGTAGTCTTGCTCGCCTGAAGACCCAGGATGCCATTGGCGGGCGTGCAAAGACTGACACAACCACCAGGTTCTGCACAAGTGATTAAGAAAATTATTAGTTTCTATTTTTTCAACATATCATATGAAGTAGTGGTGACAACATCTAAAGTCACTTACTTTTGCCCGCCGACGAATCATCAGGGCGTCGGTGAGGATGTGGAACTCGAGGAGGCTCGCGGGACCTTGCAAGTAGACACCGAAGAGGCGAGGAGGAAGCGGAACCGTGCCTGTCGCCTCGTCGTCGTCCTCGTCCGCCCTCCTCCTCGCCCCGTCTCGCCGAACCGGCTCCTCGTCCAACTCGTCCACGGCGCCCCTCCTCCTCGGCACCTCCTCGCGGCGTGGGAGGAGACGGCCCCCTCTGCGCCGGCGGTCCTCTTCCTCCTCCTCCTCTGTCCGACCCCTCCGCCTCCTCCTCCGCGATCGTAGTCTGCAAAGCGAGGACACGTTACGACGGTTCCCCGCCATCTTTGTTCACTCACATGCAATTAAAAAGAATAAGCAAGATGTAATTAGAAATAGATGCAAAATGAACATAACATAATTACAAAAAACATAGTAATACATGTATTAGAAATAGATGCAAAATGAACAAAACATAATTACAAAAAACACAGTATTACATGTATTAGAAATAATCTTCATGATTGGGATTAGATGGATCATAGGTCTCGTCATCACTATCAACATTGTCCAAATCATCAACACTATCCGAAGGAGGAATGTTGTCTTCATTGTCATTGCCTAAACGTAATCGCTCAAGCATTTGTAAGTCCTTCACATTTCGCACCTCGTCTCCAGCGTCCTCGTCATCAACCCTTTCATTGTCTACTTCCATTCCTATCGCTTCGGTTAAGTCTATCTCAAACCTCCCTTGTAGCCCCTCTTCTTGAAAGAACTCTCCATCATATGTGTTTGGGTTGAAGTTGTAATCTTCATCGTTTGGGACGGGTAGTTTACCGTGTGGCGATACCTTGTGCACAATAGCCCAACCCTTAAGATGCTCTTTGTCTTGGCACGCGTATGGCGTATAATAAACACAGGACGGCTGTTGAGCCACAATGTAGACATCTTTTCTGGATAGACGGAATCTGTCGAATCTCGACTAGCCCAAGATTAGGGGTTCGTCTCGTTACTCCGAGGATGAAACTAGCGACATTTGAATATGACGAGATTAAGAGGTTTGGAACCATAAAATGGAAGTTCGTAGATTTCTTCAATTCTTCCATAATAGTCGAGGCCATCGATCGTGGGCGTAAAAACTCCATTATTTATGGTTTTTCGATTGGGCGACTCGCTCGTAGCTTGGCGTGTGAAACGATATACATTCACGTCATAACCGAGAAATGACTTGACCCTAACGACACTGGCCGTTTGCAACCTATCTCAACTCGTCACTTATAGGCGATCGGTTTGGGCACGCAAGCTCAAGTAGGATAGATCGTTATATTATTCGAGCGCACGATCAACTTGGAATGTCGAACTAAGCACGAGCTAAATTGGACAAGACCTACTGTTTGAACCAAGAAATGAAATCGGGCTCCTGGTCCCGCACTCGTGAAAGAAGGGTATCGGTTTCTGAGGTAGGATCCCTTGATTCATGCGTGATTGTGAAGAAATTCCTGTACCAACGAGAAACAAGGGGTTGGGCGAAGAAACAAGGAGTGACGGCGTATTGAAACAAGTTCGTTGAGAACTTACCCAATGAACAGTTGCACCTCGACAAGGTTGGTCAACATATATAGCATGATCTTTGCGCCACTCTTCATTTTTCAATTGCTTAGTGGTCGATGCACTTGCGCTCCGAGTTGCCGTTGGAAAAGGTGAGGTTCGATTCATTTCGCCATGACATTGTAACGAGGGTGGATTATGAGCGCTAGGAAGGTTCTCGGTGTAGTATTTCTGTGAAGTTTGACACCTCCTCTAGAATGTATGCCTCTGCAATGGAAGCCTCAATTTTGGCTTTATTTCTACATTTTTGCGAAGAGTCTTCGACATCTCTCGATTGGATAGCACCAACGGCGGGCTCGCGCGCCCCCATACGTGCCTCATCACGGAGGTGCACAATCAAATCTTTGCATCGCCAAGAAAAAGCCGGTGGAAAGATCTTCTCCAACTTACAGAGCAACACGGTGCCACCTTTTCCAAGTCATCAATGACGGTCCGAGATAGCTCCTTGGCACAAAGTCGGCGGAAGAAATAGCTCAACTCTGCGGCACTTGCGGACATGCTCGAGGACATAGCCTTGAACCATCGCCGTAAGAAGCCGCTCAATCCATATGTGGTAGTCATGACTCTTCATCCGTTGATTCGCGATCGCTAAGTTCACTCCTCTTGATTCGCTGCATACCCATCGAGGAACATTAGCGTCTGGATCCATTCAAGTACTTCCTCCTTTGGTCCTTTTTCAAGGCGAAATCAGCCTTAGGCCTTCTCCATGTCTTGCCGCGACTAGGAGGTGCATCTCTTGATTTGGTCTATCGCATAACGTTGCCAGGTCCACTCTAGCCTTAGGGTTGTCCTTAGACTTTTCCGTGTCCATGAGTGTTGCCCAAACTTGCAAAAAAACAACGGCACGATGGCCGACAACCACATATACAACCACAACCACAACTACACCGTAATCGGCATTAATTATCCATCGATTATTCTTGCACGTATAATGACTAGCCTACACACACACACACAAATATCCTTTGATCTGATGTTGCGTGCATCCCGCATGACGTGGACCTTTGATGGCATTGTCTTTGTCTCAATCTCTCGTTTTCAATGCACAATAAACTTATGCCAATTAGGAGAAGCAATTACTTGAAGGCAACCTTTATCAATATTTATACGAGATCGTGCACAAATGCAAGTGCATATGAATGCATACTTTAGTATCCATACACAGAAACAGACAAGAATAAAATACACGACATATATAGTTTTATGTGGAGCAATATATAACGTTAGTGTGCATACAGCATGCTAAATTGCTACGCATGATTGATATATATATATTAAGCCAGGTCATCAAATTGGAAACGACTACAACTCAAAAGTGTTATCAAAACAAGGAATTTTAAACGCATATTAACCTATAACTCAGCGACGCCGTTCTCGCCTCGATGGTGAGGATGAACTCGTCGATGAGAGTGTGGCGGCGCCGGGGCGACGGCAGCGGCGCAGCGCGCGGCGGCGCGGCGGGCAGCGCGGCGCGGCAGCGGCGCGGCGCAGCGGCGCAGCGCGGCGGCAAAGCGGTGGGCGGCAAGCGGCGGCGCGGCGACGGGCGGCGGCGGCAGCGCGGCGCGCGGGCGCAGCGACGGCGGGCGGCGGGGCGTGGCGGCGAAGCGGCGGCGGCGGCAGAGGCGGCGTGGCGGCGGCGGGTGTGTCGCGTGTGTGCGGATGTGTGCGTGTCGCGGCAAATAATAATAAGTGTCGAAGGTTTGCCGATCGCCGCGATCGGCACTCGGCAAATAATTTTACTTTTTATTTTTAAATTTCTTTGCCGAGTGCCCGCGATCCGGCACGGCAAAGAGGTTTTTTTAAAAAAATTAATTTTTTGCCTCCAAATTTTTTACAAACTAGGACATCTCCCATCTTTGCCGAGTGTCGTGCGTGTGGCACTCGGCGAAGACCCTTTTGAGTCTGGTGCCTCAGCACTTTCGGCAAACATATTTTTTATTTTGGCCTCCAAATTTTTTCTGACCTACTCTGATGCAGTACTCTATGTTAGGATTTGGTACATTTTGTGGCTTTTGTTATACTTAGTTAATTTATTTCATTTACTATAATTATTTGGAAAATGCAAATTTGAATGACGTGCATCGAATAATGGAATTTAATGATTCAAAAATGATAGTCATGTTATTGAGTGTAGTGTGAGGCGTATCGAGCGGACCGAAATTTCGGACATCTTGTTGTGAAACATGGCCAGTGAACTGCGGGCGAAGTGTTTTTAAATTCTATAAAAAGCAAACAAAGTCCGAAAATTATGAAACTTGTGGAGATGTCATGATATCATATGTGGAGGTGTGATAAAAATTTGAGAAGGTTTCGTGCATGTTGTCACGTCGATGCTTTCAAACCAGACATCTCCACATGTGATACTTATATCCCATTTGGAGATGTCCGGTTTGAAAGCATCGTGACGTGACAACATGCACGAAATCTTCTCAAATTTTTATCACACCTCACATATGATATCATGACATCTCCACAAGTTTCATAATTTTAAATGCTTTGTTTGCTTTTATAGAATTTAAAAACACTACTGCAGCAAGTTCACGATCATGTTTCATCAACAAGATGTTCGAAATTTCGGTCCGTCTCGATACGGCCTCACACTACACTCAATAACATGACTATCATTTTTTGAATCATTAAATTCCATTATTCGATGCGTGCAAATTCAAATTTGCATTTTCCAAATAATTATAGTAAATGAAATAAATTAACTAAGTATAACAAAAGCCACAAAATGTACCAAATCCTACCATAGAGTACCGCAATCGTAGTAGGGTGCAAAAAAATTTGGAGGCCAAAAATGTTTGCCGAAGTGCGGGCGGCACGGCACTCAAAAGGGTCTTTGCCGAGTGCCACACGCACGACTCCGCAAAGATTTATTTTGCCGAGTGCCAAACGGCCGGCGCTCAAGAAAATTTGACGACGGCGGGACCGTTACCTCGAGCCGCCTTTGCGAGTGCCTCCTTTGCCGAGTGCACGCACTCGCAAAGGTTGCATGTACCAAGTGTTATACTTTGCCGAGGTGCATGGCACTCGGCAAAGCTGATTTGCCGAGTGGTGTTCTTTGCGAGTGTCGACTCGGCAAAATATCTCTTTACCGAGTGCCCGCTATTTGGCACTCGACAAATCTTTTTGCACTCGGCAAATCAGCTGTGTCCGGTAGTGATTGTTCTTGTTCCGGCGGGCACGCATGTCCCGGTGTGTTCGCGGCAAGCAGATTGATTTTTGTGTTCATGCGGCGGCTGGCGCTTCATTTCTTTTGATTTTTGCTTGATTTAGATGATGAGAGGAGCTGCTGCCGTTGTGTTCTTGTTTGTGATGTGCCCAAATCTTGTTATTATTTTCTTCTTGTTTGTGATGGCCCCCAAAAATTTGCAGTTCCATTTTTCATGTTCTTCTGATGGTGTCCGAAGTAATGTTCCAATTTTGTTATTGTCTCATGGCTGACAGCACGGACGCCTTGGTGCTGAGTTGGAGTTGATTGTTGTGATATTTGAGGATTATCTCAATTTTTTGTGCCAGAGTCCGATAGTTGTGTTTTGAAGACGTGCTAATGTCTAGGACAACATGTATTTGTAATCGGAGGGAGTAATCACTGTAACAAGAAATAATGGATGAATATGGTTCTGATTAAAAATAATAATTTTCCTCAGCATACATAGTTAATATTGGAAATTGGTCCATATGAGTGAGACCTATTTTCTATTATTCTAAAGTATGGATAGTTTAATACCATATTGTTAAGGTAAAATAGAGGTGACCAATATATAAAGTGGAGTTCTTGTCACTCTTTAAAATATATGACACATTGATGAGGGTGATATGAGGAGGGTTTTGGCTAAACACACACGCGTGCACGCACGCATGCGCGAATCGCGTATTTTCGCATGAAAAATCGCGTGATTTGCCGTGTCGTGGTGCGCCACTTGGCAGACCAAGTCCACCATCTCTCTCTGTTTGAATGAGATTCAAATGTTTGAATTTGAGGTTTTATTGGGTGATGATGACAGGCAGTAGTTACTAGTAGATAAATGGCTGATTAAGTATGTCAGTTACCAATGGGTAAGTGACTGTTTAATCAGTCAGTTCACAGTCTCTATTCCTTCTTTTCTTCCTTCTGAAAATCTGTGCTGTTGTATTGCGTCGTCTGAACCTCGCCGACTCTTCTTCTCGACGTGCACCGTGAAGAAAGAGAACGATATCTCCGAGCTGTTGCTGCTGTGAAGAGCTGCACGAGGAACGGCAATAAAGTTTCTAGGCAGCGCACATCTGCCTGACCGCTCACTTTACTTGTTCATCTACGTTTCTGCACTACATCGAGTGCGCTGCTTCCTGTTCTTTATCGAACTCATCAGTAAGTCTTTCGTGTGGCTTATTGACTTGTTTATATTCTATTTTTGCATATATTGTGAAGTACAATGAGTTGTCTGCTGTTAGTATTGATTTATGCATCATTAGTCTTTTACAATATTAACTTCTATTAAAATCTAGAATTAAAACATTACCCACATTTTCAACCGTTAAAACTTCCCCTCGCAAAATAGTCCACATGGCGATGGACCTATCTGTCTTCGGAATTGCTAATAACTAGAGCGGATGGCACGCTACGCTGTTTACATAGGGATGAACGCTACGCTGTTTACATAGGGATGAAGGTGAAGGATGACTATGGCCTGTCATCCAAGTTTGGTTAATACAGGAAGTTCACAGGGTAGTGGTAAATAAGAGGGCAGTACATAGCAAAAGCACAGTTTCAGAAATTTTGCTTTGGTTCTGACAATTACATGAAAACTTAAATTTCAAGTGAGCACGTAGACACAGTTTGTGGTAGGCTAGCTTGTTCTTTGCTTCGTGTTTATTGCATAGCGAAGCGTAGGCAGAGCTGACTGAAAAAAATGGATAGCATGCTATGTTGAGTCTGCTAGTGGCGTACAACTGTTGTCTGTTGCAAAACAGTCAGAAATTAGGAAGAACTGATTTATGAAAAAGTCTGTCTGTCGAACTCAAATTGTAGCTGAACTCACCGTTCGCTTATTCATTTATGGTTGGACTAAATGAGGCAAGAGCTGCTATGTATCAATCTCAGAAATAAAAGTATGGCATCAGTAAATGCGTAAGATAATTCCTAATGAAGAAATAAGCTCTGAAAAGTGCAAACCTGGGGCAATTGTGCTGTGTAATCAGATTCTTGGTGCAGGAGCAACTAAACACAAAAGTTTCCAGATCTTCAGATAAAAAATTATTTAGGTAAAATATTAATAAGGCTAAAATGTGTAAGTAATGCAAGACCGTTGTTGTGATGAAAGCTGGAAAGAATCTAAACAAGGCTGCAGCCCATGGGGAAAGTTGTGATGGAATATAATTGTTTGGAACTTGATTGCTGTAGAGCAATAATTTTGAATAATAGTGAGACGGAAAACTGGTAAGATCTAAAAGAAATAAAACTGTCCAACCAATCCTACAGTCGTAAGAACTAATACCTGAATGAGTGCTTGCATTTCTGGAATGCTAACAGTTTGGTGCACTTCGCTGCACCCGTGTCGACACGTTCAAACAATGTATGGGATGATTTATTTTGGGTACAGGAATGAATGCGTACTCTGAGTCTCATGTGATTGTTCTATAAGAATTTTCTGTTTGTAAGAAGATCAAAGTCTAAGCTGTGCCATTCAAATATAACCAGTAGCAAGCCAATATCTTTTAAAGCTAAGCGGCTTGTAAGTAATATAGACGGGATGAAATAATAGTAGCAGACAATGTGTAGCTTACATTCTGTATATCGAACATGCTGAATATGTTATGATTGTATACAAAATAATAGTAGTGGAAAATAGCTTACCACTGTAAGTTCAATACCGACCGTAGTGGACTAGCCTGCATAACGAAAATGCTTGGAATAACAAAGGACAATTAAAATGAATGGGAAAAAAGAGAACACAACCAGCAGTAGATTGAGATTACATTATGCATGTCAAATACATTGAATATACATAGTTATGTGGTTCTGTAAGCATATATACAGTGGGTATGGAACCAAGAAAAAAAACTACATGTGAAAGTTTGAGCAAAGGATATATTTCAAATACCTGAAGCCTACAGTAAGCATTACATAGCACATCACATAACGGCAGATCATCTCAGAATGCTTGGATTGAGACCGGTAGGCTTAAAAGGGAGAATGGACCAGTAGAACTATCTTGGTGTGCACTTTGTTTTGTAAGATGGAACTGATGTTTTAATACGAAAGAACAGATCAGGTCTGGCAATGATCCAGTATTAGAAATAAATAGAGGCACATCTGTGATAATTTGGAAATAGTAGTCTCCATAGGAAACAGATCATGCAACACTGCCAAAATTAGCATAGTGGCCTGTGTAGCAATCTTTCTAAAGCGGCTATAACTGCAAACAACAAACCTCTAATACTATCAGATAAGGCAAACTGTAGATAACGTTAGCTCTACGTAGATTACATTCATGATTTAGTAAGCATAAGTACTCGATGCTCAATAGCTTACAGACTACACAGTACATACATGGAATGGTTCAGATGTAGAGTCATGTACATTTCATCTATTGAGATCTGAGAAGAGGTGGCACATGCGCACACGTAAACCCAAAGAGCCTTTTTTCGAGGAACGGCAGGTCATCTGAATATATAACTAACTAAATTCTGAAGCGACTAAAACTGTACATTAAACAAGGAAGTTTTCTTTTGGTCCCATTTTTTTTTCAGAATCACATGAGTCTAAGCAAAATACGCATTTAGCCTACTACTAACATAATTCAAAACATTTTCCTCTTTTGGCAATTCAAAGAGAAAGACAAATTTCTTCTTTTCAGTTATGAACTACATAGCTTCATGGTATCAAAACGAAGATCTGAGAAACCCATAATATTTTTAGGCTGTGTAAAAAATAAGGAACTGTAGGATGCTGTCACGACAATAGTACATACCATTGAAATGGGACGTTAATGACTAACATTGGTTTCGAAATTACCTGTTTGTGGAAGCACATTAGCCTATCTCGCTATGGCGAGAAAACAAGCGGCTTTGCAACCAGCTTCGATAGGAAATAGCAAGAAGAATCACCAGCAGCGTCCGTCAAGACAACCAGTACAACATGCCAGAATCGCCCAAATAAGGGAGCTGCGATTAAAAGTTGCGGTATGGGCTATAAGAGACTACCAATGAATGGTTACGATGCCTGTCAACTCTTTTTTGTTCTGATTAGTAGCAGTGATATAGACTGTGAATAAATGAACAGAGCTCGTAAAAATGTAAGGGAAAAGGGAAAAATAGAGTACTGAACCACACGATATAAATGAAAAGGAAATGACCAACTCTTCATATAAGAGGAACACCGCAATCTTACATGCGGCTCTGCATGGCTCGAAAGCTTAATATAGCCTTCCTCAAACTGTAGCAGCAGAGAGCAGCTGAGATATTTGCAGTCCCCCGTAGCATCATCAATACAAGGGCTATGATTTGTACGTGAGCATATGGAATCTGTTTAACATTGCACCCTCAATATAGTTAGATAAATAAAACTATGTAACAAATTCATCATTCGTGTGAAGGGACAAGCTGTAATCAGTGATATAACCAAAGCATAAATGAACTACCCGTACAACCTAACTACAAGTATATAGGCACAATCTATCCATCGAAACGCAAAACCCATCGTGAACATATTAAATCTAAGAAAAGAACATACAACTAAAGCACCAAAGGGTTCTCACATTTCAACATTCACACATAATCCGTACCTGTACACCTAAACCAACCATACATCTAAAACATTAATTTATCCAGAATAGGAAAAATCTTACCCTCCGCTGGAGATCTGCAGTCCCCTAGTTCTCTCTGCACAATAAGAAATCGACGAAGATCAGGAGCTTAATAAAACAAAAGTGAAGAAAAACACAGGCAAAACAGATAAGGAATCAAGATTAAGCAGCGCAGCTTACCCTCCGCTGGAGATCCGCTGTCCCCTGGTTCTCGCTGCACAATAAGCAATCGACGAAGATCAGGGGGCAAAAAAAAAACACAAGGAAAAAAACACAGGCAAAACAGAAAAGGAATAAAGATCAGGCAGCGTAGAAAGCAAACAAATTACCTAGGTGACGAAGCGCTAGCGGCCGCCGGCGTCGCTGCCGATCTTAGCTGCCATCCTGGACAACATGTCCTACGTTTGGCCCCTCTGCACAGGCGAGGACGGCCTTGTGCTCTCACGCTGACTTTTCCCCGTCGAAAACGGCATCAACAACCGCCGCAGCATACTCGGTCGGCGCATGGGCTTCCTCTACATCACGTATGGCTGCGTCACTGAAATAGATACGGAGATTGGGAGGGGAAGAAACGACGATAGTGCAGAGCTAGAGGATGAGATTAGGAGGGGAAACCAGAGATTTGGGGGGGGGGGGTGTCCAGCGGCGCGAGCGGTGGAGCTAGAGACGGCGACTGGAAAGGGGGAAGAAACGACGCGAGCGAGGGGCGGAGATAGAGGCAAAGCTGACCAAGCGATTAATGCTTGAAGACCGGCGAGGCGCAAAAGAAAGCAACCGGCACCAAGCGTCACGATGACTGGCATATGTGGAAATCGACCGGGAGACCGGCTAGCTGTGGCCGCGGGTTCCGTCGCTTGCGTGAACAGGCGAAACAGAGACGCGCGTTGCGCTGGGATACGAGGACTTAATGTACGGATTCAAGGAGAGGCTTAATAATAGGTAAGATCAGGTACCTATTTGGCGAGGGAGCAGCGGATACTAGAGGAAGAGGGCGGGATTAATAGAATTTAGGGCGCACGGATCTCAAAACCATCCAAAAGTCACACAAAAAAAAACATCCTCTGTTCTCAAAAGAAAAAAAAACAGACTAATTTAGGTTCCGTTTGAAATGCAGAAAAAAGTTCCTGATTCATACGAGAACTGAAACTGTTTCTCGGGCTGAGGGCTTAAGGTCCAAAATCTGAGTAAGTGTACGTGGGCTGGCAAAAAAACACTCGTTACAATAATTAATTGGTCAAAATTGAAATGAGTCAATTCAGAATTGAAAAGGGTTAATGAGGCCCAGCTCCATACTGATTTGTTAGCTCGCTTCTAAAATAACAACTTAAACAATATATAAAAATAATTTTAAATCGAGCTATATTAATTTCGAATGAAGCTAGATAAATAGAGTTTTTGGCCTAGATGGCAGTATTTGAAGGACGATTAGCAAAAATAACACACTCGTAGCCGCAATTGCAAAAAATGACGCTCTCGTCCGCACGGTCACCGTACGGTTTTAACCACGGGGCGACACATGGTGGAAAACCGCACGGTTAGCCACGGGCCGACATGTGGTGGAAAACCGCACCATACGATTTTAGCTACGGGGTGACACGTGGCGGCTAAACCGCACGATGGTCATGCGGTTTTCCACCACGTGTCGCTCTGTAGCTAAAACCACACAGCGATCGTGCGAACGAGATGACTATTTTTACAATTACAACTGTGAGGATGCTATTTTTATAAAGGGATTGTCTATTCATAAGGTGGCTGAAATTTTCTTAAGTATAAGTCATCTTTTTTATCAATTGGATCAATATCCAATCATATAACACATCAATCTCTACATAAATCCAATGGTCACACCAAGTGACTTAAACTTAAGAAAATTTCAGACGCCTTAAAAGTAGCAAGACTGTTTTATAAATCACGCTTCAAAATTTACCATTTGGGGCAAAAACTGTTAAATAGCTCGTTCGACAGCCAGCCCTGTGTTGACGAGGTCCACCAGACCGGGCCGGTAGGCGCTAGACCAGTAGCGGTTGACCGTTGACGGATGCGCCATGGACGGCGGCCGGGCCCACATCCTTTCCTCAGCTACTTCTGCGGACTCGCTCCATTACCTTTTGCATTTAACCCGACCCACTCTCTGCTCACAGAAACCTAGCAAGAGAAAGAACCAATGGGCCACGCATGCGGGGTGGGGCCCGCTTCCGAGTCACCACGAGCTGTGCCGTGCCCCCTGCCCTCTTTCCCCACCCCTCCCACGTCCTTGATCACGAGAGAAACACGATTAGCAGCCGTGATTAGGGATGCCAATTGTGCCCAATTACCTATGTATTCGCAGGCGAATACCCTAATGAAGGCAGGTATAGGCGTCTTTCTTTGCCCACGGATATGGAAACATGCACAATTCCTTGCTCATTGGGCAAACAGGCACAAACATGAGTGAGCTCCACCCGTGTCCACTTCGCCCGATTAACCGCACCAAATCATTGACAAGTGGGTCCAAATGAAAACCTTAACTCCACCAGTCCACCTCCACTTCTCCCCAATCCCCATCTACTCGATCCCCTCCCCTCTGCTCTCTCATCGACTGACAGCAGTCTCCATTCCCATCCCCTTTCCACTCCCACCTCCACCTCGCTGTCCCACTCTCCCTCCTTCGCCGTCACCGCCCCCTTCGGCCTCCTCGCCAGCGTCGAGCCATCGCCTCTACCGCATTCGTCCTTGCCGCTATCTTCCTCGTCCACCAGTCGGGCCACTTCCTCGCCCACCCTTGCCCACAGGGATGAATCCAGAACGAAAATGACCGGGTGTCCCATACATATCACACATGTCTAATTATAAAGTAATGTTGTTTAGAAATTATAATAGTAATGTGTTAAACAATTCAACATGACGGATAAAGAAATAGCTATCAAAGTGCTTACCAAAACAAAGGGTCCTGCACTCCTACTAGTAGTTTTGGTTAACTATAGCAAAGTGAATAAATGATAGATAAAGTTCCAAACCATAGACAAAAGATGGTCGGTATCGGCAAAAAACAACATCCAACCTTGATAGCCTACAAAAAGTAGAAGAAATCCCTTATTAAAAATATAAGTAAAAGAATCATGAATTTATCGAAACAATATAAGTACATTACATTTTATAATTTCTTTCTACGCTCTCTTAAGTTCTGGAAGCGATGAATTACAACATCATTGGTAACTTTCCCCATTTCACATTTCTCCACATAGCAAATAAGGCTCTCTCTCAAGAAATCATCGCTAATGCGATTGCGCAAATATGTTTTCACAATTTTCATAGCTGAAAAGCATCTCTCAACTGTAGCAGTGGCAACAGGCAAAACTAGTGTCAGCTTCAAAAGTCGATAAACCAAAGGATAGCAAATATGTTTCCTTGTCTCCACTATTTTTTAAGAAAGGTCGCTAATAGTCTCTATGTTAGAGAATCTATCATCTGCACACACATCGGCAATGTAGAGGCGAAGGTGGTGTTTAAGGTCCCTCAATTCCCCATCATCAAAATCATTGGGATAAAGTTTAGCTAGATCCATCAAATGCTCTAAAATAAAATCACGAAATGATTCTCTTGGGCTCAAAGCGGCTGAGCAAACAAGCAATATAGAGTTTTTCTCGTTGAAGCGACCATCGAGTTCTTGAAGTAACCAATCAAGAACATCATTGAAACAATCCACATCATAATGATGCTTGTTGGTAATTCCAGATTTTTGGCATGGCTTCTTTGGATTCACGTATGCTTCTCCCATTTTTAATTTGAAAATATCATGCTTCTCACAGAATGTATACACTTCGTCTAGGACAGAATCCCATCCATGCCTCCTAAGCTCGTCCAAATGGCTTTTGGTTGATTTCACACAATCAATGGCATTCACAATGTCTTGATCCTTCCTTTGTAGAGCTAATGACAATGTGTTTGTGATTATTAAGATGGTCAACATAAGCTGTAAAATAAAACACAAAATCAAATGACTGAAAATAAACTAAAAGTCCCCATGCTTGCCTTCTATTTTTGTCATCCTTGTCTTCTTGTTCCACATATTCTAGCACTTTAACAACCGTTGAGAACAAATCAGCCAAACTCTTAAGAGTCTTATAGTGAGAACTCCAACGAGTGTCTCCGGGTCTTTGAAGACATAGCTCTTGATTTAACCCTGTCCCAGTTTTAAGTAACCCACAACCTAAGGTCTCATGCACATGTTCTTGATTGATATCTCGAATCATATCTCTTCTCTTGGAAGATCCACCAACCACATTTAGCAAAACAGAAATCATATCAAAAAAATTACCAATGCCTTTATGCTTTCTTACAACAGCCACAATAACTAATTGAAGCTGGTGAGCAAAACAATGGATATAATATGCTGAGCTATTTTCTCTCATAATCAATGATTGCAAGCCATTGAACTCACCTCGCATATTGCTAGCACCATCGTATCATTGGCCTCTAACTTGCTTCAAGCTTAGCTTATATTTTGCAAATAAAGAATCAATAGAGGACTTGAGGTACGAAGAAGTTGTCTCTTTTACATGAATAAGGCCAACAAACCTCTCTTTAACAATTCCACATTTATCAACATATCTCAAGACCACCGCCATTTGTTCTTTACAAGCCACATCCCTGGACTCATCAACTAGCAAGCAAAACATATCATGTCCAATTTCTTCAAGAATAGATTGTAATATTTCCTTTGAAAAACAATGTACTATGTCCTTCTGAATGTTTGGAGACACCATCAAATTATTACCCGAAGCATTGTTGCCCACAACCTTGCCTACAGTTGGATTCTACTCAGCTGTATAAGCATGAAATTCCTTGAAATTTCCTTTATTGGAGGACTCATCGGACTCATCATGACCTCGAAAAGGCAATCATTGCTTCAATAATACTCTAGCAACATCAACTGAGGCATTCAGTCGAGTATAATAAGCAATCTTATCAACATTACTTTGGTTATTCAAAGCAACATAAATGTGTTGGTCTTGTTTCAACAAAGAATCACAATCTCTCTTTGCTTGGTTGTGAACACTATTGACATCTCCTACATGCTCCTTTAGTCTAATTTTTTTTGTTTCAACTAGACCAACCAATTGTAACAAATACATCTTACCCAGCTTCCTTCTTGTTACGGCCTCTAAACAAGAAACAATAAAAACAATATGCTCTATCTTTGAATTTGCTATACTCAAGCCAACTCCCAAACTCAGCAAACCATTCAGAATTAAACCTTCTATTTTTACCGCCAATCGTTGAATATGGAAAATCAAAAGTGCGAGGTTGGCAAGGCCCATTATCCAAATACTTTCTTCTTACCATATCCTTTTGATTAGGAAGGTACTCCTCTATTCTTCTCCTTTTGTCGGGATCAAATTGAATCTCCTCTTCCCAATTGATTGCTTCTGTAGGTGAAATCCCTGCATTAGTAGCATTATTTTCTTCATATGAGGGGCCATCGTTTTGTTCATGTGAGGGGCCATTGTGCTGTTCATGTGATGATGGGGCATCATTCTCCTCTCGTGGTGGTGCTTTCCTTTTAAGAAACCTTTCCATAAATTTACCCGTAATTTACCAATTATTTGAACACTTCATTAGATATTTGTACTATAGAATAATAGAAGCATACATTCGTAGTCAATTATTTAAAATTGTGAGGCTTACTTACTTGACATTGTGTGACTGTGTCTCAACTCTCAAGTAGTCAAAAATAGAAACTCAAACGTAGATTGTGCCTCCGATTGGTCACTGGTCACATATTTTTGAAACAAACGTAGATGATCGGTTGGTCACATAGATCAGATCACTCAAAAGTTACAATTTTCCCTCCGATTTGTCACTGGGTAATTCTAATTCCCAAGTACTACCACAATTGTAAACCCCAATCCTAGGGTTTGAGAAAATCAACCAACGATTAGCAAATTGAATCCCTAAAACACACACAAAATTAGTGATTGTAAATTTGTGCTTGAGAGAAATTGAAATTACCTAGTTGCTGCTGCCTTGCTGGAGTCTGGAGATGGCTTCACCACTAGAATTAGAAATTGAAACTTAGCTCGTTGGCTTCCGCTAGAAGTTACTTAGTTGAAGGAGATGGCGCGCGGCCCGCGGGATGGCAGATGAACAAACAGCAGTCCCGCTCGGCATGGCGGCGTCTGGAGCAGTGCGCCAGTGCCCTACTGCCTTGCATTGCGATTTGTGAAAGAACTAGCGAGTAGGAGTAGCGACACCACGCACAAATTTTGCATCGCTCGGTTAGGCCCGCACTGCCGCACACCCCGCTCGCTCGGCTGGGCAACACGCCCGCTCACTCGGCTGGGCCACACGTCCGCGCCCTCGGTGGGCGCGGCGCTGCGCGCCCGCCTCAAGGCCCCAAGTGGAAGGCTAGTCCGCACGCTCGGCTGGACAGCTAGCTAGCTTGCTGTGCGTCCGTCCGGTGTCCTTCGATTCGCTAGGGTGTCCTATACTGATTTATGCTTCATATATATATATATATATATATATATATATATATATATATATATATATATATATATATATATATGTATATATATATTTGATTTTGGACCGGTGTCTGTGCACCAGTGGGCCTTCATGGATCCGCCTGCCGCCACTTCCGCCTCACTGCCGAGTGCGTGCCGTGCAATCCTACTCGGCGGCTACATTGTCTTCCCTGGTAACGATCTCGACTCGGGATTCACGCCAAACGACCTGGACCTCCTCCGCAACCTCCCCGTCCCTGACCGCCTCCTCGTCGTCTCCGCTGGAGTCGCCGCCAACCTTGCCTTCGCCTTCCTCATCGTCTACGCTTAGGCGCTCACCATCCTCTGCCCTCCAGCCGGTGATGCTGTGGTCCCCTCTGCCCCTCCCAGATCTAACACATCTCTCGGGAAAGCAAGAATGTTGTCGAGGTAAGAGATATCCTCCTACTACTCTCATTTGTCTCCAAAGTTGCCCTGTCTCTCCGCCGCCGACATCGTCCTCCGTTGCCCAGTCGTTGACGCCGCACTCCGCCACACCCTCGTCCCGCCTCTCTACACGACTGGCATTAGCGGACAAACAGGCGTACCCACAAACGACAGGTACCCGTAGGCGACAAGCATAAGTGAGATTCTTTGCTCGTGGCCCTTCATAGGCACGCTCGTAGCCGAAATATAGGGTGGTAGGATCCCTAGCCGTGATTACTAGTAGGCGCAGCCCGTCCCCTCTACCTTTATAAGCACGGCTCTCCCAGTCCCCGGACGCAAACACCACTCGCAAGAATTTTCTCAAGCGGCAGCAAGCGAGAAGAGGGCAAGTTTGACAAAGCTACAGCAGCAGAGAGAGACAGAGAGAGATGGAGAACCGCAAGGAGGTATGTATGAACAGCTTCTTCCCATTCCCCTCGTTCCTCCCCCGAACTAGCGAAGAATCATCGTTTCCCCTGTTTCTTTGAAGTAATTTTCACCTGGACACCGGAGTGGTTTTCTTGCTCCTTGTCGCTACAAATTTCGCATGGGAAAAGAAGTAGACTAGTGCGATTTTTGTGTGGGTGTGTAAACAGAGGATTCACATGAACACGGACACACAAGAAGGGGGAGCAAGCTTGTCTTTCCGTCCAGAATCCTTGCTTAACCCTAGTCTGACAGTTGAGTTCACCGAAAAGTGGAGCAGAAATCACATGGGGCGCGCAGATTTTGTTTCTTTAGCTAAACAGCCAAGAAAACAAGCGGTTCTTGGCAATGGCTGCTTGGCTAGCTAGGCTTGATTTGCGTCGAGGATTCATGGCTAGATCAGTCCTGAGAAGGTGTCGATGGCTGATTTCTTGCAGGAGCAGCAGGGGGGAGCGGTGGGGTGGATGACGGTGCCGGCGTTCGGGGAGTGGGACATGAAGAACGGCGCCGTGCCGGACTACTCCATGGACTTCTCCAAGATCCGCGAGATGCGCAAGCAGAACAAGCGCGAGCTCTCCCGGGCCAGCCTCGGCGGCGACGACGACCTCCTCGCCCAGCAGCAGAAGGCGGCGGGGCAGCCGCAGGCGCAGGTCCAGCCTGCCAAGGCTGACATCGCCGCCGCCGACCACCGCCGGCCGCTCCATGCCGCCCACGATGACTCACCCACGGTAACCCTTTTTTTAACTCATCATGCATGGCTTGTGTGTTCCGAGATTGTTTACCTTACCTCCGTTGTTGGTAGAGTCTTTCACCTTGTCTTGATTATCTCATCGAAATTTGGATGGTCGAGTAATGGTGGGTGCGAAATTGAAGTGAAATATTGATTAAAGGGTGCCAATTTTGCTCTAAAGAATTGGAATTTCGTGCCTGAATTTAGGATGAACCTTAGAAAATTTTAATCAGAAAATTGAGGCGAAATAGGAGGCGTATGCCGTTTGAACTGCACCACAGAAAAACGATGCTGGGCTAGTGAGTTGGTAAAGGGGAGAGTAACACCTAGACAACACCGATTGTTCTAGGGTCTGCTCAGTTTTATAGAAATGAGAAACATAGTATATATTCATCAATCCATGTAATTTTATATGGTAGTGCATGCGCGGGCCCATCTGGGTATTATGGCATCCATAGAATTGTCATGATCAGCAATTTAGTAGCAGTGTAACGACCTGTTGTGTGATGAGGGAGATGGGGAGGCTGGCCGAATCAGATGAGACCATTGCAGATAGCACAGGGTAATGCATCCAATTATGCGCATGCAGTGGACAGTAGTAGTAGTGCTTGTCACAACTTGGATGATAAGGACCTGCCCATAAGTTTTTTTGCAGCCTCCAAATCTGCATTCCTCTTAATTATTAGCCGTACTGATCTATGGGCAACGTCATGTCGTCATCCATCGGTGGCAGGTTTTAGTAGCTTCAACATGACGTTGTCCCAACTCCCAATTGCATTTAAAGCTGGTTCATCGGGGAGCAGAAATGTTAAGGAGAGGACTGCTAAGTGTATGCACATTTCTTTTGTTTTAAAACTGTAACATCTGTTGATATGTGAATTTACATGCGCGAGGAGAATTCAAGGGGTCTGCTCGTTAGATGATGGTCCAACTAGCATTTGGAGAGCTGGTCCACTGGGCACCTAGCAGGACATTCCAATGCATATAGATAGCCTTTCATGCGCAATTTTAGATAGCCTTTCATGCGCAATTTTAGCCTATCTTATCGGTCTGTGTTGCAACATTCATAATAAAATTACATTTGTATGTGCAGCCCTGCTGAGCTAAAAAATGAGCTGAATAAATCAATTAGAGAATAAGCAGCCTTAAGGCTAAATATGTGGAGAGATTGTGAATGACAGGTTGTTATAGAAGTATTCTTTTAGGGGAAGCTAGTGTTTAGTTGGCCGTGATTACGTGCGGCTGGTTGGTGGCATCTTGATGTCGTTGGTTTACTATTCTATTGATGTGCTACCTGATGAAGAATCAAGCAGGGGTTAACTACTCATAAAGTTGATGTTAATATATCAGACAGTTATTTGAGTGGAGACTTGGTCACGTGGGCAACATTTTTTTAGGCAGACTATCAGGATGACATTTTCAAAGTACAAGCAGTTGCATGTTCAACTTTTCCTTCTCTCCGCATCATATATTCCGTTGCATATGATTGACCATTGTTAGTGACCTCATTTTGCATCATGCGCTTAGTTGTACATAGTTGACCAATGTTACTATACACTAACCTATGACTCCATTCCATTACTATTGATGCAGGGAAGGAAGAAGTTCCTTAGCTATTTCCAGTGCTGTATCAGAGCCTGATGAATTGTGAACCCTGCCTGTGTCACAGCACATAACTCCTGCGCAAATAGCTTTTGGGTTTCTTGGGTATTGTAAAGTTGCATAATGTGTAATCTCGTGTTCTGTAATCCTGCTGCTCTGTTGAGAGAGATAAAAAGGACAAAATGTGAGGGACGAAAGGTGCATTTGTTCATGCTGTATTTTGCAAATGGCTTGCAACTTCTAGTGCAAATTGTTCATCGTTGGAGGAAGGGTTGAGTCTGAAGGTGCATGATTGATTTGGATTGTTGGTTGGAGAACAAAATCTGCACCTGTGATGATATCTTGGTTTGATATTGAATGATTGTTCCTGTTATCTCTATTCTAGCAGTTTGTTTTTGTTGTGGAAGTGTGGAACCTTGTATGCACATCTGTCTAGCGTTTTGTCCCTGGAGTCGGCTGCCTGCCGTAGAAGCAACAACTTCTTTGACAACTAAACACAGCTCTTTCCATGTGAAAAAAAAAGAAACAAGAAGAGCTTGCTTGCCCATTATCACAAGATTTCCTTGTGTGTGCCCACAAGAAAGGGACTGAGCTAGAATTTGGAAGCCTGCAGATAATATGGCACTGTGTGTGGTCGTCGCATCTGCTCTCAGTTTTCAGTGTATTTTCCATTGTTTTTCCGGTACATGCCAACGGAACTAGGCAGAGAATAAGACTGTGGGTAGTGTACCACTGTTTATAAAATACTGGTTGTTTCAAAAACAAAATACTAGTTGAAAATACATCAACTTGGTAATGTACAGGTTTTAATACTACTACTGATGTTTGGAACATGTTGGTGGAATATATGATCTGATCTGCAGTACATCTGATGTGTACAGCAGTAGTAAACAAATCTTCTCCTATTCAGCGTATAAACTGGTCTGGTCTGAAGAATATTTAAACAAATCTTGCATGAAGATCTATGTACCACCACCATAGCCAAATCGTCTTGTAAGCATATCTATAAACCAACAGCTCTTCAGTTACAATCTCTCCTCCGTCTGGCGACTCATGGAAACTGCCCCTGTTTTTCTACCCAGATTGGTCCTGATCGTCGATTCTCCATCCAATGGCAAACTTTCCTCCATCTGGCAATGTTTTGGTGGATTGGATGCAGAAGTTTCAGGGTGAAGTGGTAGTCAGCAAGTGTTGACAGAAAAGAACATGCAGGTAGGTGGTAGGTAGGAGGGATCCATCGCATCTGAAACCGGTATGGAAGACAAGATCTGCGTCACTGCGTCCATGCTTGGTACCCTCGAAAGGAGGAAAGGCTAGGGCATCATGTGCCGTGTTTCATGGTGCAAGTGGAAACTAGATAGAGTAGAAACTAGAGGAAGATGGGAATAGTTTAGCAATCGCCTCAATGGATGGCATAACATGTATATATGTAGGATTACATTGTATGTCTCGTACAACAAGATGAATCTCAATAAGATAATTACATGCCAAATAATATCAGCAAGAGATTGATTCAGTTACTATACATGGACCGAATCATATCTCCAAGAGATATTTTGGTGAAACTGAATCATATCTCCAACATCCTCCGTCAGTCGCAGCGTTAGCCGAGCGGACGCACAGTCTGGACCGAAAATCTTGAAAAAGAATTGTCGGCAGACCTTTTGTCATGATGTCGGTATACTGGTGACGAGAGGGAACATGGAGAACCCAGACCTGCTTGGTACGGCGGTGCTGAACAGGATCCACGGACATGTAGACGACACTGACATTGTCGCAATACACCACTATAGTGGAGGAGATCGGGTGCTGCAAATCTTGCAGTAATTGCCATAACCAACAGCATTCGGCAACTGCATGAGCAACGACATGGTACTCGGCATCGACACTGGAACGGGAGACAGTGGCCTGTCATTTGGAAGACCATGATACCAAGTTATCACCAAAGTAAATGCAATACCCGGACGTGGAGCGGCGCGTATCCGGGCACCCTGCCCAATCAACGTCGGAGTACGCCGTAATGGAAGAAGGTGTTGTGGCATGTAGCTACAGTCCGAAGTCCAGAGTGCCCTTCACATAGCAAAGGATCCTCTTGGTGAGCTGGAGATGCGGCTCACGAGGGGCATGCATGTAGAGATAGACCTGCTGAACAACATGAGTGATATCTGGTCGAGTCAACGTGAGGTACTGAAGTGCACCCGCAAAGCTCTAGTACTTACTGATGTCCGGGACAGGAGCATCTTCGGTAGATGAGAGCTTCGTAAAGGTGTCAATGGGGGGTGGTGGCGGGATTGCAATGCACCATACCAGCCCGGTGAAGGAGATCAGTCGCATAATGTCGTTGGGACAGAAAGATGCCATGGGAGGACCGGGTAACCGAGATGCCCAAGAAGTAGCTGAGATTGTCGAGATTTGTCATGGCGAACTCAGTGTGTAGAGAGTGCGTAATGAGCTGAAGAAACCAAGTGGATGAGGCCGTCAAGATTATGTCATCAACATAGACGAGAAGGTAAGCCATGTCAGTCCTTTGGCGAAGCACAAAGAGAGATGCATCGGAAGGAGAGGCCACAAAGCCAAGACGATGCACATAGTGAGTGAACCGTTGGTACCAGGCTCGGAGGGCCTGCTTAAGTCCATATAGTGATTTGCGGAGAAGACAGAGGAAGTTCGGTCGGGCAGGATCAACAAAACCGGCGGGCTGCTGACAATACACCGTCTCATCGAGAGTGCCATGAAGAAAGACATTTTTGACGTCGAGTTGGTGTATGGGCCAGGAGCACAAAGCAGCAATGGATAGGATGACTCAGATTGTTGAGGGTTTAACCATTGGACTAAAAGTCTCATCAAAGTTGATGCCAGGTTGTTGAGAGAAACAACGAACGACCCAACGAGCTTTGTACCGGGCAAGAGAACCGTCATAGTGATGTTTATGTTTGAAAATCCATTTTCCGATGATGACATTTGCAACGGGGGGACGAGGGACAAGGGACAAGGGACCATGTGCGGTTTTGAATGAGTGCGTGGTACTCATCTTCCATAGCCCTGCGCCAATGAGGGTCATGGAGGGCGTCACGATAAGTCTTGGGCATGGGTGAAACATGATCGACGGTGGCGGAAAGATTGAGACGGTCAATGGGCCGCACAATGCTTGTCTTGGCTAGAGTCCACAGGTGGTGAGGACCTGGAGCCGGGCGGGGCTGATGATCTGTCCATAGCTAGAGGCAGAAGCTGCCACGGGAGAAGAGGATGCTGCCGCGACAGAGGAAGTTTGTACCGCGGCGGGAAAAGGGCTACCGCGGCAGGGAAAAGGGGTGCTCGGTCAGAGTGTTGGCGCAGCAGAAGAGAAGGCTGGCGCAGCAGGCTAAACTGGTGTCGCGGTAGGAAAAACTAGTGCTAGGGCAGGTACTGGAATGTAGGATGTGGTGGCGATGAAATCGAGCAGGAAATCCAATGAAGTGTTGGGTGGAGATGGAGAGACAACAGCGAATGGAAAGGTAGCTTCATCAAAGATAACATGACGGGATAGAATAATGTGACGAGTGGCAGGATCGTAGCATTTGTAACCTTTGTGGGAGTCGGGATAGCCAAGAAATATGCAAGCTGCGGACCGGGGATAGAGTTTGTGGCGAGTGGTGGTGGAGAGGTTTGGGTAGCAAAGGTATCCGAAAACTTGAAGATGGTTTGTGGGCGGGGACACTCGTAGGGGGTGGAGTATCTGGTAGCCTGAGAGGGGTGTCGGTTAAGTAGGTTGGTGGCAGCGGCGAGTGCCTCGACCCAAAAGGAAGCCAGCATGTGAGCTTGAAAGAGGAGCATGCACACAACATTGTTGATGGTGCGTAGGGCTCTTTCACCCTTGCCATTTTGAGCGGAGGTGTAGGGGCAAGAGAGGCGAAGACAAATGCTATCGCGTAGAAGCACCTGCATCAAGGTAGAGTTGATGAACTCCATGTCGTTGTCGGCTTGAATGGAGCAGACGGTGGTCTTGAATTGGGTGCGAACATACGCGAAGAAGTGAAGTAGGGTGGTTGTGGTGTCGGATTTCTTGCAGAGAGGGAATGTCCACAAAAAATGAGAAAAGTCGTCAAGCACAATGAGGTAATATTTAAACCCTGAATTGCTTTGAATTGGAGAGATCCACAAATCACAATGAACAAGATGAAAAGGAGCGTCCGTAGACGACATCGACCTAGGGAAGGGTAGTCTCACATGCTTGCCAAGTTGGCAGGCATGGCAAGGGATGGTAGCTATTTTATTACAAGGGATTGATGATGACTTGTGGAGAGACGCCATGGAGTCGCGCCCACGATAACCAAGATGCCAATGCCATAGCTCGGTGGAGTTGGTGATGGAGAGGAATGAGCGAGGATTGGCTGGAGACATTGTGAAGGGAAATAGGTAGAGCTCACTACCACTATTGCAGTGAAGCATCTCTTTCCTGGAATGAAGATCCTTGACAGAGAAACCAGAATGGTCAAATTCGACAGAACAAGAGGTATCTTTGGTGAATTTGAGGATAGAGATGAGATTCTTAGCAAGGTTAGGAACGATAAGGACATTGTTAAGATGGAAAGGAGAAAGAGAGAAGTGACCAACATGGCTAATGGGCACAGAGGAGCCATTGGTGGGAGAAAAGAAAGGCTTAGGAGAATTGAGTATGCCAGCATCGGAGGACATGTGTGAGGTGGCTCCCAAATCCATAACCCATTCACCAAGCGATGGTTCTTGCATGGTCATGTTGTTGAGGGTCACGATTAGTCGGCGTTGTCCCAAGCCGGCTATGCAGCTGGTGCGGAGGACGGCGATGCAAGTAGGGTAGGCAGGCCATGCAGCGGAGCGAAGGAGGACGGGAGTGGGCCAAGGATCCCCTAGCCGATAGGACGCCAGAGTTGGGTGCCGCCATGGGTTGCATATGACTGTCAAGGATTGAAACAAATCCATGGGCTGACAGTCAAGGACGAAGAAGAGTTGCGACTGTTCTAGTCATTGCCCTTGCGCCCGTCATTGTTGTCGTTGCGCCTGTTGTTGTTGCCCTTGTTGTGTCAGTCACCGCGGTCACCGTTATAGCTAGCACCGTCGCCTGAGGAGTGGGGAGACGACGAGGTGTTGGTTGCGGACAGGAGAACGGTGGTGGCAGCAACCTTGGTGGTCTGAGCAGGTTGGGTCTCCTTGAGCAACATCAGGGACCGCGCACGAATGAAACTCGGGAACGGATTCTACATGGGAAGAATAGTCTGCATGTCAGTGAAACGCTCGTTCTAGACACCAGAGCGTGTTGAGGATGAGTGTTTGATCAGAGACTGGCTGGCCAACATCCCAGAGAGCGTCGAAAGAGTCTTCTATTTGTGGTAGTAGTCGGCGATGCTCATGTTGCCCTGGATGAGCACGCAGAACTTGGCTTCAATGAAGATGGCGTGGTTGAGTTTGTTGTCGAGGAAGAGGTCTTCGATATTCACCCAAGCCGAATGGGCCGTCTGTTATGGCTCCATGACAATTGAAAGAAACTCCTCCGAGATTGAGGCGTGGAGCCAGGAGCGAATGATGAAGTTTTTGCGATCCCAAGCAACGTTGGTGCGTGGGAGGGAGCTGTTGACATGGTGCAACAATTTGTATTTGCCGAGAAGGACATTGACGAATGTGCGCCACATCGAGTAGTTTGAGGCCTTTAGATCGAGGCTGATGGGGACATGGGTCTTCACGTTGGCCATGTTGATGGCCTGAGAAGCGAGGGATGGCCCTGTCGAGGCGGAGAGCGCAGCGGCCAGAGCGGCGGTGGTGTTATCACTAGCGAGGGCGCCAGCTAGGGCACCAGCAGAGGAGGACTTGGCGCTGGTATTGAGAGTTGCAGCGGAAGAGGAACTCATGGTGGATTGGATCGGTTAATCTGATACCAAGTAGAAAACTAGAGGAAGATGAGAGTAGTTTAGCAATTGCCTCAATGGATGGCATAGCCTTTGCATGTATATATACAGGATTACATGGTATGTCTTGTACAACAAGATGAATCTCAATAAGATAATTACATGCCAAATAATATCAACAAGAGATTGATTTGGTTACTATACGTGGACCAAATCATATCTCTAACAGATAGGAGCAAATGACTCTCTCCCTCTCTCTCTCACACAGCTGAAGAGCAATTGTCGTGTCTAGTGTACCAGTCAATTTGTTATCTTCTGGAACTGCCGGTGTGGGCAGCTTCCATCCTTTTCAAGAACATGAGCCCAAAACAAACACTGCCGTTAGGGAAATGGTCTCTCTCTCTCTCTCTCTCTCTCTCTCGCACAGTTGAATGATGGAGCAATTGTCGTGTCTAGTGTACGGACAATTTGTTATCTTCTGGAACTGCTGGTGTGGGCAGCTTCCATCCTTTTCAAGAACATGAGCCCAAAACAAACACTGCCGTTAGGGAAATGGATCCTGAGGAGGGCTCTCTGTAGTGACCAAGCTGCCCAACCATAAACAGCCCAGTACAGATTGTTTCTTTTTACTTTTTGCGCCAACTCGTCGTTAGTCGTTACTACGGACGGCGAGCGACTCCCAGAACGTGCTCCATTGCAAGTTTCGCCATGGATTTCTCCATGGACCTGCCCGTAGGTATAGCCCCTCGAGTCTGCTGGCCGCAAATGCCACCGGCCTCAGTCGGTCATCCGGCTTGCCGAACAGGGACGCTACCAGGGCTCAAAAAAACCGGCCGAAAATCAACGGATTTTTGAAAGTTTCGGCTCTATCGGTATCCCGGTAAAAGTCGAAACCGATAAAAAAAACCGGATTTGCTTGAATTTTGTCAAATGTAAGACAAATGTATGACCATATCTTAGCACACATGTGTATATCTTGGTGGTAAAATCCCTAGCCTTCGAGACTGTCATGTATTTAAGCCCTTGAAACTGAACTTTTTTTAATCTTTTTTCATTTGAAAATTTCCGCCAAATTTGGCTGAAATATTCCGATAATCGGTAAAATTAGTTCTACCAGTGACCCCGGTCAAAAAATAAAAACCGGTAATCCAGCTGGGATATAAGTATCACATGTGGAGATGTCCTGGTTTGAAAGCATTGTACGTGACAACATGCACGAAACCTTCTCAAAATTTTATCACAGCCTCCACATATGATATCATGACATCTCCACAAGTTTCATAATTTTGGACTTTGTTTGCTTTTATAGAATTTAAAACACTTAGCGCAAGTTCACGGTCATGTTTCGTCAACAAGATGTCCAAATTTGGGTCCGTTCTGGATCTGACCTCACACTACACTCAATAACATGACTATCATTTTTGAATCATTAAATTCCATTATTCGATGCGTGCAGTTCAAATTTGCATTTTCAAATAATTATAGTAAATGAAATAAATTAACTAAGTATAACAAAAGCCACAAAATGTACCAAATCCTAACATAGAGTACTGCATGCAGAGGAGAGTCGCAAAAAAATTTGGAGGCCAAAATAAAAAAAGTTTGTTTAGAGTGCGAGGGCGCACTCGGCAAAGGCCACATGACGACACTCGGCAAAGTTTGTAAAAAAATTTGGAGGCAAAAAAATAATTTTTTTAAAAATCCTCTTTGCCGAGTGCGGATCGCGCACTCGGCAAAGAAATTAAGAAAATAAAATAAAAAAATTGTTTGCCGAGTGCGGATCGCGGCGCTCGGCAAACCTTCGACACTTGTTATTATTTGCTGACACGCACACACCCGCACACACACACACCCGCGCCGCCGCCGCCGCCGCGCGCGCCGCGCCGCGCGCCGCCCGCCTTCGCGCGCCGCGCCGCCGCCCGCCTGCCGCGCGCGCCCGCCTTCCGCGCCCGCGCCGCGCGCGCCCTCCTCCGCGCTGCGCCGCGCTGCCGTCCCCTGTCTGCCGCCGCCCGCCGCGCCGCAAGTCCCGCCCCGCCGCGCGCCCCGCCGCCCGCTCGCCGCGCGCTGCCCGCGCCGCGCCGCGCTTCCTCGCCGTCCCACTGCACCGCGCCGCGCTGGCCGCGCCGCGCTGCCCCTCACGCCGCCGCCGCCGCCCGCCCGCCCGCCGCTCCCGCCGTACCGCCCGCTTGCCCCCCGCCGCGTGTCATTTCTCGTTGATCCATCGATACCTTGTTTGTACGTTTGTGATTCTCCATCTCTCCTCTTGTGTTAATTGATTTCTTAGTTTGTTGCTATGAGTATTTTGAAGCACCATTTCCTTCATCGCCCAACCAAATTAACATGAGTTAACTGCATCTTTCTGGGAAGGGTTAGTAGATCATGTATCGGTGTATATATATAGCCGATAGTAGTTAAATGATACGCTTGATTACCATCTTGTGTTGAGGACAAAGGACCGGTTTACGTAACCTATCTATTAGTAATCTATATATCGCTAGCTCCATAATAATCCAACTCATCTTATACTCAGTCAAGATTCACAATTAGTGTAATAATGATCAATTCAAGTTTCATCACACAATGCTCTGATATTGTCGAACATTGTCTAGTATGGTTATCATGTAGCTTATTATAGGCTTAGGCACTCAGTAAAATACACAGGCAGGATGAATACAAGTATACAACAGGGGCCGGTTTCTTATATTGGAAAAGGATGAGTGATGCAAGTAGGTGTTATTTGGTATATATTGTTTGGTTGCATGGAGTAGTGATGCATGCATGTAGAAAATATAGACGTGGAAAAACATTTTCAAAGCTCTATATCCCATTGCACTTTAGTGTCCTTATTCTACCTTAACAATCTTTAATCCATACTACAAATGCTTTATATGTGTTAATCACTCCTCTAATCACAGGCTAACTCATACACTCATTTTGAGCATCCCACCCAATTAACCAAGCCCACTGAGCTACTTTTGAAACCCATACATAGAATTCTAAAAAAAACATACATATATAGCCTGGCTCACTCATGTAGTCAGGAAACCAATCACCATCTCCATATATAAAAGATGTTGCATGGCTAAGCCTGTTAGAAGTTGTGACTCATGCAGGCAAACCCATCACGACCATATCATATATAGCAGTTATCAATTGTATGTAGAATAATGTAGCCAATAACCATGTATTTTAGTTGGAGAAAGATCTTGGCGATTCATGCATAAATATGCTTGTATGCGCTTCAATGCCCCATGTTTATCCAGTCTCGATCGCATGAAAAGAAGCATTTCTGAATCTATCTGATCAGAGAATCTTTATTAGTTATGCTAGATTCTTCATGTCTCATGGACGCGTTTGTGCGAACCCAATTAGGTGGACATTTACCAACTAATTAATATATGATAATCGATGGATAATTAATGCCGATTACGGTGTAATTGTGGTTGTGGTTGTATATGTGGTTGTCGGCCATTGTGCCGTTGTTTTTTGCAGGTTTTGGAAACCTCACCGTGCAGGGGAGGTTCTGCCGATTTTTTTAAATGACAGTATTTTGTTCCATTTTGCAGAGAAGAGCCCGTCGAGCCGAAGTCGAGTTCTGGCGCGTGCGCCGGTCTCCCTCCACGCTGTCGCTCGCCATCGCACCGACCGCCACGGCCGCTTAGCCCGACTCCACCGCCACCTAGGTATAACCCCTCTTTCGTATCATGGTCGTAGATCACGTAGATGCAATTGATGGTTACATTACTTGCCGATACATATGTTAGAGGATGGATGACCGTCATTGGATGTACACGGGCCGAGAAGTCGAGTGATTACACCACGAATGGAGGAACAAGACCGATGCTTTCTTGAACCGTGCATTTGGCAAGGTTGCTAAAGGACATTGTCTAGTTTTGTGTCCCTGCAGCAAATGTGGAAACAGGAGAAGGGTAAACAAGGTGGACATGGGTAAACATCTTTTGAAGAATGGATTTACGCCGGACTACACCCGGTGGGTCCACCATGGTGAAGCCCATCGTATGAGAGAGGAGGTGGTGAGACCACGCGTCGAGGCTTATGATGCTGATGCCGGGGTAGCAGACATGTTAGATGACTTTCACCAAGGACAGTTCGATGAGGGACGTGAGAAGGAGGAGATGGAGGCAGCCGCACAGGCGTTCTACGACATGATGGAATCGCACGAAACCCCTTCACGATCGGTCAACGGTGTCTCAAGTGGATGCCATTGGACGCTTAATGGGGTTGAAGTCCGAGTTAAACCTGAGTCGAGAAGGCTTCGATAAGATGTTGACCGTGATTGGCACCCTGCTTCCGGAGGGCCACATTCTGCCAAAGAGCATGTACGAGTCACGTAAACTCCTTCGCGCACTTAAGATGCCGTATGAGCGGATACATGCTTGTTCGAAGGGTGCGTCCTATTTAAGAAAGAACACAAGGATGCAAAGTAACGTCTGAGTGTAAATCCTCCAGTACTGGAGGTAGACTCGTGATGGCCGAAGAGGCGACTTACGATCCTCGTGAAAATCCTACGGTACCTTCCGTTCCTACCGAGGATCCAACGACTATACATGACCGAGGAATCGCAAAGCAGATGACATGGCACAAAAATGGCAAGCGGTACAACTCGACAAGATGGTACATCCATCCGATGGTGAAGCATGGACCCTCTTTGATGACAAACATCGTGAGAAAGCGGATGAGGCTCGCAATGTACGTGTCGCGCTGGCAACAGATGGGTTCAATCCTTATGGACTGATGGCTGCCCCATACACATGTTGGCCCGTGTTCGTTATCCCCCTCAATCTCCCGGCATATGGATTGAGCGGCTTCTACCGGCGATGGTTCGAGGCTATGTCCCTGAGCATGTCTGGCAAGTGCTGGCAGAGTTGAGCTATTTCTTCCGCCAGCTTTGTGCCAAGGAGCTATCTCGGACCGTCATTGATGACTTGGAAAAGGTGGCACCGTGTTGCTCGTAAGTTGGAGAAGATCTTTCCACCCGGCTTTTTCTTGGCGATGCAAAGCATTTGATTGTGCACCTCCGTATGAGGCACGTATGGGGGGCCGTGCAGGCCCGCCCGTTGGTGCTATCCAATCGAGAGATGTCTCAAGACTCTTCGCAAAAATGTAGAAATAAAGCCAAAATTGAGGCTTCCATTGCGAGGCATACATTCTAGAGGAGGTGTCAAACTTCACGAGAAATACTACACCGAGAACCTTCCTAGCGTTCATAATCCACCCCCTCGTTATAATGTGGCGAAAATGAATCGAACCTCGCCTTTTCCAACGGCAACTCCTAAGCGCAAGTGCATCGACCACTAAGCAATTGAAAAATGAAGAGTGGCGCGAGATCATGCTATATATGTTGACCAACCTTGTCGAGGTGCGGCTGTTCATTGGGTAAGTTCTCAACGAACTTGTTTCAATACGCCGTCACTCCTTGTTTCTTCGCCCAACCCCTTGTTTCGTTGAGTACAGTGGAATTTCTTCGTCAATCTGGCATGAATCAAGGGATCCTACCCGCAGAAAGCGATACCCTTCTTTCACAGTGCGGGACCGTGGAGCCCCGATTTCATTTCTTGGTTCAAGCGGAAGGTATTGCCCAATTTAGCTCGATTTAGTTCGACATTCCAAGTTGATCGACGTTCGAATAATATAACGATCTATCCTACTTGAGCTTGCGTGCCCAAACCGCGCGTCTATAAGTGACGAGTTGAGATAGGTTGCAAACGGCCGTGTCGTTAGGGTCAAGTCATTTACGGTTATGACGTGAATGTATATCGCTTTCACACGGCAAGCTACGAGCGAGTCGCCCAATCGAAAAACCATAAACAGCGGAGTTTTACGCGACGCGATGGCCTCGACTATTATGGAAGAATTGAAGAAATCTACGAACTTCCATTTTATGGTTCCAAACCTCTTAATCTGTCATATTCAAATCTTGCTAGTTTCATCCGGAGTAACGAGGCGAACCCTAATCTTGGGCTAGTCGAGATTCGACAGATTCCGTCTATCCAGAAAGATGTCTACATTGTGGCTCAACAGCCGTCTGTGTTTATTATACGCCATCACGCGTGCCAAGACAAAGAGCATCTTAAGGGTTGGGCTATTGTGCACAAGGTATCGCCACACGGTAAACTACCTGTCCCAAACGATGAAGATTACAACTTCAACCCAAACACATATGATGGAGAGTTCTTTCAAGAAGAGGGGCTACAAGGGAGGTTTGAGATAGACTTAACCGAAGCGATAGGAATGGAAGTAGACAATGAAAGGGTTGATGACGAGGACGCTGGAGACGAGGTGCGAAATGTGAAGGACTTACAAATGCTTGAGCGATTACGTTTAGGCAATGACAATGAAGACAACATTCCTCCTTCGGATAGTGTTGATGATTTGGACAATGTTGATAGTGATGACGAGACCTATGATCCAGCTAATCCCAATCATGAAGATTATTTCTAATACATGTAATACTATGTTTTTTGTAATTATGTTTTGTTCATTTTGCATCTATTTCTAATACATGTATTACTATGTTTTTTGTAATTATGTTATGTTTATTTTGCATCTATTTCTAATTACGTCTTGCTTATTCTTTTTAATTGCAGGTGAGTGAACAAAGATGGCGGGGAACCGTCGTAACGTGTCCTCGCTTTACCAGAGACCACGCACTGCGGAGGAGGAGGCGGAGGGGTCGGACAGGAGGAGGAGGAAGAGGACCGCCGGCCGCAGGGGGCCGTCTCCTCCCACGCCGCGTGAGGAGGTTTGGAGGAGGAGGAGGTGCCGAGGAGGAGGTGGTGCCGTGGGACGAGTTGGGCGAGAGCTGGTTCGCAGACGGCGAGGAGGAGGGGGCGACGAGGACGGCGACGAGGCGGTAGGCACGGTTCCGCTTCCTCCTCCGCCTCTTGGTGTCTACTTGCGAGGTCCCGCGAGCCTCCCTCAAGTTCCGCATCCTCACCGACGCCCAGTGATTCGCCCCGAAGGGCAAAAGTAAGTAACTTTAGATGTTGTCACCACTACTTCATATGATATGTTGAAAAAAAAGAGAAACTAATAATTTTCTTAATCACTTGTGCGAGAACTGGTGGTTGTGTCTGTGGCGCGCGCTCCGTCAATGGCATCCTGGTCTTCATGCAGCAACACTACCCCGGCATTGTCATGTACGCCGGGAAGACGGAGCCGGCCTACTCGTTTGACCACACTACAACAAAACTATCACCTAGAGATGCATTTGTTTTGACGCTTTTATTTCTGTCTCTACGCCGAGAAACACCTTGTATGTAAAGACGATTCTTAAGACGTTTTATATGACGTCACAAAATCTCTTAGCATAGGAAGGCATATATACATTTACATTTATGTAGAGACGAATCTTGAGACGTTTGAGAATATGTATGAGAATTAAGAGGATAAAATTTTATTTATAGAGACGAATGTTGAGACGTTTTAGAATATACCTCTACAACTCTATGAAAAATATTTCGTTTTAATTTTTTTTTGGTGGGAACCGAAATTACCGAAAATAATTTCGAAAGAAATTTGTTCCAACATTTTGGATCAAATATGAATTTTAAATTTAAAACATTTACAAAAATTGAGGAGGATTCGACCCCTGCTCGCCGTGTAAAGAGACACAGCACTTACCATTGGGCTGTTTTAGTCTAATAGCTATTTATTGGTTGTTTGCTCTCTTTAACCCTCTATCTTGCCCCCCATCTTATGTCATCCCTAGAAACAACCGGTCACGCTCCGCAATCCCCATCGCCGCTGAAGGCTGGTGCGTGCCGCCGCCACTCCAAGAAGCAGAGGCCGAAGCTGGTGCCGCCGCCACTCCAAGAAGGAGAGGCTGAAGCTCGTGCCGCCGTCGCCACTCCAAGAAGCGAGCCGGCCGGTGTCGCGCCGCCACTCCAGAAGAAGGGAGGCCGGTGCGCCGCCGCCACTCAAGAAGCGTGTCGGCCGGTGCCGCCGCCGCCACTCCAAGAAGCAGAGGTCGAAGCTGGTGCCGCCACTCCAAGAAGGAGAGGAGGAAGCTGGTGCCGCCGCCGCCACTCCAAGAAGCAGAGGCCGAAGCTGGTGCCGCCGTCGCCACTCCAAGAAGCAGAGGCGTAGCGCGGTGCGGACTTATGTGCCTCCGCGGAGCTCATACACCGACGCTACCGCCAAGGCCTCGCACCGGCGGCGCGGTGGCAAGCACATCTCCTTCCGGTCCCGAAGCGGGCGCATCAATTAAGGTGAGGCGGTGAGAAATTTAGACGCGTTGAAAATTTCTCCCCATTTTAGCACTTGAAGGACAAATTCGGATGTGCTAAAGCGCCGAGAAGATGCATATTAAGAGTGATTATTAGTTGAAGTCACGACAAATCTAGACAATGTCGCGGTATGCGTGTCTCATTGCGAGAATAAGCATAACAAGGAAATAATGCTGTCCTTCCATACTCCAATAACCAAATTCATCCACATCCGGATAGTCGCGTTCTCAGTATATCAATTCTCTCTACTACCCTTTATGCCCCTATTGCCATCATTAATTTGCGCACAAGCCAAGAATCGAGTTTTTGCATTGTGTTTGTTCTTGGCTAATGCATTCTAGGGCAACATCATGCCATATATTGCAGCACAACCGCTTGCTAAAAATTATAGGTGAACCAGTTATGATGTGCAATAAGTTTCGTCATCAGTATTGTTCTTTAACATTTTGTTCTAGTTATTACCTTAGATCAATTTTTTGTTCCAGTAATTAACATGTTGTTCCAGTTATGATGTGCAAAAAAATCAATGTTGTGCATTTTGTACTTATCAGTTGAGAGCAATAGCACGGACCCGCCGGCGACGGCGAGAGAACGAGCGGAGAGGTAGCGTGAGCTCTGGCCGCCCAGCACCCACAGTCCCTTGTGCCCCAAATCAGCAGGCTCTTCCCCGCGGACCACTCCTCCGTGTGGCCAGGCGCCGGGTGCCACTAGGTTAATTTTTAGCTTATTGCCACATCTCGATAATATGAAGCTTTCTTGTCGATTGATGTTTGCACAAGCAAATAAATTATTTTACCAATGTATTCATCATGTCACAAGTCAATATTCATTTACATAGTTTAGTTAAATTGTACTAATCTGCATGCTTCCATTTTAGATCTTCAATCTAAGCTTAATGAATTGTGGCAGAATCTAATTTTGTAATTTCAATCTAAGTATCCTTGCATATTTTATCAATTTTTGAATCTAAGCTTCATATCTTTGAAAAATGTGGACAATTACAAATTGATATTTTTCCTTCATTAGTACAACATATCAAAGGGCAATGGATCGAGGTTGGATAAATGCAACAAGATCAAGTGTCGCTTATAAACATGGTGTCGAGCAATTTCTATCTTTTGCATTTCGTGATGTTCCACGTGGTGATAAAATCCTTTGCCCTTGCGTAAATTGTGCAAATAGAGCAACACGAATCACGATGAAGTTAAAACCCACCGAGGTGTGATGGTATTCTTCAAGGTTATACTAAATGAGTTTGCCATGGAGAGGAATATAATTCACCATCATTTGCATTTGCTCACATATCGATAACACTAGTACTTTGCCTATTCCCAGTGTTACAAGGAATACTCATCAGAGAAGATGGCCATGGAAGATTGGATGACATGCATGGACTCCTAAATGTTGATTTGTTATGGTGTGATTATGAATCCTTGTCAAGCACATTTGATGGTGAACTAGATGGTGTTCATTTGAATTTGCTAATATGGAACCTAATGTGGTTGAGGATGGAATATCTGCATGTGAAGATCTTGATACAAGGAAGGAACAAGATACATATGCAAGCTTCTTCAAAGATGCAAACACAAAGTTATACCATGGATGTGAAACATTTTCTAGGTTGTCATTTCTACTCACCTTATATCACTTGAAATGCTTACATGGATGGTCACAAGAATCATTTGAGACTTCTTGGTGTATTATCGATGCACTTCCTCATGAGGCAAATCTACCAAAGAAATACTATGAAGCAAAAAAACATCCGTGGTTTAGGTCTTGACTATGAGAAAATCCATGCATGCCCTAAAGACTGCATGCTTTTCGAGGTGAAAGAGCTAACCAAGAGTCTTGCCATGTGTGCGGTACCTCTCGTTGGGTGGTGATGGCAAGAAACACTCTCGAATTGAACCTAAAAGAAGAAACCAAGCAAAGGTGTTGCGTTATTTTCCGTTGATACCAAGAATCCAAAGGCTCTTTGCAACTAACAAAACATCTGATGACATGCGTTGGCATGATGAGGGTCGCACCAAAGATGGATTGCTGCGACATCCAGCTGATGGCCAGTCTTGGAAAGATTTAGATATCAGATATCCTGAATTTTCCGTAGATGCTCGTAATGTACGCCTTGGTCTTGCAAGCGATGGATTTAACCCTTTCCGGAACATGAGTTCAAAGCATAGTACTTGGCCAGTGATGCTTATTCCTTACAACCTACCACCTTGGATTTGCATGAAACAAACATCTTTAATTTTGTCAATGATCATCCCTGGACCACATTCCCCTAGGAATGATATTGATGTATATTTGCAGCCACTGATCGATGAGCTCTTACAATTATGGGAGGGTGTGGAAACATTTGATGCTTCTTCACAGGAGAAATTTTCTCTCCGAGCTCTACTACTATGGACTTTGAATGATTTTCCTATATGGTTGGAGTACAAGTGGTAAATATGCATGTCCATCTTGTGCTGTATCTACAAAATCATTTCGCCTAAAGAAGGGTTCAAAATTTTGTCATATGGGTCATCGTCGATGGTTGCCACAGGGTCATTTGTATCGAAGTCGAAAGAGGCAGTTTGATGGCACTGAAGAGATGGAACTTGCTCCTAAAACTTTGAGTGGTAGCTCAGCTTTGAGAATGTTGCAGGGCAGAGTGTTTGTGTTAGGGAAAAAGGTCAGTGTAGCAAAAAAAAGGAAAGGTGAAAAGAAACCTGAGGATTGGTTCAAAAAGAGATCAATATTCTTCACTCTACCATATTGGGAGCACAACATGTTAAGGCACAATCTAGATGTAATGCATATAGAGAAAAATATCTGTGACAATTTTATTGGAACATTATTGGATATCGATACTAAAACAAAAGATGACCTTAATGCAAGACTTGACTTGAAAGAAATTGGAATCAGACCTGAACTTCATCCTATCGTAGACGATAAAGGAAAACAATTATTGCCCCTTGCACCTTTTACTATGTCTAGAGAAAAGAAGGAGATTCTTTGTTCAGTAATTAAGAACATTAGGACTCCCGATGGTTATGCATCAAATGTTTCTAGGTGTGTCAACATGAAAGAATGTACATTGAATGGTCTTAAAAGTCACATTGTCATGTTATACTAGAAGACATTCTTCCCATAGCACTTCGATCCTCATTACTCAAAGCAAAGAAGTCATGACAATAGTTATTGAACTGGCTAATTTCTTCAAGAAGTTATGCTCCAAAGTGTTAGATGTCTCCGAGCTTGACAAACTTCAAGAGAGTATTGTTATGACACTTTGTAATATGGAAAGAATTTTTCTTCCATCCTTTTTTACTGTCATGGTGCATTTAATGGTGCACTTGGTTGAAGAAGTTAAACTTGGTGGTCCAGTGCACTATCGGTGGATGTACCCTCTAGAAAGGTATGAAACATTGCTTTGTTTTTTCTTAGCTTAAGTAATATGAAACATTGCTTTGTTTTTTCTTAGCTTAAGTAATTCATAGAAATAAAATTCTTGCTTGATTATTTGTAGATCATTTGTTGGCTAAAAGCGCTGTGCGCAATGAGCTTATCCGAAGGTTCTATTGCTGAAGGATATCTTGCTGAAGAATGCTTGACCTTTTGTTCAAGATTTCTAGAAGGAACTACTCGTTTTACAAGACAATCTAGAAACCCTGATCCTTCAGATAAGATAAAGGACTTGTATATGTTTGGTAGTGTTGGTGAACCAATTGGAAAGGTCACACAAGAGGCCGATTGATAACCAGCTTCTTCTTCAAGCACATCGATATGTCTTGCGACACTGTGATGAGCTTGAAGATTTTCGCAAGTGTGTATGACTACCATCTTTTACTTATTTTGTTTTACACAACTTGGTGAAATGATATTGCACATTTGGTCGGATTGTTGCAGAGAATTTGTGGATCAAGAGAAGAGCAAACTATGTCACTCAGCTAATTTGACAGATGCTGAGATCGACAAGTTGATTAATAGACACTTTCCTGACTGGTTGGAACAAAAGGTACAATTGACTATGTATCTATACTATGAATTTACATAGACAACTTAATGTAACTACTCTTGTATACAGGTATTACAAAATGATGGACTGGGCATCACTGAAAAGATAAGAGCATTGGCTGCAAAGCCAAACAAATGTGGTGTGTTCTATAGTGGCTATATCATTAATGGTTTCAGGTTCCACACTATGAGTCGTGAGACTGGTCGTGCCACACAAAATAGTGGTGTAGTGAACATTGCAGATGATGGGGTTAATTATTATGGCAGATTATCTGACATTATGGAGTTGTCATACAAAGATTACAAGGTGGTACTCTTCAAATGTGATTGGTACGATGTTTATCACCGAGCGGGCATAAAAAAAGATGAATTTGGATTCACTCTCGTTAACTTCTCTCGGAAAATACACACTGGAGAGAAGTTAGACCATGATCCTTTTGTCTTTTCTTCCCAAGTGGAACAAGTTTTTTATGTGGAAGATCCAAAAAATGAAGGATGGAATGTGGTGGTGGGAGTCAGGCCACGTGATCTTTTTGATATGGGCGCAGAACAATCCTCAAACTAATATATGCTAATATATTGATCCATGTATTGACTGAGAGAGTTGAAGCCTCTGTTTTTTGCCAATTCTATTGTTCATTGGCCATGGAAGTTATTGCATTAGTATGATCCTTACTTCAGATTTTTTAGTGTAGTTTGATTGCTGAGGGCATGGAGTTATGGAGATTACTAGGTTGGACTATACTTGTGAGCTTTATTTTGTTCTTTTTGTTAAGTTATTTTTATATTATGCTGACATGAATTGAAGGCTCCAACTAATCTCCCCCCCCCCTATGCAGAGATTAGGTAGCATAATTCGGTTTAAATTCACTTGTGATGACACGGTTTAAATATGAGCTTAGCTAACCTTCCGGTTGTTTCTGGTAACTTTTATTTCTTTTTGTTCCAGCAAAGATTATGAGATATATCGTCCTGTACCTGTTCATAGAGATATAATGTGTCAATTTTAATTATTTTTAATTCAGTTCGAATTTCCTTTCTAATATATGCTAATATATTGATGGCCAGCCTCTTTCGATTATTAGACGCTATTTTAAAGTTTCTTAAACACAGTGACTGTGAATTGAAATGTGACTTCATTTCTCTATCCATTCATCATATTCAGAAGATTTGCTGGGATTCTTATTATCAACTCAATGCTAGAGAACTTGGAAGCCTTGTCAAGGATGGCAGATTTATCTTAAGTAATGATTCAGCACAGTCAGTCAGTCAGGAATTATTTCAGGTAGTCTCCTTCAGCTATTGTGCTCTTTAGTTGAGCAAAGTGACCTGGAAGACACAGCTGGACGTCATATGTATGCAAAGCTTGTAGGTGTAATTCCTAAGTTAGTGGCTTTCTTACAAGAGCAACAGGAAATCCCAAAAAGTCTCTCTCAATATTCAAAGCACAAAATTCTGGTAATTTCAGGCTTCAGAGCTCTTCTGTTTTTGCTGCATGAACTTTTTGATTGCTTCTGTACAATAATAATGAACTAAGCACAGATCTTTGTTGACCAGTGTGCATATCAAGTTTTTTTTTTATGAAATTAAAACAATCTGTAGTCAGACACTCATCAGTCTGTTGTTTCTTTTTGAGTGCAGATGGTAATGATGCGGCTTCAGCCTTACATGCAGCCGGATTGCTCACATATTGTTTGTTGGCTGAAATTACTTCGACAACACTTTCAGGATCTTCTTAATGAACCTATCTTGCAACATATTGCTAAACCAGAGAATTGTTTAGAAGGATCCCCTTTTTTGTCGGGCATTGTAGGTTTGGACGAGATTCAGGATAAATCGACTCGGCACTTACAAAGGCGGGCTATATATTTGTTAGTTGTTGCATATGTTTGGCTTACAATGGAAATGACAGTAGACTGCAATGTTCATGTAAGAGAGATGATTGTATGTTTGGTTGTTGCGTTAGTATGGTCCTTACTTCAGATTTTGGAGTGTAGTTTGAATAGTTAGGAAGGATAGCTTTAGCCCTACGTTGGAATATACTTGTGAGCTTTATTTTGTTCCTTTTGTTAAGTGATTTATATATTATGCTGACATGAATTTAAGGCTCCAACTCATCTTTTTTCCCCCTGTTTTCTCATTTTGTTCGTACGGCCGCAACGCCAAACTGCTTCTTTATTAAAATTAGGAGCCAACAAACTGCAGTCATACCCAACAATGGAGGGTTAACAATAAAAATAAATAAAAAAGGGTTAATTAATAAAAAAGTTCAGTTTGACAAGTCGACTTGAATTTTAAAAAATGCCGTGTTGAAGATTTCATTTTTTTGTGTCCGTTGGATCGATGAGCGGGTATCGATAGCTTATATCACATCACTAAACACAACGATGGTTGACAACCTAACATGATAGAACTATGATTTTTTAATCCGCGGCAAATGATTTTTTTTGCCAATATATGTTTGTTCTACATTTGTTGTTGATGCCATATTTAAAATATATTTAACAAGGAGGATGGAGGCGATAGGCGGAAGGAGGAGGGATGCAAGAGGCGGTGGCGACAGAGGTAGACGATGGTGTATCGATTGTTCCCGTCCTCGTGTAAACACCGCACTAAAGCAACATTGGTGTCGCCACTCCTCGTCGAGTAGTTAGTGACAGGTCTGGATATCTTGCGATCGACTGCGGTGTTTCCGACAACATCCACTCCCACATGTCTTCTGTCCCTCCTCCGACCATGTCGCCCCCAACTCCGACGAGCTACACGTGCCTCCCTCACCATTTTTTTTCATAAATTTGTAGGCAGATACGGGCAAGCCATATACATATTTAGATCAATCTAAGATATACTGACATGTAATACACACATGAAGAAAATATATAACTTCATCAACAAAAACATCAACTATATATAACGTGCTAGAGAATTATATATCATCGAGCATGTTAAAGGATATTAATGTTCCCGTATTTATGTTGGCGTTTTATTGGATATCCATTTTTCTAATTTATTCGATAACTTCTTGATATTCTATTAGATACGAGTAGTGGCGTGACGACACTCGTTTGCCACGTCACGAGTTGTGGTGTGGTCAAAAGGGTCAAAATTGGAAATAAAGTTAAGAACATTTTATCTTTAAAATATTTTTTAAAACATGATTAAATCATAAAAAAAGTTCAGATATTAGTAGTCCTGTATCATAACACACGTCACATGCAAATATTTTACAAATACATGATCAGACGGATATTATGTGACTAGTTTTCACCCGCTAAATATTCTCCAAGTTTTACCGCGAACTTCCCCGCCTTTTTCTTTGGAAAATTTTCCCCACGCCTCCATCTCTCCACCTCCCCACTTCTTCAACCTTCGGTGCTGCGCCTCCCCCCACAGTGCTCTTGGCGGTCTTCGCGCCCGCCCCACGCAGTGCTCTGCCGGTCTTTGCGCCTCGCCCCACGCCTCCTGGCCGGTGCTGCGCCTCCGCCCCCACGCAGGTGCTCCTAGCCGGTGCTGCGCCTCCGCCCCCACGCCTCCTGGCCGGTGCTGCGCCTCCGCCCCCACGCAGGTGCTCCTGGCCGGTTCTACGCCTTCCCCCACGCAGGTGCTGCTATTCCATCTCCCCATCTCTTCCTTTCTTGCCTGGAGCCCCATTTCTTCCCCCGAGGGTGAGCTGCCACTGCCCTATTCCGCCGCCGACGCCATTCTCTAAAATTCCAGCTCCTCATCGTCCCTTTGCCCAAAGAGTCGCTCCAACAAGAATCATCAAGATAAGGCAAACAAGATCCCCAAATTTCCCTTCCAGATTTTCACGAAATCTCGCCAATACGGAGCGGACCGTCGCTTCCTGCTTTGCCGGTTGTGCACGAGTCCAGCCACCGCACTATCCCACCCAATTAGAGCACAACAACAGTGTCGCAACCACCCTCTAGAGCTTCCCGCACCGTCGCCTTCACTGTAGAGCCGTCGGACCATCGCCGTCATGGCCGGCCACCATGTCGACCTCTGTACAGCGACGCCGGCCTACACCATGCCTCTCCAAGCCCAACCAGCCACCAAAATGGATTCACACGACCTCCATGATGCTCGCCGTGCCAGCTGTTCGCCGGACAATTGCCTTCTTCACCGTCAACACTGTCGACCCGCATAGTCGTACCCGGTTTGCCCGCGTTATTGCTATTTCGAGGCCGATTAATGCCAATTCGTGCCCTTCACAGTCGTTTCTCCAACAAGTTGGACAAGTTCTGAACTGTACAACATATCCTACAAATCACAACCATACCAGTTTTGCTTACTGTTCACATAGGTTTAGCACTGACCTAGTTAAAAGTTAAAACGTTAATTACCGACACCCGTTACAGTTTCCAGCAACCCGACAAAGCCTTCCTCCCTCCTGAAATGCATTTTTGAGTCATTTGCTTCATTGTTTGTATTTGGATTTATTGTTTATTTAGTCGATTATTCTTGACGTTTGAAAATGCCATTGCCGGACGTGGAGCAGGAGCAGCAGAAGGAGTCCAAGCCGGAGAAGGAAACTAATCGAAGAAGGGTGGTACTACGACGAGCTGGAACGTAAGACATGTCCTTGATCACATTGATCCGAATAGAGTAGTATTTTCTAGGTAATAAGAATGCATGATTTTGTAATGACACGATCATTATTTATGCCCTGTTAGTTAATGATGCTTAAGCCTGCCTTGACATTGATGATACCCTATTAAATCCTTGATAGGTTATAACACTATGCACACAATCACCTGGTTATTAAATATGACAGATCATCAGATAGCAATGATTCATGCTATGGTTAAATGTTTTGTTGTTGATAAGGTGGCTTATTGTGAGCACAAGTTGTCCATATTTCCTTTTTCCATGACATATGTACAAGAAGTGTTTTATCTCTGTTAGTTGATTCATGATTTGCAACTAAAAGGAAGATGTACCGATTATTGCTCTTTAAGTTGTAGTTGCAGAGCATAGAGTTTTCTAAACAATTTACAATTCATATAACTGTGTGGCCTATGCATATATTTACCTGTCATTAGATTGTTGGTTGACTTTCGAATTATTCTTTGCTTTAGCAAAGATTTTATGGCCAGGACACCTAGACGATTCTTAAACTTGAACTTTCCAAAGACAAGATGCGAAACGTGCAACCCCATGAAGATAATTTACAAGGTCCTCCAGATTGATAACATATTACAGAGAGGCCTCGTGAATCTACTAGGCCAATTAAGATTATATGTAAGTTTTGTAACTTATTTTTTAGATATATAAATAAGTGTGATTTGCCCTAGATACGCACTATTGTGCTATTCCTACATGCAGGGCCAAATGGAGATGTGCGGCAGATTCTAGGGGAATTTCGAGTTAAAAATTTGTTGCAATTAGATGGAGGAAAGATAATTGTGGAGACTGATGAAAATGGTGTTCCAAACGAAAGGTCAGCTTCCATTCTTGGCCAATATCTTGGCCAGCTAGCAGAGAATTCAACATTTGCACCATTGAACATTCCTAGATGGGACAACGAATTATTTGTGAAGAAAAAGGAGAACATGATCAATTATGTGGAGGTAAATTTTTCACTACATTGCACCATAAATCACTATGTTCACTTAGCATGCTAACAATCAACTTTACTTGTTGAAGGAGAAATTTGTCTATCCTCCTGAGACAAAGCAGCTTACACGAGACTGGATCCTAATGACTATTAGTAAAAGGTGGAGAGCCTACAAATCTCGTTTGAAGAACAAATATTTCAATCGTCATGAGAGGTCTTTGGATGAAATTTTGAAAAATATTCCAAAAGGAGTTAATGTACATCAATGGGAAGCTCTTATTGGAATGTGGTGTCAGGATTCACACTCGGTGAAGTCTTCATTTTCTCATGCTTGAACTAAACATTTAAATTAGTTTGTTAACATCAGTATTGATTGAATCTGTTGTATTTGCAGAAATTATGTGAGAAGAACACTCAGTGTGCAAGGCAACAAAAGAACCCGCACACAACCGGAGAAAAGCCATGCTAGGCTAAAAAAAGAGATGGTGATAATTGTTCTGTCTCTATATTTTGTTTCTTGACCAACTAAAAGATCTTTTGACAGAAAAATTAATAAACCTTTTACTATACTATGTTGTACAGGAAACATTAAGGAATGCAAAGGTGCACAAGATTGACCTATGTGATGAAGCTCACAAGAAAAAGGATGGCAATTATACTAACGAGAATATGAAGACAATAATGGTATATTTCAGTCTTATGGTTACAATAAAAATAATTAGTTCATAGTATAATGACTTGTTTATTTCAATAGGATACAACTTATGAGGAATTAGCAAAAAGGAAAACAAATAACAATGGGAGCTTATCAAGTAAAGATTATAGCGAAGTGTTTCAAGGTGTAATTGGAAAAGAGTCCAAACTTCGAGGGTACTATGATGATAAGTATTGGAGCCAAGTAAAGGTTTCTCAGGGACTAACTTTTGTTGAGCAATCTGAGCAAGAAGAAAAGCTTCAATTTGCACTACGGTCAATGGGAGATAATGTAGAAGACATAAGAGATGAGGTGAAAATGATGCGTGCTCATGGCCAAAAGTTTCCTGGAGAGGATTGGAGAAATGCAATGTTAGCGGCAGAAAATGATGAAGTTACCATCTGAACTCCTCTTTCTTTGTCCAATGATAAATTGATGAGCATTGATATATTATAGTTATGTTCTCATTGCAGGTTGATCTCTTTGAAAGAGTTGTTGATAATGATATCCGACATGAATCTGATAACGACCTTGAAGAATCAAATGGCAATGCACACACTCCATCGAATACTATGCAGGTGATGCAGTGTTTTTTCATTTATTTTCTTCATTGATAAATTTAAATCCATGTTTTTGCTAATGTTTTAAAAATATCGTTGCAGCAATTGCGTCTCGGCAATTGTTCTAGAACTGAAGATAGTTATGCCAATTCATCTTTACCACATGAACAAATGATTGCTAAGGTGTGGAGAAATTTTCACTCAGTTATCAAACTATGCTCATTCTCAGTATAAGTTCACTTACAACTGAACTGAACTTTAATTGTAGATAGCACATACTGAAAATTATGTCGAAGCCAATCAGGGTTGTGCTAAATCAGCTTTACCGCGTGAGCAGGTTACTAACCAGGTATATGCAAACTGCAAATCGAAATTACTGTAGTTGTATTGTTTCGTACAATAGTATTACTGATTTTGTTTATGCATTCATTGATCTTCCTCATTTAAATTATGTCTGTCACATCTCACATGTACCTCAAAGAACGGAAGTACTAGAATATAGTTGGTACAATTCAATATGTGATGTTCCTAGTTTTTCTATAAAATAAACCCTTTACAAGTTCATCAATAACAAATGTTGTATTTCTTTAAATGACAGGATAATAGTGAAGTCTTCTTGTTTTCGACGAATCCAAGAAACAAAAATAAAGTTGTGGCCAAAGGAGGTTTAGTGAGCAAAGATAAAACATGTGTAGTTGGAGGAGACATGCTTGGAGATGAATATTTTGGAGTTGCTGTTCACGCTATTACGAATATTGGGGATGAAAGATTGCTTAGACCATATGAAAATATACGTACAGTAAGAGATGCTATTGGTTGTGTTGTTGCTTGGCCTCGTTCATATGTAAGTCCATTTTCATATAATCATTAAGTACATTCCAATGTTTGATAGTTGCTTAAACTCTATTAACCTTTGCGCTTTTTAGGTCAAAAGAGCTAAGAAAACAACTTTAAATCGGTCACAAAACAACTTGGTATGTTACAATATTCTAATTTCATCAAATAAATTTGTCATCTCACACTTTTCTAACCAGGACATTTATTTCTTTTTCAACTGGCTTTGCAAGATAATTGGGGATTACAAAAAGAATGCAATGGAGATGGATGAGCTAGTGTATTAGTTTCGCCCTGGACAAAGCTTATGGATAGATTTCAACTATTTAGAATCTTTTCTTGATGTATCTGCACCTTTTTTATATGGATGTTTGATTCAGTTGTGAACTCCACTTGCTGTAAATTCAAATATTTTTTGCTGTTATGAAGTGCATGCATCTTTGTGCGCTTTCTTAGTTTCTCGATTGTGAGAATATGATGTTTCCATGTGATGACATGTGCTCTACTGTTTTCTAGTTTTTTTGGATGAGGTGGAATAATGTCTTTATATGACGATATATGTTTCCGTTTGTAGCAAAATGCACGAATCAAATTCGAAAAAATCCAATTAAATTCAAAATAATTTTTTTTACAGTAAGACGTCCAAAAAGACGCTTTTGCATATCTAGAGACGTATATAACGTCTCTACAGAATGTGTATAAATTCTGCGTACATAAATTGAATATATTTGTAAAAGCGTCTCTATGTTTGTTGGCACACAAATTGGACGTGTCTATATTAGTAAAGACGTTATGTAAGTGTATCTACTAAAACGTCTCTACATACATAGACATGAATTTCAACATCTTTATAGAGCGTCTTATATCCTGTACACATGTTTTACAAGCGTCTCTATGGTTCTTGACACGGTCCGTGGGGAGACGCTCCAAGGACACTTTATAAAAACATCTCTACGGTTCTCTAGAGATGAAATAACACGTCTCTAGCCTATATATTGAACGTCTCTACATGGGTGTTGTGTTGTAGTGCCACTACGCCGTCGGCCCCGATGCGGAGTACCCCAACAAGGCGCGCGGTGAAGGCGGAGTTTTGGGTAAGTCTCTCGCACAACATTGCTCAATACATCGCATTCATTGGACTTTTCTTGAAATAATGAATGGATACATCGCGCTTGTATGCGCACTTATTTCAGATGCGATGAGGATTTGAGGTCGTATGACCAGTGGCTACAAAGCTCGTAAAAACTCATCACCGACATGCATCACGAGGTGCGCATCCATCCATCGTGACCTACCACGGTCGAAGCTTGAGAGAAGGTCACCAAGAAAGACGCAAGAAACATGACGCCGACCGGAGCAGACTTGAGGTAGATGAAGAACATTAATATTGATTCGCTTTGAGATTAAGCACGTTTAATTTGATCTTCTTATATATCAAATACTTGATGACGTGTAGATGATTCCCGTGGTGCCAATCGTATCCCGAAGTCTTTGGCGATGATCGTGGACAAGTGGTTCACGAGGAGTATCTCGGATGCACAAGTGATGCCCGGACCGTCGCTTGATGATGCAAGGTCCAAAGACACCATCAAGGCAGCCGCAGCCTCTCCGCATACAAACAAGCATGGGTACACGAATTCATTTATCTATTGTGACGCTCAATTCTGCCTGATTTCTAATTATCTTGCTGTCTTTCTCGCAGTCGGCGTCACATAGTGCCCAGCCTTGCTCGGACTTCCAGCATGGTGTATGGCCCACAAGGGCAAGGCGACGTCCGACGCCTCTTCAACTCGAGGACCCGCCGAGGCGTACGAACCGAAGCGCCCACACCGCATCAGTGAGTACACGTCGGCGGCAAGGTCGGTCCATGGGCCAGACCATGATCCGAGCACCCAGGACTTTGATGGAGAGATCGTCATGAGGGTGGGACAAGGCAAGAAGCATGGGCGGTTCTGGCTTGGCGACGGCCTCATCGACACGGCCTCTACTCCATCTCTCTCCCAGATCCGAGCACGGAGCACGAGCGAGAGCCCGGCCATACGCCCACGGCAGACCGCTGCACAGCACCGGGTCGACGCACTCGAGGTTATTCCTGTTTTACTCGTCGTACATTGATCTTTACACACCTTTATTAGCTTTGCATTACTGAAACATTGGAGTGAAATATTGCAGGCCCGGCTGGAACAAGAAATGAGGCAACGCCGAGCCGAGGCCGAGCAAAGCGAGAGGATGTCGGCCACCGAGGCCGAGCGGGCGAGCGCAGCCCAGACGCAGAGGTCGCGGACATTACGGAGTTCCTACAAGGTCTTGGGCAACATACGGGCTTATCACTGTGCCACCGGGCCGTTGGCTCAACCTCCGCCACGCGCCCCGCACTGCAGCTACTCCCGTGAGTATGAAAGTTATTTGCTTTCGCTTGTGCTTTGCTTGTATGACCTCTACCTTCCTAGATTAGGTATCTAATGTAATCTTGTCTCACATGCAATCTCTTCTCCTTTGTGCAGCCTCAATCAGTGAGTTCGAATAATCCACCTCATGCGCTCCGAATGATGGAGCTTTTCCTTCACCACGATCGCGATGGCCACCTTCGAGATGAATGGTAGTTGTATTTTCATTTGTTGTTCACTTGGTGATGGACTTGTGATATACTTATGATGCACTTGTCATCGTGATGAACTTGTGGATTTGTTTGGATGGACTTGAGCACTTATTGTTATATATGTGATGGATGTGATAAATATGTGATGGATGAGATATATATGTGATGGATGTGATATATATGTGATGGATCTGATATATGTTTGGATGGATTTGTTTGTCGTGATGGAATGTACAAAATAAATAAAAAATGCAGTTTTGGGTCACTTTGCCGAGTGCAACACACGGCAAAGGGGTACTTTGCCGAGTGCCATGGTCATGGCACTCGGCAAAGCTGGGAATGTGGGCACCTGAAACGCCAGTTTTCCAGCTTTGCCGAGTGCCATGACCATGGCACTCGGCAAAGAATTTTTTAAAAAAATTAAAACTTTGCCGAGTGCCAGGCCCTGCGGCGCTCGGCAAAGAATTTTCAAAAAAAAAATTGTTAAAACTTTGCCGAGTGCCATCATTCCGACTCTCGGCAAAGACATTTTCAAAAAAAGTAAAAATATTTGCCGAGTGCCGCCGGGTTGGCACTCGGCAAAGCGGCCGTCAACAGGGCCGGCGCCGTAACTTGTCATTTTCTTTGCCGAGTGCTGACTCGGCACTCGGTAAATCCTTTGCCGAGTGCCCGACAAAATACACTCGGCAAAGGCTGCTTTGCCGTTAAATTTTTTCCGAGTGCCCTTTGCCGAGTGTCGCACTCGGCAAAGCCTTTGCCGAGTGCAAAGGAGCCTTTGCCTAGTGCCTGAGGCACTCGGCAAAGTGCCTGAGTCCGGTAGTGATTTAAGCCCTTGAAACTGAACTTTTTTTAATCTTTTTTCATTTGAAAATTTCTGTCAAATTGGGCTGAAATCTTCCGATAATCGGTAAAATTAGTTCTACCAGTGACCCCGGTCAAAAAATAAAAACCGGTAATCAAAACCTGGATGCTACAGTCACCGAGGGAACCTGGCAAGCGGTGCCGCAGCCCGCAGGACCGTCGGCACGCACGCGACAAGTAGCTGATCGGCGCGCGCGTCTTGCTGCAGGCCGGACGATCGGGACCCTGCCGAATTAATCTCGGCGTGGCCCGAGAATGTGACTCGGCGGAGATGCTCAACCGGAATGAGAACCCGCCAAGCGTCATACGGACATCACGGTAAGGGTGACTCACAAGGGGCGGAATGGATTCCTTACATGTCAGGGCGCGTGCTCCCTGCCGTGATGGATTCCGTCCGCCTCATCTAACCAACGACATGGTCGATGTGCCACAGCTACGGCAACCGCCGGAAGGAAGATTGGCAAGTAGCACCTCTTCAGCAAAGATCAAACAGGTCTGAGACCGAGAGATCGAGCGCGTGTTTTGCAACCGCGATGGCGCGTGACACAGAGAAGAATATACAATCAAGGAGAATGTTCGATCGCCATCAGCAACTACAGGAAAGTATGCATGGTAGGAGCTGTTAGAGATAGAATAGGGAGTCTTTTATATTTCCTTATCTGTACCCTTGTACACCCTATATATTTTACCCATTGAGCCTCTTCAATATACACACAATATTCATAACATGGTATCAGAGCAAAGGTTAGGGTTACTGTAGTAGCAGCAGCCGCCGCCGCCTCCCCGCCTCTCGTCGTCGCCGCCGCCGCTGCCCCCGGGAGGAGCTATCTCCACTCCCGGGGGCGGCCACCTCCTTTGGGCGCGCTCGTCGCCTACGGGGCCGTCGCCGTTCGCTCTCTGTGGACGTGTGCGGTGTTCATGGAGGCCTACCTCGACCCGCCGCAGATCCATCTGGCGCACCGTCTCTGCCGATGTCGCTCCTAGACTGGATCCTCTCGCCGCTGGTGCTCGCCGAGCCGTCGCCTCCAGATCCACGCGGCGCAGCCCTCGCGACCCCCTCACGGACCCGCGCTGCCTCTGCTTAGTGCGAGCCCACGTCGACCGTCTGCGCGCGGATCGCCTCGCCTCGCCGTCTCCTGCCCGCCTCGCCTCGACGACGCCCCGAGCCGTCTCGAGTCGCCCCGGACCAGGCTCCTCCCACCGCCACCGCGTCTCCCCTGCCTCAAATCCGGCCGCCGGGCTTTTCCCCGCCATCGGATCCGAGCTCCCCGTGCCAGATCTCGCCGCCACTCGGCCCTCTTGGCCTCTCCTTTCGGCCACCGCCGCCTTGGTTCCGCCACCTCTCCAAGGCTCGCTCGCATCGTGGAGGACTGGAGGCTCCATGTGGTCGTGTAGGAGCAGATTCGCTGCATCTTTCGGCTTTGGGAGCCTTCGACTCCTGCCGCCGCCGGCCTCTCAGCGCGCCTCCTCCTCTTGGTCCGCTTTGTGTGTGTGGATGTCTTGTGTTATTTGGGATGGCTATTGGCTATTGGGATGTCGAAGTTTCTCGTCGGGTGGAGATTGAGTTTCACGTGAGTGCTTGCTTTTCTGCCATCCCGTGAGCGCACGCACGTAGCTGGACTTTGGCGGCTGGTCTGGTGCTTGCTATTGGTGATGGGAGGAGAGATGCAATTGCTTGTTGCTAGTCCCTATTGCTAGTTATGTTAAGAGTTTTTTTCCTCTTTGTGTCATTATTTCCGCTGCGTCCATCCAAGTCCGTTAAACTTTATCTTTGAGTTCGTTTATGCCATGCGAGTCCACAAATTTATTGTCTGTCGTAAAAACATAGGAATTTCTTTTGCATGGCAGCAGACGTTGTTCTTTTCTTCGAACCGCTGCAGATCGATCGCCCCGCTTTTAAGGCCGCTGCGCTTCTTCCGCACTGCGTCTCCGGTATACTTTTTGTGCATTGCGCCGCGCTTCTTCTGCACTGCGTCTCTGTTGCGCTTCTTGTGCATTGCGTCGCGCTTCTTTTGCACTGTGCATCTGTTGCGCTTCTTGTGCTCTCTGCGTCTTTATTGCGCTTCTTGTGCACTGCGTCTTTATTGCGCTTCTTGTGCACTGGGCCGCCGTCGTCTTGGGCTTCGATCTGCGTCGTCATAGTTCTATCTATTCCTATTCGACTTGACAATTTTATCTTTTTGTCGGTTTCATCATCTTCTTCGTCATGTTGCCGCGGTCGACTTTGCTCCTACACATTGTGTTTTATGGGCTGTCGCGGGACCTTGGATGAGAGGAGATCTTTTATCGATATATTTTTCAAGAGCTGCATGCTACGACGACATTATCAAGACTCGGACTTTGGATTTTTTATATATTAGTGTCAATCCTTTCCAAATGCAATGCTATTGCATATGCCTTGCATTTGCCGGGGGGTGTGTTAGAGATATGTTAGAGATAGAATAGAGTCTTTTATATTTCCTTATCTATACCCTTGTACACCCTATATATATTGCCTATTAGGCCTCTTCAATATACACACAATATTCATAACAGGAGCAAGCTGGATGATGCTAGCCTAGCAATGGACGGTGTGGTGATCGACCAACGACGGGAGGAGATCGACTGGAGGACCACGCTAGTGTACTAGACAGACGGTAGCCATGCAAGTAGATGTAGGGTCCGAAAAGCCTGGTTCGATGGGGAGATCACTGGTCGTGCATCGATCTCATCTGGAACAATTCCAGTAAGGTGAATTGATTAATTTTATAGTTTACGGCTGTGGAGAGTCCTCCGTTAGTGCGATTAATTGATTGGGAATGGGGAGGAGAAGATTTAATGGCAACTCAGTTAATTTCATTTATCCGTGGGCTAATACAAGTACAATGGTTTTATGGCCGCATTGAGGAGATGGCCAAAACAACCATGCTTAGTAGAGTTGATGAATTTGCTGGCTAATCAGGAGACATTAGTCATGCAAATGAGTTGGATCACCATAAACAGTGGTCGAGCCAGGAATTTAGCAATGACGGTGCACATTTCAAGGATAAAAGAAAAATCTTGTACGACACATAAGTAATTTCACAAGTTCAACACAATTACGCAAGAGTTTGAAATTAGTTAATACTGCAATACAAATAGTTCAAATAAAATCTTACATGAATAAAAGAGTCTTAAATAGCTAATGGAAATCACAATAACACACGACACGACGTCGCGACCTCATTCCTTGACACTTGATTATATCATAATCACTAACCTTATAAGATATTTCGCTCTATAAAGGTGACTAAACAATCATTCAATATTTGATCATCCATACTATTTCTCAACTTGTTCTTTACAAGATTTATCGCCGAAAATACTCTTTCAACGCTCGCCGTTGTCACTAGTAGGAGCAATACTAATTTGAGAAGCAATCATACTAACTTGTAAATATCATACTTACTTGTTTCAACAAGTTTAGTAGAAAGTTCACCGATATTTTTGAGACCCTTAAATCTATCATCGCTTCGCATATCATCAATGAAGTTATCAAGTTGGAAAGAAAGTTTTATTAAATCCGTGCTTGAAAAATCATTGGGATAAAAGTTGGCAAGACTAAGCACTTTGTCTCTATCATAAGAAACAAATGAATTCATAGGATTTAAAGTGGGCATGCAAACAAGCAATTCCACATTAACTTTGTCAAATTGATTGTCAAGCTCTTGGAGAACATTATCAATGATGCCAAAATACACTTCCCTTTTAAAATGATCATCATTTGTTTGTTTTGACTCTCATTAATGTGTATTAGTCCATGCTACGATACTAATGATACATACATAAAAAAATTGTAGTGTTTTTAGGGATGCCTGTGCACCAGGGCAATCCCCTAACGCCGCCACTGGCCTTAAAAGAGGATGATGAAGAGGATGTGCTCTTCATTAATAAGAAGAAGTGTCCACCTAGAGGCGAATGAGAAGTAGGCAAGAGGTGAAAGACGTTACCCAAAGGAAAGCAACTATTGAGGAGGAGTATGACAAAGAAGAGAACATCAGCAAGAATTGATGAAAGAGAGAAGAAAGAGAGGTGCATGCTTCAATTATGGCAACAGGGGACACCTTGCGAGAGATTGTTGGAGTCTAAGGAAGCACACCGATGGAAATATGGCTATCACAAAGGATGCCATTATGGTGGGATGCATCACTGAAGACGAGGATTGAGATGCTCATGTTAGTGGCATGCCCTAAGAGGCAATCATGGAGATGATTGTATCGCGTCTGTGTTTATGAGTTATAGAATAAATGTTATTATGTTCTTTGGTTGAATTATCATTTATAAATATTAGCAAATATGTGACTTGTTGGTGAAGCTCTTTAATAGTTGTATGATTTTATTATAAAAGAATCCCTAGTCAGATATCATTGGCCGGGTGAAAGTATCTAGGCCCTTATATTTGATTTTGGTAATTAATGTCAACATTGTGTTAAGGGACTACTATGTGTGCTAAGATGTGTTAAAAGTTAAGTCCCAATGATTGATCGATGACAAGGCTACTGGCCATGCGAAAGTGATGAAAGATCAACTTGATGCAAGACATAGGTATTGTATAGCCTAAGGTCCCTTTTATAGTTTTTACCAGTGTAACACCCCAACTCAGCACGAGCCTGGAATGCAACTACCCTAAGCTGAAAAACTAAATTTCGGCAGAACCTCCTTTGTATACGAGGATACTGGAGGTTCCACACAACAAAACACACAAGTAATCAAAAACTAGTCATGAAATCCAATTCTAAGGTCTAAACATGAATCAACGATAATGAGCTAAGATAACAAATAACCATATGACTTAAAGTTCTCATCTATGTTCTCATTGATCATAAAGGTACCATCCATGACTAAATTTATTTATTACAAACCAAAAGATGACAAAAAAGAATCATTATTTCTTATAGCAATGAGTCTAATGTGAAGTGCATTATTCGAGTAGTGCTCATCTACTCCCTCCCAAGTGAACTTCATCAACGATCACCTAGAAATAAACAAACAAAGCAAGAGTGAGTCCATGACTCAGCAAGTACAATGATTAAGAAAAACATTCATTCATTGAAGATCAAACATAACATCATTGGGTTCGATCATAACACATTGGATTTCTTATGAATACATGATATGAATGCTCAAATCAAGGAATGGACTGCACACACAGATATCGGTATAGCCGGTGAACACCCGTCGGTGATCACTCAAGCCCGCATCTTAACAAAAATGCGGGATCCACTTCCGTATGAAGAACGTTTCATACGGTGTCCAACATTGCCCATATTGGAATTAATGGGTCTTATCCAACCATCTTGGAATTGATGGTGGTTCTCATCCACTCCGTGGACGCCAAATGTCAATGAATGCATGCAACAATTAAATGAAATATACCATAACATCACTTCTATTCATGAACTCAATGTATTGAACAAGGCATGAATAAGTCATTTCACATGTCTCACAAGTTACCAAAACAACTCATGCTAAAAACCACAATGCACAAACATCCAAATAAACATGGTACTTGCCTTCGCGTTGCGGCGTTATCCGCAACGGCGCTCTTATACCAAGTTTCGCCGCCTAAACCAACGAAATAACTTAATAAGTATACATGATACCCAGCTCAACTAGTCGGTGTTCTATTTTGCTTCTATTAGAGTCAATTAAATCCTATATCGCATAGACTGAAAAACAGCGGAGTCTGTCCAATAAGAAAATCCTGGACAGCAACACGGGACTAACATAACTCACAGCCTGGAAGTCGAAAAATAGCAAACCCAATTTCTGTAGATTCTTAACTGGTCTAACTACAAAACTCTAGTTGACGCGACAAACCAATTTGGTCAAATTAATAGGCTAATAATTGTTTGAACATTCAGCACAGATTCAGCCTACCAAAATTCAGCAGAAATATTCAGTTGATCATAACTTCTATGTTACAACTCCGAATTGAGCGTTCTTTACCAATCTGAAAAGGTTATCGAATTACCTACAATAACCTAGTTGGGTGAACTTTCAGATTCTTCCAACTTCTCTATCATAATATAGAAAATATACAGACAGATTAATCACGTCAGGTTTCTGGCAGCGACTGATAAAACAGACATATCTTTTGACCCAGAACTCGGAATCAAGTAAACTCAGTGGCCATCTAAACCTGACAGGGGATACTTCAATTTTCTCGGAGACACCAAGTTCAAAATCTGTGAATAACAATTTCTTATACAATTTACAAATTGACTGCAGAATCTCGTCAGGATTCTGGACAGTCAAGACTAATTCTATCATAACTTTTGACTCGGACCTCGGATTTGAGTGAACTCAGCGGCCACTGAAACGTAAGAACAAGACCTAGATATCTCTAGGAGACCGAACCTTCAGATTCTGCCTAAAAATAACCGAAACACCCTTTACAACGAACTGGACAGAAACAGCTTCTAAATTCAGCAGTTCTGCCTAAACAAAAACGTAACCAAAACTCTTCTAACAACAATCAAACCACGAGGATCGCATCGTTACCCTTGCTGCAACCAGGAGTAGGTGGAAGGATCCTTGGCGAAGAAGCTCTTCCTCCTTTTCACCTCTTTTGCCCCAAGCGAGCTGCTGTCCTCCTCCACTCCTTGCGCAACCGGCAGCGGGAGAAGGTCGAAGGAAGATTGGGAGGCAAACCAGCGAGGAGCAGCACCAATGGAGGTTGGGGCGACTCTAGGGGCAGGGCATGAGGGGAAGAGAGGAGGATGGGAGGGGTGGCGGCCAAAGGGGAAAAGAGGGGTTCGCCAAGGGGGAAGGAAAAGGGGCTGATTAGGGTTTAGAGGGGAGGCGCATGGGCCTAGGCCCATGGCCGGCCAAGGGGTTGGGAAGGCTTCCCAGAGGCCCACGACCCTAAACAACTCCGAAAACTGAGAGTTTTAAGCTTTCCGGAGTTTCCCGATTAAATTCTTTCTTTCCCGACTAAAAACAGGGTATGACAACCAGTCTCGGTGTTTTGGAGAAAAGACTGGATTTATAGGATAAACATCGTACTATAAAGAGAGATCATGGCTAGTAGCTTAAGAGACTATTTTTGTGCCATAATGATCAATTAGGGTTCATGCATTGTCTTGATTTAAGCTTCTGGAAAAATATTTTAAAAATCGGTATGACCGCAAGTAATCTACGGTACTACCGCTGGTCCGTAGTACCGATATTTACATGCCGACACGTATTTTCTAGAGAGCATGTTTCTAAGTGTTTTCGATCCTCTCTGAAAATCGGAACGACCGCATTTCAATTCAGGACGGCAGTATCGATATTTATATGGTGGTACGTAAATAATAGAGAGCATATTTGTCGGTGTTTTAGAACCAATCTTACGTAAAGATTGTTTGATTCGGGGGGTCTCCACAATTGATCACGCAGACGAAAGAAACACGGGGATTTTTATACAGGTTCGGCCCTTCTCCAGTGAGAATAATAACCCTACTCCTGTGTATCTTGTATTGGGTATCTGGATTACAATCAGCTGAGGGTCTTACTAATTGTCTTCCAAAAAGGCCTCTCCCTTCTATCTCTAAAAGACACCTATTTATACTATGCAGTGGTGGCTGTTGTCGTTCCAGGCTAATTAGTCGCTCATTATTGTGTAATAATGAGAGTAATCACCAGAGTAGTAACCTCCCCATGCTGTCGAACGGTTATCAGTCAGAGATAGTGGAGCATTTTCTATAGTTATATCAAACATAACTACGTATTTTGACTGCTTGGATCTTCACCATTAAATGGGCCTTCTGACGGGTGGACCCAGTTAGTCGTGAAGAATTCGTAGCAGACCAAGTCATAGCAGGACTTACGACTAGGTACTGGTCGTAGAAAAACTTACGACCGGACGTAATCGTCGCAGGACTTACGATTACACTATAGTCGTAGAAACGCTTACGACTAGGGGGTAGTCGTAGAAGAACCTACGACTTCATGATTTGTTCTTTCCTTATGATATTAAGGGGTATGCCATGTGACGTCATATTTCATTATTATGGAATAATAAAATGAGGATTATTTAGATCCTCGTCATCTAGCCCCCCAGCTTCAAGTGAAAATAGCTTACTTGACCGAAGGGTCGTAGATGATCCTTTGACCACGAGTAGGTCGCGGGGAAAATGTTGAAGGAAAAACTCTTCAGCACTCGTTTCTCTCGACCAGGAATATGCTTGATCGAGGTAATTTGTTAAGACCATTACGGTTGCACGATGTCGTAGAATATCTTACGACTTCGAAGCAGTCGTGGCATTACGACCGTGTAACACCCCAACCCCACATGAGCCTGGAATGCTACTAAACTAGCACAATAACATTTTTACATTGAAACAATTCTCTAAAATCCGACAGAACCTCCTTTGTTTAGTTACTAAACTGGAGGTCCCAACATTTAAATATAACATAGTCAAATAATCCAACCTCCAGCATAATCAAGAGATAACCAAAACTATGCTAATCATCACTACAACATCCATAGCATGCTAAACAACTAAAGCATAAACAGAATGACATTCATAATCCTCTAATCAACTCTATTACAAATTATTCCAAGCATAGTGAGTAATCATAAGAAATTCTTTATGCAATTACTCAACTACTAATTTACCAATTTGTTAATCCAAATGTGAGTAGTTCGTGCAATTGTGCAACCACTTCTATTCCCTCCCATGCATGCCGTTCTTGTAAAGGGGTACCTAAAAACACAACAACAGCAAGAGTGAGTCCAAAGACCCAGCAAGTACATTAAATGACAACAATAACATAGACTACTGTAATCATCAACATCCATATACCATCTCAATTATAAACAAGACATATGCTCATGCTATGCAAGATGCTCAAGTGCACTTTCTCTTTCTCTTTAACTTTTGCATTTTACCGGTAATGCAAAGTATGCAACCGTCGCTGCATACCCATGCCTGTGCTCGCAAGCACAGGGACAAATTGCCCATTACTCCGCAAGTAATGGAGACCTCAAGCCCACACTCCGCAAGTGTGGGGACCATAAGCCCATCGTTTTCACGACGGGGACCTCTTTTCAAAGCCCACATTCCATGAATGTGGCGACCTCAAGCCCGTCATCTACATGACGGGGACCTCAACTGTATGTACTTGGTCACTACGTGACCAAGGCACCTAGATGCTCTCAACATGCGTATGTACTAGAATGTAACTTTCAACAACTAGTAAAAGCACGAGTACATACCATATCTCAATCACTGAATAACATGTAGAGCATTATCACATACAAAATTACTCTTTAATCACAAACATGCCATAACCAAGTCTCATTCATATATATCACACTATCATCCATATATGACTAGTACAGGAAAGACACAACCAATCTCAGCAATCAAACATAAATATTCTACAACCCGAATACTTGCAACCCGATCGTTCATCATATTCATTTTATCAAACCAGTACTTGTAAGTATTGGGTACTTCAAAGTTGCGCATACTTGGTCCTCACAAGACCAAGTCTAAGTATGAAATCAATATGCACAAGCACCAGCACAAAAGCAATAACGACATTCATGTAAGGCATAACCATACTTCGAACATCCACCATTCTTGAAACAATCATCAATCAAGCAATCTTGCTACGCTATCATATATCGGAAAGCACACAAACATGGCCAATCAATCACACCCATACAACAGACAATGCACTTGCCTCAACCGTGCGGGAACGAAGGACGCGAAGAGGGTGCCACCTCCGGAACCAGTCCCCCACCTAAAAACCATTTAGGAGAATGCTAAGATAGCAGTAATGGACCACTCAACCCAAAAGAGTAAACCCGAACTCGCAAAAGCTTGAAACGCGATCCCAACTCCAATTTCCTATAAGCTAATCTGTCCCGTCTGGAAATAGTCGCGTTCTAAAATTCGTATCTTTTAGTACAGTAGTCCAAATGAGGTGATCTTGGACTTCATTGAAAGGTTATCAAATTCTCCAACTAAACCTAGTTGGTGAGCCTTCCTGATTCGGCCAACTACTACCCCTATCAAGCCAAATAACAGAACAACATTTTCTCGCTAGGTTCTCTGCACAGTACACTAAAACCATCATAACTTTTAGCTCGTCTTTCCAAATTTCGCGTTCTTGCCCTTCCCTGAAAGCTACGACAATTATCTACAACTTTCGTTATACTGCGCTCCTCAAATTCGCCCTTTAACAGATCGAACAAGATAGGTTACTAAAACCCATCAGATTACCGACAGATTCGCAGAACAGTCCCACCAATAAATTCATAACTTTTTCTACAGAGGTCCAAATATGGTGATCTAGTACTTCATAGAAAGCTAGCGACGTCCTCTACAATTCTCTAGGAGACATCCGGACCTGATTCTGCCCTTAGACTACTAAAAAACGTCGCCCAACCCACTCTGCTCCAACCGATCAGATTACCGATAAAACTTAATAATCAAATAATCGACTAATCGGAAGGGGATCGGGTCTTACCCTCGAAGAACCGCTGAAGATGACGCACCGAGGTCATGATCTCTCCCCTTTCCTTTCTTCTCCCCACACTCCTTCTTCTCCCTTCTTCTTGATCGGTGACCACGATGGAGATCTCCCACTTATCTTCTTGGACAAAGCACCAATGGAGGGAAGGTTGGAGGATGATGCTCAAAGATACCATGGTGCTACAGTGCACATGCTACAGGGGAGGAGGAGCAAGGAGAGGAGAGGAGGGGGCCAAAGGGGAGGAGGAGGAGGGACAGGCGGCTAGGGTTTGGGGAAAGGGTGCCTCCCCCCTTGGCCGGCCACCTATGGGCCTCATGGGCCGAAGCCCAGGCCCAGGTTGCCGTGGTTTTACAAAAAAACCACTTCTCCTTCCTTGTTTTGATGTTTTGTCAAGGAAACATTCTCCGATTTAATTATTCCTTCCCGATTTAATTATTCTCTCCGACTAATTCCTTTCAAATACTTTTGGGGCATTACATTCTACTCGCTTAAACGGAATTCGACCGAATTCTAACCACGCTAAGCCTAAATATAATCACCGCTAAAATCTTACTAACATTGCCACGAACTCGCACAAACACACCAAACTCTTGATCCTTGTATCGATCGATCTCTTCACTTTGACAACGAGCACATCTTTTAACCAGGACGCACAACATTCCGACCGAGACCATAAGAGTCTTAATGCAACCAACTCAAAACCACTTTCTTAGAAGAGACTAATCCAAAATCAATGGGTTTGACAAGAAAACTTTTCACTTTTCAAGTAGGCGTTTAGGAATAAATGCCACACAAGCCAAAAACAAAATCACTGAATACCAGATTAACCATTTTTTTAACCGAAGGAATCACACATACCAAGCAAGAATCAACTCAATTTGTAATTGACATCTGTCATAACCACATAATTCAAGTAAGAACTAAGAGAATATCTCTCTATCCAAGATCAACTTCTTTTAAGAATTTATCTTTCTATTAAACCATAGGATCCCAAATTACCGCATAACACATTAACTCGCTTATCTTAAATGGGCATCCTCAAAGCTATGTTCAATCGAGCACAAAACCCACACTTATGTAGGGAGACTCTTCCAATCCACAACATCACACTCTAGCTAACTTCTCTACCGAATGAATTGCTTTGACAGAATAATCCTCAACACAACTCAATATAGATTTCAATCACCATCACATCCCTAAATCCGTTAAGGATAAACAATTTTGAAATTCACCACATTCACTCTCATTTACTGCTTTCAGAGATCACCATAACTCTTGGAACCTAATCTTGGGAACCAAGATCCTAGCATAATAATACAAAGCCCAATTCAACCTCTACGACTCTTACAATGAATGGTCGGTATACTTGCTATGTAACCCTCAAATCTGATGACCAAAAAAACATTTCACACAGCTAAACAATAATCTCAGTTCATTAATATCAACATTCCATACTAATTAAGTAACCACCCAAGACGATTCATGTTACCAATTGTAACAGCCCTAACTTAGGGTTTGTATTTCAAATGTAGAATTTTGAGGAGAAATAAAAACTTTTGTTGCCTCTTCAAAATCATTTGAAAGTTTCTACATTTTTCCCTAGCAATTTCCATTTTCTAGAATTAAATTCTTGTGAATGGAAATTGTTGTCAGCACATTCTTAGCCTTCAAACTTGTGATCATCCCCTAGGAATATTTTTCCTGTCATCTTGATCATCCTATCTACCTCCCTGAATTATTTCACAATTTTTAGATTTTGTTTGCTATTTCAAATGGCCAAGTCAACTCTGTTTGAAATCTGGTCAAACTCCCTGTACAGCAGCTTGTGAATTTTCTCTAGAACAATGCAGTGCATAAAAAGTTCTGGAAAAATTATACAAGGTTGTTCTCTGTCTCTAGTAGCTACCATAAAAATTTCGAAATTTTTGGAGCTAAGGAGCTACCTCTAAAAATTCCCCAAACCTTCTCTGTCTTTTAAATCAAATCCTGAAATCACTGTTCCTCGGGCCCGAACCCAACCTCAGGCTCGAGTCCGACCCGCGCCACTTGACTCGGTCGCGTCAACTATCTGCACCGCGCGCGAGTCCAATTGATCGTGACCGTCCGATGCAAATCGAACGATCCACGTCTTGCGCGTGCAACCGACCGTCCGAATGCATACATCAATCTCACCGCCCATTTCAGATCCAACGGTGCGGCGTTTCGAATCGAGCCAAACCTCCGGTTCGCACCGCTTCGTCCGTCATTGGCGGTGGACCCTACCGTCGGGTCTACCTCGCCTTCTCCGCACTCACCGGAGTTCGCGGCGCTGCGCGCATGCTTGCCACGCACTCGCCGCCGCCACCTATTTGCCCTCGTGTTCGTCGTGGAGCATCGCGAGCTTCATAACCTCACCGCACTCATTCGGCCATCGTTTCTTCGCTCTCTCACCTTCTCCGCCCAAATTTTCCTCGGCCGAGAAGAACTCGAGCGTAGCGCCGCTGTTCGAGCCGCCTTGAGCCAGCGATCGACGCGGTCGTGTTCCTCTCGCCTCGCCGCTCCATTTTGCCTATTCCGGTCCTTGGCGCCCGGTGGATCACCAGGCGGTATCGCTGTCCCCGCCTCCGGCGATCTCGGCCCGCGAGCTTGCTAGCGCTCGTGAGTCTCAAGCCTCGGCGCTTGGTTCCACTTGATCGCAATGCTCCACCGATGCTCACGGTGGGTTCGTTTCGCTTTGGTGCATCGTGGAAGCCGTGGCGACCGATTCTTCTCGAGCTCGAGTGAGCCGGCCGCCGCGGTGATTCCGGCCGCCTCGAACCTCCTTCGCCGCCATCATCTTGTGCTTATTGTTCCCGGGATCAAGGCGGAGCTGTGGCGCACCTTCCGAGTCTTCTCGCCCGTAGCGCCTTCTCCGCGAGCACCGCATCTTCTTCTCCGCCTCCGTTCACGCCACTCGCCGCACGGCATTCCGTGACTCGCGTCACCGCTATCGAAGTTCGCGAGGTCCTTGCGAACCCGAAGGTACCACTCACTCGCCTTGAAACTCATCGTTTGCTAGATCACTGCGCGCCGCACCGTGCGCTGTTTCGCCGCGTGAACCGCGGTGAAGATTAGTTTAACTCTAATCATGTCTTCTTTGAGTCTCGATTTGTGGGCCCTCTCGGTAATATGTTTTCCTAGGTTGGGAAACGTATTTTTTGTGAGAGTATGTAGGTTTGCACTTTAGTGAGCCGAAGACGATTCTTTGAATACGCCGACGTCACTTTAGGCGTGTGCGCTGGTCTCCGTCTGGTCGAGCGTTACGCGGGCCCGCTGTCGATGGTCGGGCTTACGATCGGCGGTAGAAAAAGTATTTAGTGCTTTAGTATTTCAAATGCTTTTCGCTGTAATGTTAAATCATTTAAACTTGTAAATGCATAACTAATTCAATTTCTATCCAAATTGCATGAAACCAGTGCTGTTATTTTTCATTTTAAATGTATTATTTTCTAAAATTAGTTTCATCCATGTCTCTGTAGCAAAATCTGTTATCTAATAAAATGATGTCTTATGTATCTTCTAAATTAGAAAATGCATATCTTTTCCAATAATTGTCCAAATTCAATGAACCCAGTTTTGTAAAATTTCATTTTCAGTATACTAACTGTTAGGATAGGTTTTATACACTGTTTCATTTATGAAAAGTTGTTAAGTAACTAACTAGTGGCATGTTGTGTTTTTAGCTTAGAAAATTCATAGAAAATTATTAATAACTTAAAATAATTTGTTCTCTGTTTCTAAAATTCTGTTATTTCATGCTTAGGCTGCTGTGTGAGTTTTGGCTTGTTTGTTGTTGTTGTATGTTTGAGTTTTGTCGGTGTTATTCGTTCTTATTTGCTGTTATGTTCAAATCGTTAGGATTCGATATTTGCGGCAACCCTGAGGACGATCCTCCGCAGCATATTGAGCAACAAAGATCCGTGCAAGCGCTTGATCATGATTAATCCCAGTATTTTAAAGTTTAATATTTTGTTTCAATTGTATGTATGCATCGCTTAATTTGTGTTAAAATGGTTAGTTAAATCCGAATTGCATATCCTGTAGACAAAATATGGATCTCTACTACCTAAGCCTGTTATTTGTCGTGATTAGAGATCATTTGGATGATCTCTTATCACTTAGTAGATTCGGTCAACTTGCTTAGACATGCTTAGCTATCGGTAGAATCAAGCGTTATCGACTTTAGTCGGTAACCTTGATCACACAAAATTTACTATAACTTTATGTTTTAGCATTTCGCTATGTTTATCTGCAAAACTAAAAATGAAAACAAAATGGTTTAGACTTGGGCACAATGGTAAGACTGGTGTGATCTGTGGGTGTGACCGAAAGGTGCCCGAGTCAATTAAGGACCGAAGTTACTTGCGCCACCGCATCGAGCATTTTGCGTGCTAACCACACTAGAGTATATGGGACCTCTCTTGACCTAGTACTTTGGCGTGTATTGGCTCCGGTCGCAGGAGGTCGCAGGAGGGATGGAGGTGGGAGCATGGTAGTTGTCCAAAAGCTTTATCCCGAGTGGGTAGTTGTCTTTTCGGCTTTACCATGTAAGCGCATGGTGTTTCTACCCATACGAGCGGCTCCGGGTTGATACACAATATTGGAAACAGCCTCGTAGGACTTAGTCAGGCTTGCATACCTTCGAAGTGTGCTTTGGCTTAAAGGCGGTCCAAGTGTGGTACATTGGTACACCCTCGCAGGTTAAAACTATTCGAATAGCCTCGCCCTAGGTTATGGACACGCTGATACGCCTGTAAGAACTAGACTACAACATTTAAATTAAAACTTGATGGGTGGTAACGAATCGGGATTCGTGTTATTGTTGGGGTGACTATTGGGATAGTCACTTCTAGGTTGTTTATCTTTCGCTATTGTTATTAATATCCTTCTGTTTTTCCAATCTTAAAAATGAATTGCAAACTTGCCTTCAAACCGTATTACCTTATTGCAAATGAAAATTGGCTTTATGCAAATAAAACATATGGCCTCCACTAAACAAGCTCGCATGTAGCATATGAACAGTCTGCTAGTTCACACGCCAGTCTTATGGGTACAAAGACAATCTTTGTACTGTGTGCTTTGCTTAATGTTTTTGTTGCAGAGGAAGAAGGTGAGCCTCGGGGCCTCACTTCGTGAGTCAGGCTGCGCCGTGGGTGACGACTAGTCTTGGCGGTCCGGCCGATGCCTTGTGGGTTGAAGGCACGATTGGCTTTGTTTATAGCCATCTTATGGCGCTTTTGCTTCATTGCTTTCTCGTTGTTATTTGTGTATCTTGTGGCGATCGGCCATTGTCCGTAATATTGTTACTATTTGTTTATCTTCCGCTTGGAAGTGTGGTGTTTGGACTCTATGTGTGGAATGGAGTTGATGTCTAATTTTGTACCGGTGTGTATACGCGCTCGGGAAGTATACATATCTCGAGGATCGCTTTATTTGATTTGTGATGCTAGGACCGGTGGTTGGTTAAGCATTACAAACCAAATAAACCGGGTCCTCACAAAGTTGGTATCGAGCCATTCTCGACCGTAGTAACCCAAGCATAGTCGCCCTTAGGGTATTTTGAAAGTCTTATTTTCAAATTATAAAAGGTTTATGAAAACCTAGCAGATTCTCGATTTTACTCCTTACCTATCTTAGCCTTCTACTCTCATCTTACTCTAATTTGAGCTTAAAACTTGGTTTCTCTCTTCCTTTCAAAAGATAGTTACTACTGTAGAATCAGTCTTTGGGAGAACCATAGAGAATCAGTCTAATTAAAATTTGTGGGAGCATAAGGGTAAGATGTAAAGGAGTAGTTATGTGTCCGATTTTTTTTGGTCGAACTTTATCCTCGCCTTGTGTTTGTTTTCGATTGCTTTCATGAATTTTGGGCTTTCTTGCTCTTAAATTTGTTGCTAACTTGTCTTAGTGAAACAGATGGCCGGAGAACGCGTGGCGGTCAATAGGTGGTCATGATGAGGAGCTTCCTCCTCCGACCATGGTCGAGGTTCTCGCCGATCGAGCTAAACCGCATGGACCAGACGCGCATCTTAGAGGTTATTGCTAGGAATACCTCCACTCCCGCGGTGGTGGCGCCACCGCACTCGCGGGGACTTGCAGAGTTCCTCCGCACACAACCGCCGACTTTCTCCCGCCTCGAGGACCCTCTCGATGCAAGGACGATTGGCTGCGCATGGTTGAGCGAAAGCTCAACATAGCTCGCCAGCGCAGACAAGGCACTTTTCGCCCCACCGCCTTGAGGGCGCGACACTCATGGTGGGAGAACTATTCGCCATGCACCCGCGGCCATGTGGTCGCGTGGGAGGAGTTCCGGCCGCTTTTCGTCGGGCCCACATCCCGGATGGCCCGATGAAGTCAAGAAAAGGAGTTCCTCGCGCTCAAGCAAGGGCGCAAATCGTGACGGAGTACCTTTACGAGTTCAATCATCCGCCTCGTTATGCTCGGGTGAGGTGGCCTCGATGAGGCTAGCAGAGAAATTTATGGATGGCTTGTCCGAGGAGCCGCAGGACAAGCTATCTATTGTGGACTTTCGACTTTCGTGCCTTGGTAGATAAGGCCATCGTTGCAGAGCATAAGGCAAAGGCGCTGGCGAGTCCCGCAGCGCAAATGGGAGGCGATCGCCTACTCACACCACCTCGCTCGTCCTCGGCCGGGCAGCACCGACTGGTCTGCTCTTTGCTCCACCGCGCCGAGACCATCTCGCACCAGCTCCCGCCCACCGCAGCCGTGAGCCACCACGCGCGCCGCGATCCAAGAAGCAGAGCGGTCTCCGCAATCCGGCGCCGAGGTGACTTGTTTTCGCCGCCACAACAAGGGCCATTATGCGAATGCCGCCCTCGTAGTGTTGCGCAGCCCTCGCCCTAATGGAGGACGCGGCGGGAGTGGTCACCACCGACTGTAAGATTATTCGAAGACCTGTGGTGCGAGCAATGTGTCGGGTGAACCACCTTTCACCGAGGAGGCTCGGGAGGCGCCGGATGTCGTGATGGGTACACTTCTTGTTAATTCTCGCCCTGCCGCAGATATTTGATTCGAGCATCGATTCTTTTATTTCAAGATCATTTGCTGCTGTTAGTGGTCTTCACCGTGTTCCTTTGGAAGTTCCTTTGCTCATCCGCTCTCGGGTCGGAAATGAGAGCCGATTTACAAGTTTGGATGTTCCTATCATAGTTGAAGGAGTGGGATTTTTAGCAAATCTTATCCCGCTCAGGCAATGAGTCCGATGTGATTCTTGGCATGGATTGGTTGTCCCAACATTTGGGGCAAATCGACAGTGTGAAGATTGTCTACCTTACCACCCTTCAGCGAGCAAGTCGGATTTTCGCGCAATGCAGGGCCACATCTATGTGCATTAGAGACAAAGCCACCTTGCGATTCGTGGATGTTCCCATAGTATCCGACTTTGGGGATGTTTTTCCCAAGACTTGCCCGGATGCCTCCGTTCGAGACCTGAGTTTGTCGTCGAGTTGCTGCCCGGTACTGCCCCGATTTCGAAGGCGCCGTATCGAATGCCTCCCAATGAGCTAGAAGAATTGAAGAAGCGCCTTGGCGAGCTCCAAGCAAAGGGTTTCATCCGTCCCAGCCATCTCCTTGGGGTTGTCCGGTGATCTTTGTGAAGAAGAAGGACAAGACTTTGCGCATGTGTGTTGACTACCGCCCTCTCAATGAAGTGACGGTGAAGAACAAATATCCTCTCGCCCGCATTGATGATCTTTTGACCAGCTTGTCCGAGCTCGTGTGTTCTCCAAGATTGATCCGAGATCGGGCTATCATCAAGTCCGATCGGCCGAGGATATTCAAGACGGCTTTCACTACTCGTTATGGCCTGCACGAGTACAACCGTCATGTCTTTCGGCTTGACCAATGCTCCAACGTTGTTCATGAACCTTATGAATTCGTATTCATGGAGTATTTGGACAAATTTGTGGTGGTTTTTATTGATGATATTCTTATCTATTCCAAGATCAAGCAGAGCATGCCGAGCATCCAAGATTGTTTTGGGCAAATTATGGAGCATCACCGTATGCAAAGTTCAAGAAATGTGAGTTCGTTGAAGGAAGTGGCATTTTTGGGCCATGTTCTTTCACTGGAGGCATAGCCGTGGATCCCAAAGAAGGTCACGATGTTCTATCTTGGGACACCAAGTCACCACCGATGTGCGGAGTTTTCTTGGTTTAGCGGCTATTATCGCCGCTTTATCGAGAACTCTCCAAGATCGCAGTCGATGACCGAATTGCTTAAGAAGGACAAGAAGTTTGTATGGTCCTCGCTTGTGATGAGAGCTTTGGGAGCTCAAGCAATGGTTGACTTCACTCGCCCCCTACTCTTCCGATATCCACAAGAGCTTCGATATTTATTGCGATGCCTCTCGCCTGGGACTCTGATGTGTTCTTATGCAGAAGGCAAGGCAGCTTGCCTATGCATCTAGGCAATGAGACCTCACGAGCTCAACTATCCCACCCATGATTTAGAGCTTGTCGGTGGTTCATGCACTCAAGATTTGGCGCATTATTTGATCCAGAATCACGTGAGGTGTATTCCGATCACAAGAGTTTGAAATACTTATTCACTCACCAGATCCGAACCTCAGCAGAGGAGATGGCTAGAATTGATCAAAGATTATGATATGGGTATTCAAGATCATCTCGGCAAGGCCAATGTGGTTGCCGATGCGCTTTAGCCGAAAGGTGTATTGCAATACTTTGATGGTCCAAGAGCAAGAACTCGCACTTCTTGCACTTCAGCGCCTCAACTTGGGTTTGGTTGAGCATGGTTCCTTGTCGCCTTGGTTGTGCAACCAACCTTGGTGGATCGGATCAAGGCAAAGACAAAGAATCGATGATGGCGTGGTAAAATCAAGCGTAACATCGGAATGGTTCAGCAAAGTGTTTCACAGAGGATGAGCACGGTGTTGTGTGGTTTGGGCAGCGCCTCGTGGTCCCAAAGATCCCCGAAGTTGCGGATTTGATCCTTCAGAAGCCCATGATTCGCCTTTGTCCATCCATCCCGGGCTACCAAGATGTACCAAGATCTCGCGTCGAGATTCTCGTGGACTCGCATGAAGCGCGAGATTGCCGTGTTCGTGGCCGATGTGACATATGTTGTCGTGTCAAGGCCGAGCATCGGCCCAATGGTCTTCTTCACCCTTACCTATACCGTAATGGAAGTGGGATTCGAGGCATGGATTTTATCACCGGTCTACCCCGCACTTCGCAGGAAGGATGCATTATGGGTTATCGTTGATCGATTGACGAAGGTGGCTCATTTCCTTCCAAAGGCGATCGAAGATTGATGTGAACCGTTAGCGGATCTTTACATATCCCGACAGAGTCTCGCATGGTGTGCCACGAACAATTGTGTCGATCGTGGTTCTCTGCTCACCTCTCGGTTTTGGCATAGTCCGCAGGAAGCCATGGGGACCCGTCTTTCTTTCACTCACCTATCATCCTCGGGATCGATGGTCGACGGAGCGAGTCAACCAAGTTCTTGAAGATATGCTCCGTGCTTGTGTTCTTTCCTATGGGAAGAATTGGGAGAAGTGTCTACCGCTTGCCGAAGTTCTCCTACAACAACAATGACTTCCAGCTAGTCTCGTGATGGCACCGCTTGAGGCTTTGTATGGGAGGCGCCGCAACCCCGTTGAACCGGTCGAACCGTGAAAGGCGCTTTGGCCCGATTCAATCAATGAGGCCGAAAGTCAAGTGCGCTTGATTCGTGAGCACTTCGCGCCGTAGCTCACCCAGCGTAAGAGCTATGCAGATCGACGCCGCCGTGAGTGAGTTTCACCCAATGACTTTGTGTATCTCAAAGTCTCACCTCCGAAAGGTCATCGCTCGCGGCGCCAAGGGCAAATTGGCTCTCTGTATGTCTGACCCTACCGCATCATCGATAGAGTGGAGCTGTTGCATACAAGTTAGAATTGCCGCCTACACTTGAAGGGTGCATGATGTTTTCCATGTGTCGCAATTGAAGAAGTGCCTCCGTGTTCCCGTGGAGGAAACACCATTGGAAAATATCGATGTGCGGGAAGATCTGTCTTATCGTGAGCGCTCGCTCGTATCCTCAAGAAGCTGAACGCAGAACAAGGAACCGTGTGATCAAGTTCCTTAAAGTTCAGTGGTCAAACCACTCCGAGGATGAAGCCACGTGGGAGCGGGAAGATCGCCTCCAGCAGATTACCCATCCTTCTTCTCCAGTTGATCGTAATCTCTGGCGAGATTCCTGTAAGGGGGAGATTTGTAACAGCCCTAACTTAGGTTTGTATTTCAAATGTAGAATTTGAGGAGAAATAAAACTTTTGTTGCCTCTTCAAAATCATTTGAAAGTTTCTACATTTTTTCCTAGCAATTTCCATTTTCTAGAATTAAATTCTTGTGAATGGAAATTGTTGTCAGACATTCTTAGCCTTCAAACTTGTGATCATCCCCTAGGAATATTTTTCCTGTCATCTTGATCATCCTATCTACCTCCTGAATTATTTCACAATTTTTAGATTTTGTTTGCTATTTCAAATGGCCAAGTCAACTCTGTTTGAAATCTGGTCAAACTCTCAGTAAAGAGCTTGTGAATTTTCTCTAGAACAATGCAGTGCATAAAAGTTCTGGAAAATTATACAAGGTTGTTCTCTGTCTCTAGTAGCTACCATAAATATTTCGAAATTTTGGAGCTCAGGAGCTACCTCTAAAAATTCCCAAACCTTCTCTGTCTTTTAAATCAAAATCTAAAAGTATCGCTCTCGCCCAACCCAACTCAGTGCTCGAGTCCGACTCGCGCCACTTGACTCGGTCGCGTCAACTATCCGCACGCGCTGAAGTCCAATTGATCGTGACCGTCCGATGCAAATCGAACGATCCACGCGGCGCTGCAACCGACTCGTCCGAATGCATACATCAATCTCACCGCCCATTTCAGATCCAACGGCCGGTGCGTTTCAACCGAGCCAAACCTCCGGTTCGCACCGCTTCGTCCGTCGTGGCGGTGGACCCTACCCGTCAGTCCACCTCGTCTTCTCCGCACTCACCGGAGTTCGCGTCGCGGCGCGCATGCTTGCCACGCACTCGCCGCCGCCACCTATTTGCCCTCGTGGTTCGTCTGCGGAGCATCGCAGAGCTTCATAACCTCACCGCACTCATTCGGCCATCGTTTCTTCGCTCTCTCACCTTCTCCGCCCAAATTTTCCTCTCGGCCGAGAAGAACTCGAGCGTAGCGCCGCCGCTTTCGAGCCGCCTTGAGCCGGCCGACCGCACAGTCGTGTTCCTCTCGCCGCCGCTCCATTTTGCCTATTCCGGTCCTTGGCGCCCAAGTGGATCACCAGGCGGTGATCGCTGTCTCGCCTCCGGCGATCTCGCCCCGCGAGCTTGCTAGCGCTCGTGAGTCTCAAGCCTCGGCCGCTTGTTCCACTTGATCGCAATGCTCCACCGATGCTCACGGTGGGTTCGCCGCTTTGGTGCATCGTGGAAGCCGCGGCGACCGATTCTTCTCCGAGCTCGCAGCCGCCGTGGTGATTCCGGCCGCCTCAACCTCCTTCGCCGCCATCATCTTGTGCTTATTGTTCCGGATCAAGGCGGAGTGTGGCGCACCTTCCGAGTCTTCTCGGCCCGTAGCGCCTTCTCCGCGAGCACCGCATCTTCTTCTCCGCCTCCGCTCGCCGCCACCGCGCGCATTCCCGTGACTCGCCACCGTCATCGAGTTCGCGAGGTCCTTGCGAACCCGAAGGTACCACTCACTCGCCTTGAAACTCACCGTTTGCTAGATCACCGCGCGCCGCACCATTGCAGCGCTGCTCGCCGCGATGAACCGCGGTGAAGATTAGTTTAACTCTAATCATGTCTTCTTTGAGTCTCGATTTGTGGGCCCTCTCCGGTAATATGTTTTCTCGTTGGGAAACGTATTTCTTTGTGAGTATGTAGGTTTGCACCTTAGTGAGCCAAGACGATTCTTTGAATACGCCGACGCCACTTTAGGCGGTGCGCTGTCCCGTCGGCGTGCCGCATGCTGGCCCGCGTCGCTGGTCGGGCTTACTCGATCGCGGTAGAAAAGTATTTAGTGCTTTAGTATTTCAAATGCTTTTCTCATTGTAATCGTTAAATCATTTAAACTTGTAAATGCATAACTAATTCAATTTCTATCCAAATTGCATGAAACCAGTGCTGTTATTTTTCATTTTAAATGTATTATTTTCTAAAATTAGTTTCATCCATGTCTCTGTAGCAAAAATCTGTTATCTAATAAAATGATGTCTTATGTATCTTCTAAATTAGAAAATGCATATCTTTTCCAATAATTGTCCAAATTCAATGAACCCAGTTTTGTAAAATTTCATTTTCAGTATACTAACTGTTAGGATAGGTTTTATACACTGTTTCTGTTTATGAAAAGTTGTTAAGTAACTAACTAGTGGCATGTTGTGTTTTTAGCTTAGAAAATTCATAGAAAATTATTAATAACTTAAAATAATTTGTTCTCTGTTTCTAAAATTCTGTTATTTCATGCTTAGGCTGCTGTGTGAGTTTTGGCTTGTTTGTTGTTGTTGTATGTTTGAGTTTTGTCGGTGTTATTCGTTCTTATTTGCTGTTATGTTCAAATCGTTAGGATTCGATATTTATGCAACCCCGAGGACGATCCTCCGCAAGATATTGAGCAACAAAGATCCGTGCAAGCAGCTTGATCATGATTAATCCCAGTATTTTAAAGTTTAATATTTTGTTTCAATTGTATGTATGCATCGCTAATTTGTGTTAAAATGGTTAGTTAAATCAGTAGTCGCATATCCCGTAGACAAAATATGGATCTCTACTACCGAGCCTGTTATTTGTCGTGATTAGAGATCATTGGATGATCTCTTATCACTTAGTAGATTCGGTCAACTTGCTTAGACATGCTTAGCTATCGGTAGAGCGGGCGGTTATCGACTTTAGTCGGTAACCTTGATCACACAAAATTTACTATAACTTTATGTTTTAGCATTTCGCTATGTTTATCGCAAAACTAAAAATGAAAACAAAAATGGTTTAGACTTGGGCACAATGGTAAGACGGTGTGATCTGTTGGGTGACCGAAAGGTGCCCGAGTCAATTAAGGACCGAGTTACTTGCGCCACCGCATCGAGCATTTTGCGTGCTAACCACACTAGAGTATATGGACCCTCTTGACCTAGTACTTTGGCGTGTATTGGCCCGGTCGCAGGAGGTCGCAGGAGGGATGGAGGTGGGAGCATGGTAGTTGTCCAAAAGCTTTATCCCGAGTGGGTAGTTGTCTTTTCGGCTTTACCATGTAAGCGTATGGTGTTTCTACCCATACGAGCTGCTCGGGTTGATACACAATATTGGAAACACTCAGAGGACTTAGCTGTGCTGCATACCTTCGAAGTGTGCTTTGGCTTAAAGGTCCAAGTGTGGGTACATTGGTACACCCCGCAGGTTAAAACTATTCGAATAGCCTCGCCCTAGGTTATGGACACGCCGGATACGCCCGTAAGAACTAGACTACAACATTTAAATTAAAACTTGATGGGTGGTACGAATCGGGATTCGTGTATATTGTTGGGGTGACTATTGGGATAGTCACTTCTAGGTTGTTTATCTTTCGCTATTGTTATTAATATCCTTACTGTTTTTCCAATCTTAAAAATGAATTGCAAACTTGCCTTCAAACTGTATTACCTTATTGCAAATGAAAATTGGCTTTATGCAAATAAAACATATGGCCTCCACTAAACAAGCCTGCATGTAGCATATGAACAGGTCTGCTAGTTCACACGTCAGTCTTGCGGGTACAAAGACAATCTTTGTACTCAGGTGCTTTGCTTAATGTTTTTGTTGCAGAGGAAGAAGGTGAGCCTCAGGGGCCTCACTTCTGTGAGCTGTGCTGTCGCTTCGTGGGTGACGACTAGTCTTGGCGGTCCGGTCAGATGCCTTGTGGGTTGAAGGCACGCTGATTGGCTTTGTTTATAGCCATCTTATGGCGCTTTTGCTTCCGCTGTCTTTCTGTTGTTATTTGTGTATCTTGTGGCCAGTCGGCCATTGTCTGTAATATTGTTACTATTTGTTTATCTTCCGTTTGGAAGTGTGGTGTTTGGACTCTATGTGTGGAATGGAGTTGATGTCTAATTTTGTACCGGTGTGTATATCGCTCGAAGTATACATATCTCGAGGATCAGTTTATTTGATTTGTGATGCTAGGACCAGGTGGTTGGTTAAGCATTACAAACCAAATAAACTGGGGTCCTCACACCAATCTTAGACCTTCTCTAACCTACACCAATCAAATGCAGCTACTTGTCCACAATATACCCACTCACAATATCCTAACTGATTGATCAGGATTCAAACATACTCAATCACTAACATCAATAAATGAATATATAAATTCTTGACCAAGCTATCCTTAGTGATAATCTAACTTCCATAGAGTTACTCTCTGTGACCGAGTCACACTTGACAATACTCAACTATTCCTGCTATCCCATTGATTAGCACAACGCTTAGGTTTCTCCACACCGCTATTCTCATTAAACTTCACCATCAAAACTCTTCTACACAATCTTACTAGGTATCCAATTGTGATACTCTAATAAATTTATCAAGAGCCCATACTTTGATAGTCCCCATATCCCAACATGGACAAAGGTTATTGATCAAAACCAACGCACTTTCATCGTTCTTCAAATAGCTTGGTTCCCAAAATCTCACCACTACCAAATACTTGTCCACCATATTACATTCTATAAGACTCGCAACACAGATAGTTAATTCTTTCTCAAAAGGAAGAAACAAACAAAACTAGTCTCAACGCACAAGAACAAAGTTGCTCCACTGAGTGAGCAAGAGAACAAGAGAAACCATCGAATAATAAAGATATCGAAAAACAAAATACAAGTCATTGACGAGGCACATGTCCCACAAGAAGGAACTTTCAACCTCCAATACTTATGGTACACACTCATCGATAACAAAGAAAAACAATTTTCTTTGATTACAACATTACTTGCCAACACAAACCTGATGTAACACCCAGACCTACATTACCTCGAATGCTACTAAACCACTCTACAAACTAGCCAATAATTTCAAGATAAATTAATTCGCAACATCTCTAGACAAAAAGCATTAAGCGGAAGCATAAACATCTAAGGGAATAAAGATAACGGTAACAAGTTCAATAATTAAACAACCTCTAGCAGATTAATCAAAGAATGGTTCACAAGTCCATCCTTGTTAAATAACATAATCCTCCACAAATAGTTAAGCATTTGGCTAGAATTTCATCGACTTTATTACAACATGAGTTGATGAACCATGTGCATTATTGTGGTGCCGCTCTACCCATCCCATGAATGCTCAACAATCACCGTAGGGGAAAGAAAACAAGGGTGAGATAAAAATCTCAGCAAGCAAACTGCTTAACCGGCTATTCAGACTACAAACAAACATACAACATCATTAAAGTATCCAAATATCCACACAATGTAATACCCGATTATTCGATATCGAATGCTGTAAGATTAGAGAGGAAATAAGTTAAAATTCAGAATTTTAGGAGAAATATGGGCCGCCAACCCATATTCGAGAATAGGGAGCGACCATAGTGGCCCAAGGCCCATGAGTGGGCGGCAGCCCATTAGAAGGCAAGGGGAGGAGGACCAAACCCTAGCCCCATTTGCTACAGTAGCCGCCGTGCTACAGTAGCCCGTGCTACAGTAGCGGCGTGCACGGTGCCTCGCCGCTTGCTGCTCCTCCTCTCCCCGGCGCCATCTTTCCTGCTGCTTGTGGCCGACCGTGGGAAGAAGAAGAAGAGGAAGGAAGAGAGGATTGAAGGAGAATTTCTTCGTGGGATTTGATCAGCGATCTCCGATGGTTCTACAAGGGTAATGATCGATTTCCCTCGCTGTTTAGGTTGTTTCAGATGCGAATCGATTAGTTTGATTGGATTGAATTGCTGCCGTTAGAATTTCAGTTCTGTCCTGAATGTTGCGTGGCCTGTTTCGTGATCTTAGAGGCCGAATTTGGGTTGTCCATCTCCTAGAGTTTTGTAGATATTGATCTTAGCTTTCGGTGGCCGCCAAGAACACTGAATTCCGACTTTCGAGTCAAAAGTTATGATAGATTTACTATCTGCTGTCCAGAATCCTGACGAGAATTAGCAGTCTCTGTATAGGTTGATTTATGGCCTAGTTAGAGGGTGATTCAGATGTCTTGCCCATAACAAATTTTGAAGGTGATATCACTAGCTTTCAGGATTGATAAAGAACACTTCATTTGGAGTTATAGATCAAAAGTTATGCACTTTTCTTTGTGACTGTCCAGATTGTATGTCAGTCTGTCCAGTTTGTATGTCGGTTTCTATCTTTAATTTTGACCGTGTGCCACTTTTTGTTAAAGACAATATATGAATGTCGTACAACTAGGTTATTGTAGATAATTTCTTAACCTTTTCAGATTGTTAAAGAACATCCAATTTGAGTTGTACAACAAAAGTTATGGATATTTTAATTTAGCCGATATTTCTGTCTATTAATTCAGTCAACAGATTTGAGCCGTGGGCCAAATTTTATTAGAGGCAAAATCTGAACTTTTGCCCAACCAGAGTATTGTAGATATGTCAGTTAAGAATCCATGGAAATTGGTCTCACCTCATTCCGAGTTCCAGACCAATAGATATGTCAATTACCGTGCTGCTGTCCAGAATTAAGTTATGTCAGAAATTGTTGATTTCATTTTAAGTTTTGTATTAATGACTAGAGTCATCAGGGAAGCAGTGTTTAGCATCGATTAGTAGTGTTGGGTATATTATGTCCTTATTGAAATTATTTTACTTGTTTAGGAGGTGAAGCCTCGGTTTAGGAGTATCACCCTTGCCGACTAACGCGTCGCATCGTGGAAGGCAAGTACATTGCCACCCTTAATGATTGTGATTGATGAATGTTTATATGGTCATGCTGTGATTTGGTATGATACGAGAGAAGATGGATTGTCTATGTTCTTTCATATGTGTTGAATCCATGTTTTGTTATCATGTCTTTCAATATTCGTATTTCATTCTATGCATTCATTATGCATGTTTCATCCACGAAAGTGGATTGCAAGTCCCACCATTCCAATGTGGCGGTGTTGACATTGTCATGTCCCGCCCACGGAGTGGATTTGAAAGACCCATTAATTCCAGAATGGGCATGTAAGACCCATTAACTCCAAGATGGGCAATGTTGGACACCGTATGAAACGTTCTTCATACGGAAGTGGATCCCGCATTTTTGTTAAGATGCGGCTTGAGTGAACACCGACGGGTGTTTCACGGCTATACCGGTATATGCATGTGTGCAGTCCATTCCTTTGATTTTGAGCATTCATATCATGTTTTCATTTGTAATCGGTTGTGATGTGATCGAACTCGATGATGAGTTTGTCTTATTCATATTGAATGATTATCTTATTGATAATCGATTTCCGAGTCATGGACTCACTCTTGCGTTGTTTGTTTATTTTAGGTAACCCCGATGTTGGCTCTTGGGAGGAGTAGACACGCACTACTTGTTCACAACATCAAATTCATGTTCAAGTCTAAATTTTAGTTCCATATTTCATTCGTTAACGATGAACTGTAACAATTAAATTATAATTGGAGAAGGAAGGATACCTTCTCCACCGGATGTTGATTTATTATCTGCGTGTGAACCTTCTTTATTGATGTTCGTGATTAAATAACTTAGAAGGTGAAGGAAGGATACCTTCACCATGTCCTGCTTATCTTAATGCTGTCTTTAGTTGATATACTTGTTTCAAGTTCTTCCGCATTATGGATGTATGCTAGATGTTTTAGGTGACATCTTGGCTTCCGGATAGCCAGGGTGTTACACACCCATAATGTGAATCCACATTCATTTACCAGCCAATTAAACTACAAAGATATTAAGCATCAATATCCAATCCCCATAATGATCACAATTATAGCCTCAACCATATTTACTACCAATGATAGTAAAATATTAACAATTGAATCTTGATCAACTGCTCCATGTTAATCACCACTACCACTACCAATGACAATAAAGTATTAGCGTGTTTTACCTCATAACTTTACTATTTCTCGCATCCACAATCAGCTATCCACAATTACCACAAGAGAGAAGAATCTCATGCCACAACCACAACCTCTACCATACCACAAGGGTGAACCCCATTCCACAACCACAACCACATTACTCATACCACAAGAGACTCTCATGAGTCAATTTCCACATTGCAACCGTGAAGTTGCGCTTGTTTGCAAAAAATAACTTCACCTCAATATCTTGCACAAGTATGCAAATGATCTTTCCACAATGTAATGCATATGTATGTTATGCTCCACCGCACCTTTACCCAACAAGGTAAAGGTATGCATCGTCTTTACGGCAATGCACGATGTTGTACCGCACGGTCGCGCTATAAGCGGCGACATCCACAATGCAAATGTCATGATATGTCATGAATGATATGATAATCATAAACCACAAGAATTTAACCACGAAGGTCAACAACATACTCATCATGAATATTTTCTCATAATCCACATGTGTCTCATTAAGCACAATACCATCGTGTCATAAGACCATTACCACATAACCCACACTGATTCACCAAGATCAAAATCAATCGATATAGATGGAACTCTATCACATAGACCACCACATGATCATCATGAAAATAACCACAAGGAATTAACAACATGTCCACCTTGAGTTTATTTTCATATTCGTGATTTGGCTCATTAAGCGAATTACCACGATACTACCCAAACTCATCCAAACATAGCAATTGATTAATATCTTGCTACCACATTTTTACTTGGAAAACATGTAACCATGGCATATCATTTAACATTACGTCAATCATGCATAGTGCAAATAGTAAGAAAAACGGGTTAAACCGTAGCACAACCGCTACATTTACTTGCCTTCCACGATGCGACGCGTTAGCCGCAAAGCCGATACTCTAAACCTGAGGCTTCACCTCCTAAACAGGTAAAATAATTTCAATTAAGACATAATATACTCAGCGCTACTAATCGGCATTCTACAACGCTTACTTGACGACTCAAAACGAGTTTACAAAGCTGAAACCGAAAAACAACGCTTTCCTGCCATATACTGATTCTGGACAGCAGCACGGTAAATGACATAACTCATGAACTGGAAGTCAAAATGAGGTAAACCCAATTTCTGTAGATTCTTAACTGAATAATCTACAATACTCTAGTTGACACGATAAACCAATTCGGCCATAATATTAGGCTAACCATTGACTGAACTTTCAGTACAGAAACTGCCTACACAATCGAACAGCAAAACTAAAATGACCATAACTTTTAATAGGTAACTCCAAATTGATCGTTCTTTATCAATCTGAAAAGGTTATCGAATTACCTACAATAACCTAGTTGGGTGAACTTTCAGATTCTACCAAATTCCCTTTCATATTTTAAGAAATAACCAGACAGATTATTCTCGTCAGATTTCTGTCAGTAGATAATAAAATGATCATAACTTTTGACTCAGACCTCGGAATCGAGTGATCTTCGCGGCCACCGAAAGCTAAGAACATTATCTAAATAACTCTAGAGATCAAAATCCCTAATTCTGCCTCTAAACACACGAAACAAGCCGCAAGAAACTAGACAGAATTGAATTTGTAGCGCAGCAATTCAATCCAATCAAACCAATCGAACTCGCATCTAATACAACTTAGACAGCAAAGAACGCCTCTCGTTACCCTTGTAGAACCTTGGGGAAACGCTGGTTGAATCCATGAAGAAGATCCTTCTTCTCCTCCTTTCTCTCCCTTCTTCTTCCTCCCAAGACCAGTGAGCAAGGAGCAGCAAAGGCGACATGGAGGGCGTGGCAGCAAAGGGGAGGAGGGTTGCTAGGCGGCGTGGTACTGTAGCTGCGTGCTATAGTAAAAAAACCTAGGTTTGGCTGGCCCTTCTTAAACCAACTTCCCACTTGGGCCAAACAACGTAATAAAGCCCAAGATTAAATCTCCTCTAAAAACTGATTTCTCTTTTTAATTCCTGTTAAATACCTTTCTCATTTCAATTAATTCTCTAATGTTAAACAGATATTACATAATCACTTATGGATACTTTCTGTTAAGAGAAATCCTCTCTAAACTATAATGCACTTGAAAATTCAATAAATTTCTCTTCCCGAATAATAATTCTCACCGATTAATTTTTATTAATCCGATTCTTGACTTCTCACACTTCCGAGTATTACATTCTTCCCACCTTAAAAGGATTAGCCCTAATCCAACTCTCTGCACCACAAAGAAAAGAACAACAAGCAAACAAAGAACCCAAACTAGGTGTACTCACCACCTCAAGAGCTCGGGTACTTCTTTCGCAAAAGATCCTCCAGCTCCCACGTAGCTCTCTCTCCGATCGATTCGCCCAAAGGACCTTCACATACTTGATGGTCTTATTCTCAAGACCCGCCTGACGATCCAAGATCTAACCGGCCGACGCCCACGGTGAGATCTCGCTCCATCGTGACTGCTCCAGTCAAGCTTGTGTTCTGGATCCCGCAAGTATTTCTCAAAGATAGACACATGGAAAACATTGTGCACACCACTCAAAGAGTTTGGCAACTCCAAACGATAAGCCAAACTACCCACCCGAGCAACCACCGAAAAGTACCGATGTACCGCGGGCTAAGCTTCGGTGGTACCAAATGAACAATACCCTTGGTTGGAGACACCCAAAGGAGCACAAGGCTTCCCACCGCAAACTCCAATTCTCGACGCTAACATCCGCATAATTCTTTTGTCGGCCCCGAGCAGCCAATGTGTCCCGCCATTTTGGTAAAATTTCCGCAATAACTATTAAGACCACCTTCTCAACCCATCCTCTTTCTTAAAACATTTTTCTTATTAAATAAACTCGGGATAACACACTATACCCATTGTCAAGAATTTGATCACAAATTCCACTCACATCATTCTACTAGAAGCACACTGGTATCTTTGCAAACAGAACCCAAAGAATGTAAGAGTAAAGAACTCTCAAGCATCACACTAGCAACCTGCTTTCCTTCAAAGGACCACGATCCAAATCAAAGGATTCACCACAAAATATTTCTACTCGTCAAGTAGACAATTGGAGAACCACCCACATAAGCTAAGAGTGAAAAAAAATCACTCGACAAACCAAAACAATCAATTTCTTTTCCTAACTGGAAAGACTACGCCTCAACATACGTCAACTCAATTTGCAAATGGTCTCGCCAAAAACACACAAAGAAAACAAGAATCAAGAGAGCATCGCACTACTTGACATAACAATAATTTCCCAATTCATTTCTTTTAATAATTTAACTTCCTTGAACCAAGGATTTTCAAATCATTACCCAACACACCAACTCATTTATCTCAAGTTGGCCACCTCAACAATTAGCTCAATTGAGTACATCATCTACACCATTGTAGATAGACTCTACTGGCCCCGCAAATCATACTCTAACCCAAAACCACGACCAACAAAAGGCTTCGCAACCCACAACAATTACCATGTTCTTAGAAGAAGAGGTAAGAAGAAATAAATTCCAAAGATGAGAAAATGGTCATCATCACAAGAGCTAAAAGACCAAAAGAAAAAAATAGCAATGAGGTTGGAAAACACAAGATAAGATCAATCTGTACCTCAAATACTTCTAGTACAACTTTTCCTTTCAATAAGAAGCAATTTTCTTTGATTAAAACATCCCGCCATTTCCAACAAAGGATGCTTGAAGACCACAACACGAGATTCGAGATAACAACCAAAAGATCATTCAACATGTCGCTTACTCAAAGCAACCTCGGCTATCACACAAGTCATAAGGTACAAAAAGATTCCAACCGTAAATCTCACACCCTTCAATGCAATTAGTATTATGGAATTAACAAATTCCTTTATTTTATTTTTTTAAAACATTCAACACAATAATCACAACTACATGCTATCGATTGTATTCACAACAAGATAAAACATTCTTTGCAAAAAAATCAACATATCATCCCACTCCTTCATACTTTTCCAAAAGGAACATCATAAATCACTTCATCATGCTCTTATTATCCAAATAAGATTCCAACTACTTGATCTAGTTAAACCTAGTGCATAAGCCATCATATTAAAACAAACTCTTTAACAAGATGATATTAGAACATAACAACTTCACAAAACATGCTAGTATGAATCTCTTATTAGATTCCATACATTTATCTCATCTCGATGCTCAACTCTAGTTTAGCAAAAGGTAATTACACTCTAGCCATTGTGTCAATAATTGACTATTAATTTTTCATCAAGATAGCATTAATGATCCTATCTCTAATTTTGCAATCCCAAAGACAATAAAGAGCACAGATTCGATACTCCACCTTATGTTAAGATATTAAAAAAAATAAAATAACTTTAAACATCAATAATACCAGTTTTATGAGACAAGATTCCACAAGTCAATACATCAGCCTGTATCCATTTCTTTATACATATTTCAACAATTTAGCATGGTAAAAGTTACATAAATTTAATGATTGTACATGCTCATCAAGTATGTAAAGAGAGGACATATAAAAGGTTAATCTTATTAAGGCAATATTCCAACACCTCCTTACTTGACCATCCCGAATGGTCGACATTACTTAAGATCAATCAATCCAATATATCCAACAAGTTGGGAAAATTAAACAACTACAATAATCAAAACAATTGTTTTTCATATTCCTTGATAAATGCATGAGTTCTACACATGTATCGCTAAATTTCTTAGCCACAGATCTTCAACAAACTACAACAGGACAACATCATATTAATCGACTTCACTTCTAAAGATGTTAGTAAAACTTAATGATGTACCACACTAACTTTTCAACTTGATAATTCACAATCTATCAATTATTTACATAATTTCCACCTACTACTTAAACACAACAAAACATCACAAAGGGGTTTTAACACTCCCTTCTAGAGAGAAATCAAACTTCAAAAGTCGAAATAACTCAGAAGAAATGCATAGAGTCAATGCTTCCACAAGTTAATGAACTTCCACATAAAGCTTTGATTCTCTCTCAAAAAAATCAAACGAATACAAGAGTCATGTTTTCCAAAGAAGAAAGATGGAACAACACGAAAAATACTAGTCTCTCCAAAAGCACTCGCCACGAGCGGTCAAACAACCCATCAATCGAAGAAACAATACTTGGCCTCAAGAACAATTAGAGGCCTAATGACAACCAACAACCGCAATAAACAAATTTAACCCGAGAGAAAATCATTAATCGTAATAGGCCAAGAATCGCCAACATCAATTCAAGGAGGATAACACTTTTCTAAGAAACTTACCAAGACATCCGCAACTAAGTTACCCGAGGTAATCAGATCAAAATCCCCGTACTCTGAACGGGTATAAATCGGCAAGGCCCAAGGCAACAAGCGCAATCCCTACCTCATATCATTGACTATCCTCACTCAAAGCAGTCATATAAACAAATCATAAACATACAAGATTATCTCCAAGCATGAATCATCAATATAACATGTCAAAGCATGAATGCAATGCTTGTCCCATCCCATCCTACTGTGCACCAGTGTGTCAATTTAATATTTTTAATTACCACAGACCTAAACCTGGCTCTGATACCAACTGTAACACCCCAGGACCCACATTACCCTGGAATGCTACTAAACATCTAAGGGAATAAAGATAACGGTAACAAGTTCAATAATTAAACAACCTCTAGCAGATTAATCAAAGAATGGTTCACAAGTCCATCCTTGTTAAATAACATAATCCTCCACAAATAGTTAAGCATTTGGCTAGAATTTCATCGACTTTATTACAACATGAGTTGATGAACCATGTGCATTATTGTGGTGCCGCTCTACCCATCCCATGAATGCTCAACAATCACCTGTAGGGGGGAAAGAAAACAAGGGTGAGATAAAAATCTCAAAGAAGCAAACTGCTTAACCGGCTATTCGGACTACAAACAAACATACAACATCATTAAAGTATCCAAATATCCACACCGATAATGTGAATCCACATTCATTTACCACCAATTAAACTACAAAGATATTAAGCATCAATATCCAATCCCCATAATGATCACAATTATAGCCTCAACCATATTTACTACCAATGATAGTAAAATATTAACAATTGAATCTTGATCAATCGCTCCATGTTAATCACCACTACCACTACCAATGACAATAAAGTATTAGCGTGTTTTACCTCATAACTTTACTATTTCTCGCATCCACAATGCTATCCACAATTACCACAAGAGAGAAGAATCTCATGCCACAACCACAACCTCTACCATACCACAAGGGTGAACCCCATTCCACAACCACAACCACATTACTCATACCACAAGAGACTCTCATGAGTCAATTTCACATTGCAACTGTGAAGTTGCGTTTGTTTGCTAAAAAATAACTTCACCTCAATATCTTGCACAAGTATGCAAATGATCTTTCCACAATGTAATGCATATGTATGCTATGTTTCCACTGCACCTTTACCCAACAAGGTAAAGGTATGCATCGTCTTCTGGCAATGCACGATGTTGTATGCTGCACGGTCGTGGCTATAAGCGGCGACATCCACAATGCAAATGTCATGATATGTCATGAATGATATGATAATCATAAACCACAAGAATTTAACCACGAAGGTCAACAACATACTCATCATGAATATTTTCTCATAATCCACATGTGTCTCATTAAGCACAATACCATCGTGTCATAAGACCATTACCACATAACCCACACCGATTCACCAAGATCAAAATCAATCGATATAGATGGAACTCTATCACATAGACCACCACATGATCATCATGAAAATAACCACAAGGAATTAACAACATGTCCACCTTGAGTTTATTTTCATATTCCGATTTGGCTCATTAAGCGAATTACCACGATACTACCCAAACTCATCCAAACATAGCAATTGATTAATATCTTGCTACCACATTTTTACTTGGAAAACATGTAACCATGGCATATCATTTAACATTATGTCAATCATGCATAGTGCAAATAGTAAGAAAACGGGTTAAACCGTAGCACAACCGCTACATTTACTTGCCTTCCACGATGCGACGCGTTAGCGGCAAAGTCGATACTCTAAACCTGAGGCTTCACCTCCTAAACAGGTAAAATAATTTCAATTAAGACATAATATACTCAGCGCTACTAATCGGCATTCTACAACGCTTACTTGACGACTCAAAACGAGTTTACAAAGCTGAAACCGAAAAACAACGTTTCCTGCCATATACTGATTCTGGACAGCAGCACGGTAAATGACATAACTCATGAACTGGAAGTCAAAATGAGGTAAACCCAATTTCTGTAGATTCTTAACTGAATAATCTACAATACTCTAGTTGACACGATAAACCAATTCGGCCATAATATTAGGCTAACCATTGACTGAACTTTCAGTACAGAAACTGCCTACACAATCGAACAGCAAAACTAAATGACCATAACTTTTAATAGGTAACTCCAAATTGATCGTTCTTTATCAATCTGAAAAGGTTATCGAATTACCTACAATAACCTAGTTGGGTGAACTTTCAGATTCTACCAAATTCCCTTTCATATTTTAAGAAATAACCAGACAGATTATTCTCGTCAGATTTCTGGCAGTAGATAATAAAATGATCATAACTTTTGACTCAGACCTCGGAATCGAGTGATCTTCGCGGCCACCGAAAGCTAAGAACATTATCTAAATAACTCTAGGAGATCAAAATCCCTAATTCTGCCTCTAAACACACGAAACAAGCCGCGCAAGAAACTAGACAGAATTGAATTTGTAGCGGCAGCAATTCAATCCAATCAAACCAATCGAATTCGCATCTAATACAACTTAGACAGCAAAGAACGCCTCTCGTTACCCTTGTAGAACCTTGGGAAACGCTGGTTGAATCCATGAAGAAGATCCTTCTTCTCCTCCTTTCTCTCCCTTCTTCTTCCTCCCAAGACCCAGAGCAAGGAGCAGCAAAGGGGCGACATGGAGGCGTGGCAGCAAAGGGAGGAGGGTTGCTACAGGGCGGCGGTGCTGTAGCTGCGTGCTACAGTAAAAAAACCTAGGTTTGGTTGGCCCCTTCTTAAACCAACTTCCCACTTGGGCTAAACAACGTGGGCGAAAGCCCAAGATTAAATCTCCTCTAAAAATTGATTTCTCTTTTTAATTCCTGTTAAATACCTTTCTCATTTCAATTAATTCTCTAATGTTAAACAGGATATTACATAATCACTTATGGATACTTTCCTGTTAAGAGAAATCCCTCTCTAAACTATAATGCACTTGAAAATTCAATAAATTTCTCTTCCCCGAATAATAATTCTCTACCGATTAATTTTTATTAATCCGATTCTTGACTTCTCACACTTCCGGAGTATTACACCAGAGATGCTCTTAAAAAAAAACAAATCACATTGACCACCTAGGAACCAATCGGAACCTTTGCATACGTCACATTGCTCACTTAATTCCATCTACTACCTAGATTATGAACTCCCAAAAGTCCACGAATACAAAACTCCAAATATTTCATTTGACTGCTATTACGAAAGGCAATATTTTTTTTTCTCTAGAAGAATCATCACCACTGCTACAAGTCAGAATCTCTTATGGACAGACTTAATAACATCAAGAATGGTCTACCCTTAACAAGACTCGTTATCGTCAACTCTTACTTTTATTAAGCCTCCAAAGGCTTACCAAAATGTTACAGACCCCTTTATCATCTCATCCTCAATTGAATGTATACCAAAATCTTATATTCTCACTACAATAACCACTTTATTTTAGAGGAAAACTACTGCACGAATTAAAAGGTTATTCCAACATCCTTTCATCAAAACATATTTTTATTTGATTGTTCTACCATCATGTAAACATTGGTCATCCGTCAAATCCCATCAATTTATCTCTTGGTGATGCTCATCACCAAACATTAATTGCACCTAGCAATTACTTATAACCACTAAGTATCCACAAAAAGGTTACTCCAAGATTAGTACCCACTAAGACAATAATCTAACTCTTTTTGAACTTAACCATCCCAAAAGGTTAGATTAAACTGTTGAGACACGTTAATCCAATTTACCAAAGAAGTTTACCAAATGTATCACTCTTAGTCATCGACTCAACTTCATGAACGTTCTACACCTCTTATTAACTCTATTGATTACAACTAGGTATAACCATACTATTAATCACAGCTCCTCGAGTATTACTACAAGACACTTTCAAATTAATCACCTTCCTTTCAAGGATCTTTGTTAGGATCGATCATACACACATCGCAGATTTAACATGATAACCAAAGATCATATCCATTAATTACTTTGGTTATAACCTCTCACTTAACCAAGACAAAACATCGCTAACGGGTTTAACATCTTCTTTTATAAAAGAGAACCATCAATCTTCATCACTCAAAATACCCAGAGAGATACATTGAGTGAAGCCTCCACGTTCCAAAGGACTTGCAAAAGGAAACTTTCATTAACCAAAACATCAACCGGATAATTGGATCATGCTTTCCAATGAGAAAGACAAAACTCCAAAATAAAGGTCAAACTTGACAATCAACCCAGTTCACCACCATACGAATAACTCATCGATGGGAAAAAATAAATAATGATCGCTACAGGACAAATTAAGCCAAAGAAAACACACCAAATTTTTTTTCAAAGCAACCCATCAACCACAAGAATAAATAACCCAAGAGAAACTCATCAATCTCAACTGGATAAGAGTTGACCAAATTCAAATTCAGGAAGAGAACAACTCTTTTAAGTATACTCGCTACCAACGCCTGTACTACGACCTCTCATGTGGATACTTCGCTATTCCTATACCACGAACAGTGGTGTAACCTGGTATAGCCCAGAACCACAACCACTTCCTCCACCTCTCAACATGGGTTACCCCACACATAATAACCATAGTATTATACTATAGATATATCGATCATCTCATACATGAAATCATTAATACAATTCAATGAAGCGTAAATGCAATGCTTGACTCATCCCATCCTACTGCACCAAAGGTGTCGGTTTAAGTTCATTAACCATTACAAAATTTTAGCAATTTAAGTTGCCTAAGTTGTAAATCCAATCACCTCGAGCTCTTGCTCGCTCGATACCAATAACACCCCAACCCCACATGAGCACGGAATGCTACTAAACTAGCACGATAACATTTTTACATTGAAACAATTCTCTAAAATCCGGCAGAACCTCCTTTGTTTAGTTACTAAACGGAGGTCCCAACATTTAAATATAACATAGTCAAATAATCCAACCTCCAAGATAATCAAGAGATAACCAAAACTATGCTAATCATCACTACAACATCCATAGCATGCTAAACAACTAAAGCATAAATGTAATGACATTCATAATCCTCTAATCAACTCTATTACAAATTATTCCAAGCATAGTGAGTAATCATAAGAAATTCTTTATGCAATTACTCAACTACTAATTTACCAATTTGTTAATCCAAATGTGAGTAGTTCGTGCAATTGTGCAACCACTTCTATTCCCTCCCATGCATGCCGATTCTTGTAAAGGGGTACCTAAAAACACAACAACAAAGCAAGAGTGAGTCCAAAGACCCAAAGCAAGTACATTAAATGACAACAATAACATAGACTATCGTAATCATCAACATCCATATACCATCTCAATTATAAACAAGACATATGCTCATGCTATGCAAGATGCTCAAGTGCACTTTCTCTTTCTCTTTAACTTTTGCATTTTAGGTAATGCAAAGTATGCAACCGTCATCATTGATACCCATGCTCGTGCTCGCAAGCACGGGGACAAATTGCCCATTACTCCGCAAGTAATGGAGACCTCAAGCCCACACTCCGCAAGTGTGGGGACCATAAGCCCATCGTTTTCACGACGGGACCTCTTTTCAAAGCCCACATTCCATGAATGTGGCGACCTCAAGCCCGTCATCTACATGACGGGACCTCAATCAGATGTACTTGGTCACTACGTGACCAAGGCACCTAGATGCTCTCAACATGCGTATGTACTAGAATGTAACTTTCAACAACTAGTAAAAGCACGAGTACATACCATATCTCAATCATGAATAACATGTAGAGCATTATCACATACAAAATTACTCTTTAATCACAAACATGCCATAACCAAGTCTCATTCATATATATCACACTATCATCCATATATGACTAGTACAGAAAGACACAACCAATCTCAAGAATCAAACATAAATATTCTACAACCGAATACTTGCAACCCGATCCTTCATCATAGTCATTTTATCAAACCAGTACTTGTAAGTATTGGGTACTTCAAAGTTGCGCATACTTGGTCCTCACAAGACCAAGTCTAAGTATGAAATCAATATGCACAAGCACCAAAGACTATTCATCATCGAGTACCAAAAGCAATAACGACATTCATGTAAGGCATAACCATACTTGAACATCCACCATTCTTGAAACAATCATCAATCAAGCAATCTTGCTACGCTATCATATATCGAAAAGCACACAAACATGGCCAATCAATCACACCCATACAATGGACAATGCACTTGCCTCAACCGCGAGGGAACGAAGGACGCGAAGAGGGTGCCACCTCCGAACTAGTCCCCACCTAAAAACCATTTAGAGAATGCTAAGATAGAAGTAATGGACCACTCAACCCAAAAGAGTAAACCGAACTCGCAAAGCTTGAAACGCGATCCCATCTCCAATTTCCTATAAGCTAATCTGTCCCCTCCGAAATAGTCGTGTTCTAAAATTCGTATCTTTTAGTACAGTAGTCCAAATGAGGTGATCTTGGACTTCATTGAAAGGTTATCAAATTCTCCAACTAAACCTAGTTGGTGAGCCTTCCTGATTCGGCCAACTACTACCCCTATCAAGCCAAATAACAGAACAACATTTTCTCACTAGGTTCTCTGGACAGTACACTAAAACCATCATAACTTTTAGCTCGTCTGTCCAAATTTCGCGTTCTTGCCCTTCCCTGAAATCTACAACAATTATCTACAACTTTCGTTATACTGCACTCCTCAAATTCGCCCTTTAACAGATCGAACAAGACAGATTACTAAAACCCATCAGATTACCGACAGATTCGCAGAACAGTCCCACCAATAAATTCATAACTTTTGCTACAGAGGTCCAAATATCGTGATCTAGTACTTCATCGAAAGCTAGCGACGTCTTCTAAAATTCTCTAGGAGACATCCGGACCTGATTCTGCCCTTAGACTACTCAAAAACGTCTCCCAACCCACTCTGCTCCAACCGATCAGATTACCGATAAAACTTAATAATCAAATAATCGACTAATCGGAAGGGGATCAGGTCTTACCCTCGAAGAACCGCTGAAGATGATGCACCGAGGTCATGATCTCTCCCCTTTCCTTTCTTCTCCCCGCACTCCTTCTTCTCCCTTCTTCTTGATCGGTGACCACGATGGAGATCTCCCCCCTTCTCTTCTTGGACAGCACCAATGGAGGGGAAGGTTGGAGGATGAATGCTACAGATACCATGGTGCTACAGTGCACATGCTACAGGGGAGGAGGAGCAAGGAGGGAGAGGAGGGGGCGGCCAAAGGGGAGGAGGAGGAGGGAGAGCGGCGGCTAGGGTTTGGGTGGGGGGAAAGGGTGCCTCCCCCCTTGGCCGGCCACCTATGGGCCTCATGGGCCTAAGCCCAGGCCCAGGTTGCCGCGGTTTTACAAAAAAACCACTTCTCCTTCCTTGTTTTGATGTTTTACTGAAGGAAACATTCTCCCGATTTAATTATTCCTTCCCGATTTAATTATTCTCTCCCGACTAATTCCTTTCAAATACTTTTGGGGCATTACAGACCGGAAGCAAAAACTTTTCGATCGGCTTTTCATTTGACCCGGGGGTCAAGATGGTAATTTCACTTGAGGTGTGAAAAAGATGTCTTGGAACTTTCAATCGGGCAGGTAAAAAGTCTGTTCGTCAAAACAATTCCCGAAGTGGTGGAGATTGTTGGGATTCCACGGTGTTTTGTTCCAGTCGTGTGGCTATAAAACAGACCATAGAGGTAAAACTTAGGGTTCTTACCTTTTCTCGCAACGGTCTGTTTTTTTCTCGTCTCTTCCGCCGCTGGTGATTCCGTACACTTTCTTGGAGCTTTCCCAACCTCAAATCTTCCTGCTCTCGAGAGAAAATGGCTGGGGTTGTCTCTGAGTGGGCCGAGTCGGAGATGGATGACGCAAGGATGACCGCTCTAGTTGCCGCCGAGAAGATCCCCGAGGGACTTCTCGTAAGGTGGATTGCGGCGCACGAGCAGCATTGGCCGTCGGGAGAGGAGGGCCAAATTCCAGTTTTCCAGGCGTACTGTGAGTGTCGTCTCCGATTGCCTACTCACCCTTTCCTCACACTCGTGCTCGAGCATTTTGCGGTGGAATTAGTGAACCTTGGTCCTAATTCCATCACGATGCTGAGCGTGTTCGTGTACCTGTGTGAGGCCTACCTGGGGATTCCGGTAGACCTCGAGCTTTTCCAGTATTACTACGGAATGGCTCGTCAAGCCGGGATCGCCGGTAGCTGTGGTCTGAAGCTCCACAACGGCAAGTCGAAGGAGTATATTCAGATGTTTACCCGGTCGTCATGGCCGGGGCGGAAGAAGAAGTGGTTCTACTGGGAGGTTACCAAGGAAGATAGCCTCTCATTCGCCGAAAAGGCCGCCGAGCGGTCTTCTTCCTGGGACTCAACTCCCAGTAATCTCGACCGGATAGTCCCCTACATTCAAGCTGTCAAAGACTTGAAGTCGGAGGGGCTCACCGGTTGGCACGTGGTGAAGGACTTCATCACGCGCCGAATCAGTCCTTTGAAGACAAGGGTTCCTCCCATGTGGAGGTACTCAGGAAAGGACGACCCAACCAGGGACTACAAGGATGGTGAGTAGAAAAACTTACTCTTTTGGTTTTGTCCTTGATTAATCCTGATTTAGTCTGTTAATCGTGTTGTCCATGCATTCAGATCTTCCGCAGGCGGAGGTCGACGCGCGTGTCAGGCTCATCTGCGAGAAGCATCCGGCCAACACAATGGCTCCTCAAATCCTTGCGGTTTTGACCATAGAGGAGAAAGAAGAGTGCCTAAAGGTAATCGAACGATTTTGCCTTCAGGCGTTTTTGTTGTCGTAAAATGATATACGACTAACGGGTTCACCGTAGAAAAGCTTACGACTAGATACTGATCGTAGAAAAACTTACGACCAAACGTAATCGTAAGATGACTTACGATTAGACAATGTCGTAGAAAAACTTACGACTTTTGAGCTAGTCGTACTAGTGACCGGCTAGTGATCGTAGAAGATCTTACGATCACTTTCTCTCTCTTTTTTTTTAACAGAAAATTGGCGCGACAAGGGGGGTTCGAGCTCGGCTCCTCCTGCTCCTTTTGCTAAGTTTGCCACGGACATAGCTGTGGCAAAGAAGAAAGCAGAAGAAGAGGTCCTTGCCCTTAAGCGTAAGGTCCCCAAGGTTAAGGTACCCTTCTATTACGACAATAAGTCATTCGCAGTTTCAGCTTCTCGTGGCTTCATAAGACAACTAGAAAAGGAGAACTGGAAGGACTTCATGTCTTTTGTGAAGGAAACCGCTGCTCCGGTGGGATCTGAGGCCGAGGGGAGCAGCGTTCTGAAGGTGGTCGAGACTGATCTCGACCACCCGGGAAGTCGGGAGGAGGTAACTCCTATCGTCCCGACTACATCTCGACCAACGGTGGTCGAGAAGAGGTCGAAGAAATCTTCCGTCGGGAAGGTTGCTCCCAAGTTTCGAGTAAGATCGAACGCACAGAGGTATGTAAAAAACATAAGTGTAATAACTACTTACTGTTTGTTTTTTACGAGGGGACTTACTTCTGTGTTTTGTGAGCTTAGCCCGACGTCTTCAGCCCCCAGGGATACTCCCATAGAGAATCCCGCTGTCACCCCTACAACTGTCGAGGGAGTGACTACAGTAGTAGCTGAAGATCTAGCTATTATTCCCGCGACGGAAAAAGTTGCGGCTGCTGAGGTCGCTAAGGCTACCGAGGATGTCGAAGTGGTTACGACAACCGAAGCTGTCGTAGAGGCTGCAGAGGAGGCGACAGAGGCCTCGAGAGGAATACCGGAGGTAGGTGGCAGCGAGAGTGTTGACCGCCGTGCCGGTAAGGAGATTGCCGAAGACATTGCTTCCGGCCCTCCAGGTGGTGTTCCGTCACAAAGTCAGAGGAAGAAGAGTATTTCAACTTTTGCTCTGATTTTTTTGGCCCTGACTCCATCGTAGGATCTTCTGCCTACCGTTCTCGCGACTGAGTTCCTCACCCCAGCAGTATTCCCAATTGTGGGGATGTCTTCGACAACGAGCGTCTCGAAGGGGTCTGGTGGAAACGAGTCGAGGAGATGGATGGGCTGAAGGATCCATCACGAATAGTTTCCATGTTTGCTTGGTCAAACATGAATGTAAGTATGCATCGATACTCACTTATGGTTTTATCTCTTTCTCTTATCGTGCTTCTCTCTTGTAGAGAGCCGTGGAGCAAGTCGCTACGATTTGCGAATACAATCGGCAACTTGTCAAACTTCGACAAGAGAAGGCAGTACTCTGCGAGCAAGCAGAGAGGTGGTGAGTAACTGATTTTCGTAATCGTTCTGATCACTTCTTCAGTATTCGAAGGGGGAGTGTTGAAGAGTTTTTCCTTCAACGTTTTCCCGCGACCTACTTGTGGTCAAAGGATCATCTACAACCCTTCGGTCAAGTAAGCTATTTTCACTTGAAACTGGGGGGCTAGATGACGAGGATCTAAATAATCCTCATTTTATTATTCCATAATAATGAAATATGACGTCACATGGCATACCCCTTAATATCATAAGGAAAGAACAAATCATGAAGTCGTAGGTTCTTCTACGACTACCCCCTAGTCGTAAGTGTTTCTACGACTATAGTGTAATCGTAAGTCTTGCGACGATTACGTCCGGTCGTAAGTTTTTCTACGACCAGTACCCAGTCGTAAGTCTTCCTACGACTACCCCCGTAGTCGTAAGTCCTGCTATGACTAGGTCTGCTACGAATTCTTCACGACTAACTGGGTCCACCCGTCAGAAGGCCCATTTAATGGTGAAGATCCAAGCAGTCAAAATACGTAGTTATGATTGATATAACTACAGAAAATACTCCACTATCTCTGACTGATAACCGTCCGACAGCATGGGGAGGTTACTACTCCGGTGATTACTCTCATTATTACACAATAATGAGCGACTAATTAGCCTGGAATGACAACATCCACCACTGCATAGTATAAATAGGTGTCTTTTAGAGATAGGAGGGAGAGGCCTTTTTGGAAGACAATTAGTAAGACCCTCAGCTGATTGTAATCCAGATACTTAATACAAGATACACAGAAGTAGGGTTATTATTCTCACTGGAGAAGGCCCGAACCTGTATAAAAATCCCCGTGTCTCTTTCGTCTGCGTGATCAATTGTGGAGACCCCCCCCGAATCAAACAATCTTTACGTAAGATCGGTTCTAAAACACCGACAATATTTCTTGGTGTTTTTTATCCTCTCTGAAAATCGGAACGACCGCATTTCAATTACTGTACTACCGCAGGTCGGTAGTACCGATATTTATATGGTGGTACATAAATAACAGAGAGTGTGTTTTTAGGAGTTTTTGATTTCCCTCAAATCGGTATGGTCACAAAATCTTGAGCGGTACTACCAGAGTGCGGTAGTACCTATTTTCATATGGCGGTACATTTTTTTCTAGAGAAGGTGTTTTTTTTGTGTGATTTCTTGAACTCTAGAATCAGTAATTTCGTTCGAGCCGAGAGATACTACCGTAGTGTGGTAGTACAATTTATAGTTGGTGGTAGTACCACAACTCCTTTTGTAACGGCTAGTTCATAGCATTAAATGCAACTGTTCCTACCATCATACCAAAAATCGGTAGTATCAGGTTTCAACAGTGGTACTATCGCAAATCCTGATTTTTTTTCAAAAAAGTTGTTGTCATGGCTAGATTTGTTGGTGAAGGGTGCAAATACCCCCCTGCCTTCTAGCAGGAACTCTTGAGATCTTTGAGTATTGTACTCTTACATTGAACTCTCTTGAGCTCATATACACTCTTCAACTACTCATTTGCATTGATTTCTCATTCTTGAGGTAGTTGAGAGCATTGAAGTGCATTGATTCATTAGTTGATCATTTAGGGACTTGTAGTTCCTCAAGCAAAACTCGTGATCTATAACTCTCGGTGCTTGCCGGTACCTAGACGGCTTGGAGGAAGAAATTGCGTAGTGAGCTCTTCAAGGAGATTGTGAAGAGTCCCGACAAGTTTGTGATTGGTGTTGTGCTCACCAACTCCGGAGTGAAGGAAGAGCAACTCTAGTGATCGAGGATTGAGGCTTAATTCGTGGAGCCGCTTAATTCGTTCAATCTTCCTCAACATGAACTAGTGAAGACTAGCAAGTCTTCGATACCATGGAAAAAACTTCGTTGTCTCTTTTGTGGTTTAATCTTGTCTTTACTACTTCCGCATTTACCATGAAATTCCTCAATACGTCATATTTGTTCAGAACAATTCAACTACACACGAAACATGAGATCCAATTAATCTCAGCCACCAAACTCGAAATATTTCCAATTACAGGATTTCATGAAAACAAGCAGATTATTCTCTTCTTAAGGGAACCAACATAATTTTTCTTTAATTGCCGCTTCACGTTGCCAATTCAAACAAAAAAAAATCCTTTAATATTAAATCACATGAATCTCTTAAGAAGCAACAAGACAATTCAATACCTCAATTTATTTAAAATAATTTCAGCTACCAGATGATTCAAGAGCTCAAAGGAAATATCACGAAAGCTAAACTTGAAATAGTCTCAACTGAACGATATCATCGAAGGCGATCAAATTACTATGGGTATTAACATCAGTTTCACCACAACCATTAGAAAACACTTCGAAAGACCCACGTGTAAAGAATGGGTTGATTCTTTCTCAAAAGAAGAGACAAATGGAAACGACTTTCACCAACTAGAAAACTCATCTACCACTCGCACTGAACACGGGACCAATGAAGAAACCAATTAAGCAAAGAACTCATAGAACAAAAGTGAAGTCCACAGTTGAAAGCAAAAGCCTCACAAGAAGAGAGTATCGAATCTTAACATATAAGAACAAATAAGTATTCAAAATCGAAGCACTTGCAACACTGAAGAACCATTGCAACTTGGTAACATATCGTTACTCGATAAACTTCATTTACCACATAAAGCCTGAACCCCCAAAAGATCATGAATACAAAACTTGAAATTTGATCATTTAGGAAATATCACCATGGGTGATCAAATTACTACAAGAATTAACCTCATTCTCATATTTTGACGATTTAATAACATCGACAACATACACTAGTACCAAGAATCATCAAACTTTACTACTCCATCCTAACGCTTCCCAAAGGGAATACAAACCATAAGATTGAAACAAATTTATTATAACAAGATTATGCTAAGCAATAACAATAACACAAGGCACGATATCAAAGACTACTAACGAAATTCATCTACTCAACTATTGGTGTTGCTCAACACCTTCTTCAACGCTCATTAACAATTGATGATTGTATTAATCATGGGTGTACATACGGTAGAAATTCCGGTTGCAATCACATAACCATATATAAACATAGATTCACATTTCACTTTTGTTTAGAAATCATTTCAAAACATGATTAAAGATCCACTAACATCATTTTCTATAACAAGGTTTCATGAATCGATTCACTAAAGACCTATCCGTACTTTATACCAGTTTCAACAATTTAGCATACCAGGAAATAGATAAATCTAGCTCTTATGTAAGATCTATAGGTTCTGAATGGATATGGACAGTCTTTATTTATCATACACCAAGTATCAAATACAAGGATATTTCAAATTAATCAATTTCACTTTCATGGATGGTAGTTAAGAATAATTGATTTGCACCATGCTAATAACCCGACTTGGTAACTCATATCATAGTAATTTATTCATTTAGTTATAACTTCTCATTTTAAGCATGATAAGACATCATAAAAGGATTCTAACACCTTACTTCAGCAAAAGAGAGTCTTCAAACCTCAACGCTCGAAGTAATCCAAAAGAAACACATAAAGTCAAAGCTTTCCCATGCAATCAACTTACAGCGGAAAACACTCACTAACTAAGCTATCAAACGAGTAAATGAGTCATTCTTTTCCAATGAGAAAGAAGGAGCAACCATGAAAACATCAATCTTGCCAATTGACAACGATCACAAGTAGTAAAAGCAACTCAACAGTCGAAAAGCAATAATTGTTTCAGAGAACCAAGAGAAATCTATTGAAAACCATAAACTATCACGAACCACAAACCCAGGAGAAATTCATCAACCACCACAGGACAAGAATTGTCAAATTCAGAAATGAAGGAAGAGAACAACTTTCTAAAGCAACTCACACTTAGCACCTGAAACGATGATACTCGGGGTAACTACTCCTCTAACCACGTACTGCGAACTGTGGTGTAACCTGGTGAATCCCAGAGTAACAACCACGACCTCCACTTCTTATCATCCGTTAACAACACGCTTCACCCAAATACCCAATTATGAATATACAGGATCATCTCATGACAATCATAGTATTAGTTCATATTAACAACACGAACAATAGTACAGAAGCAATTCAAGAACAGTTCAATATGATGAAACACACCACTAGAAAATACGGATACGATGGTTTACCCAAACCCCACCTACTGTGCACAGTGTGTCATTTTAATAACTTAATTACCACGGACCTAAAGCCCGCTCTGGTACCAACTGTAACACCCTGGCTATTCGGAAGCCAAGATGTCACCTAAAACATCTAACATACATCCATAAAGTGGAAGAATTTGAATAAAATCAACTAATGCTAGTATCGAAACAACCAAGACATGATGAAGGTATCATTCCTTCACCATCTAATCTATTTATTTCAGTTCATTGATAATGAAAGTTCACATGCAGTAATAAATCAACATCATTGTGGAGAAGGTATCCTTCCTTCACCAATTATAATTTAATTATTACAGTTCATCATTAACGAATGAAAGATAGAACTAAAATTAAATCTTGAACATGAATTGGATGATGTGAACAAGTAGTGCGTGTCTACTCCCTCCCAAGTGAGCCAACATCAGGGGTTACCTAAAATAAACAAACAACGCAAGAGTGAGTCCACGACTCAGCAAGTACAGTGAAGGAAACAGAACACATATACAAACAGGACACCACCATTTAAGAATGCGAACATTTCATCGAATGAGCACTTAAGAAAAACATGAAATGAATGAATGTAATCAAGGATGGACTGCACACATGCTTATACCGGTATAGTGAGTGACACACCCGTCGGTGTTCACTTAAGCCCGCATCTTAACAAAAATGCGGAGATCCAATTCCCGTATGAAGAACGTTTCATCACGGGTGTCCAAAGTTGCCCATTCCGAATTAACGGGTCTTACATGCCCATCCTGTAATTGATGGGTCTTTCAAATCCACTCCGTGGGCGGACATGACAATGTCCAACACCGCCCACATTGGAATGGTGGGACTTGAAATCCACTCGTGGATGAAACATGCAAAATGAATGTTTAACATGGATTGAGAATATTGAAAGACATGATATCTAAACATGGATATAACACATATATCAAAACATAAACAATCCACCTTCTCATGTATTATATGGAATCACCACAAGATCATAAAAATATTCACCAATCACAATCAATAAAGGTGGCAATGTACTTGCCTTCCGACGATGCAGCTAGCCGCAAAGATGGTACTCCTAGATCTGAAACTCCACCTCCTAAATAAATAAAATAGCTACCATAAGGACATGATATACCCAATTCTACTAATCGGTGTTCTACCCGCTACACGACAACTCGGTCTAAAACAAAAGCTGAAACTGAAAACAACAATTTCTGTCATAACTTAATTCTGGACAGCAGCACGGTAATTGACATATCTTAAGATCTGGAAGTCGAAAAGAGGTAAACCCAATTTCTGTATATTCTTAACTGACTAAACTACAATACTCTAGTTGACATGATAATCCAACTCGGCCAATTTAAAAGGCTAACAGTTGTTTGAAATAGCAGTACAGAATCTGTCCGAACATAATAAACAGCAGTACTAAAACGTCCATAACTTTTAAACTACAACTCCTAATTGAGTGTTCTTTAACAATCTGAAAAGGTTATGAAATTATCTACATTAACCTAGTTGGGATGAAACCCTGATTCGTCCATTAACATACACCTATTTTAAAAGGCAACTTAAAAGGTAATTCTCGTCAGAATTCTGGACAGCAGATATTAAATCTATCATAACTTTTGACTCGAAAGTCGGAATGAGGTGATCTTGGCGGCCACCGAAAGCTAAGATTATCCTCTAAATATCTCTAGGAGACCAGAATCCCTAATTCTGCCTCTAAGCACACGAAACAGGCCACGCAAAGCACTGGACAGAACTAACTTTTTAATCGCAGCAAATCGATCTAATCAATTATGATTCAAATCACCTCTACCACTAATCAAACGATGAGGATTGGCATTCGTTACCCTTGCAGCAACCAGGACACCGATGGTTGATCCACGAAGATGTTCCCCTCCTTCTTGATCAGCCAATTCCACGAAACACCGCTCCTATCTCCGCGAGAAGCCGGCAACGGGAAGATCGGCACCAAGGGACGACTCCGGGAGGTGGGGGTGCTGCACTAGGCGCTTGGGGCGGCAAAAATGGAGGTGGAGAAGGGGCTGCAACCAGCAGGGGGAGGCGCAAGATGGAGAGGAAGGGGAGAGGAGGAGGTGGCGGCCAAGGGGGGAGGAGAGGGGGAAAGGCGGCTAGGGTTTTGGGGAGGGTGGCACCTCCCCCCAATGGCCGGCCAGGCCTCATGGGCCAAGGCCCAGGCCCAGGTTGCCAGGAAAATGCAGAAAACCCCCTATATCCTCCTGATTAAACATTTTTTCAAAAGAAATCTTCTACCGATTAATTATTTTCTCCCGAAAATTATTTCTAGCACTAACAGAGAATTACACTAATTCTCCCTCAATTTGAATTGCATTCTCAAATGAAAGTCGGGATATTACAGTGCACTCAGTTTTAGTTGATGGATTTAGCTTCATGACAATTTTTTTATTTGGACCGTGTTTTACCTTGACGAGAATAACAAAGCGTGAAATATTTGAGTTCACCTTCATCTTCATTTTTTTAGCTTCTTCTAGGGACACCCAAACACTTTCATTTAGCATACTTTGTGTAATATAAGAGCACATCCCTCTCATTGTTAAAAACCATTCCTACTTTTGGCCCTTCAACCATTGAATCTTCTGATTGGCTTTCAGGTTCTTCAAGAAAATCATTGTCATATTGCTCAGTAGTAGCACCATCATCATCAAAACATACGGACATGCCGCTATTTAGTTCCATAGACCCGTCAAGGTCGCGATCATGTTCTCCATTTCCTAAAAGAAAATTGTAGTTTAAATAGTCAATTATTTTCAGAGTAAGTATGTAAACTTCAAAAATACCATGCGTCCGCCTTCCAAATTTGCATTCTTTGCAAAAAAAATCACTAACTTGTGTAAAGAAAAACTAGTTTAGGGACCTATGCAATTACTCTTAAAAAATAAAACTGAGGCATAGGTGGAGCAATCTGATATATGTAAGAACCAATATCCGTAGTAATTTTGTTTTTTCATTTTGCATCCAATGCTTACATTCCTTTTTTAGTTCTGATTAAACAGAACATCTATCTAAGTGGATAACTGATACGACTAAAGAGATCTTTTCTTAAAATAATACCCATGCCTTGGGATATTAAATAGTAGTAGTAGTATATGAGAATTGTGGGGACTCAGATTTACACATCCGAAATCCTTTGTGTGTTCTGAACTAATCCTAGATTAGTAGCTAGCTCACACAGGAAACATCAATGAAATACTATCAATTTATCGATTTAAATAAAAAGATCTCAAAAATAACAAATAGTAATAATAACTGGACCTTATGGTCAACATTTACTTAACTTGCCACGCAGGGCTAAAGAAACAAATAAACTCTTGCAGCGGAACATAAAACTTGAAAAGGCCAATCAACATGCCCACAGGCAATCGAGTGGAGAAACGCATCCTAATTCACAAAGCCTTCAAAAGACACATCTTTGTAGAACTTTTGAGCAGGTTGATACTCTTCAACTGAGCAGCAAATTTTAAAGCCATAAGTACATAAAGTATTCAACAAGTCGTAGGGAAAAATATGCAATTTATATTCATACAAGGCTTGAACAAAGGAATAGCCGTATGTTTTTTTTTTTGCAGAAAGCAGTATGGACAGTAAATACAGTAGATAAATTGAAATACGTAATTTAAAAAATAATAAGTAAAAAAATAAAATAATTTCTTTGAAAACAACCAATGAACTTCCCATTCACTTCCCAACCAAACGACCAAGTAAACATCTCATCCACGGAGTGAACATTATATCCACCAAGTGAACTCTCTATTCACCTTTCGACACATTTTTATAAGAAACTCTACATCTTGTGTGAAATCCCCGAGTGTTGTCCATAACCATGGATATAGTTGTTTAAACGGTTTTAACTCTCCAGAGGTTATACACCTTTACCCATAAGAGATCAACTCAAAGTGTTTGACCACACTTCTATAGGTGTGAGACTAAGTGATCATCACAAGGCCTCTACAAAACTCTTTCTTAACCCAGTTCTGCCCGCTAAGGTTTCAACGCTGAATGTCTTTCCATCCAAACATGACTCCCCTCTTGTGCCATTATGAGTATACGTCCATCCTGTAACTCACACTTCCTAGATAGAACCGAAATTAAGATATTGCTAGTTAGTTAGCCAGGTTCATCCCATACTGGATAAGTGATTGTATGATATGTCCTAGTTTAATGGCACACAAGAATAAATCCTTGACAATTACTCAAGCGAGTCTACCAAAACCCACAATGTGCTAACCACACCCTCTCTTTACTACACGATCGCTTGTCTGAGCAAAAATCATTTTGTTCAACCAAGACAATTGATATACCCTGTCATGGCACACAAATTTTAAACGAGTGGCTACCCGCCACAATTTCATCTCATTAAGTCCAATTAATATTATTGAACATGTGACATGAGCCCATCATACAACTAAGCATGACTAAGCATCTATACGATACCCATGTTGGTGATACAAATATGTCCAACTAATAATGATCATCCTATGGTGACAAATGATTCATAAAATTCAAATAATTAATAGTGGCATAGTGACAAATAGGCGATTAACTATTTTCAAAAGCAGTTGATATAAAGATAGCATGCAATTTAATATAAAACAAAATAATTTTGAAATCATAGGTTCAATATGATCAAAGGACTATGACTTGCCATGGCTTTGCTTAGTTACCACACTTGGATCTTCAAAACTGACTTCTGCTCCTGCTCCTTGAAACATATCGTTTAAACAAGAAAGAAAACAATATGTAAAGAACAAATAAATCCAAATAAACTCAAATAAAATCCAAAAATAGCAAAACCAACTTTAAAAGAAAGAGCTCTATTTTATATAAATTTAGAAATTTGAGTGGGCTGAATCAGAGTTCGGACGAAGGAGAACGGAGTTTCGGAAGATTTACGAGAAAAGGAAAAAGACAGAGGAAACACTATTTCAGATGTTAGAATTTCCTTTCAAAAGAAAAATCTAGATTACCGCGTTAGCATGATGTCAGCAAAGAAAAAAGAATTTCGGCCAGAATTAAATTTGTAATGGAAAAGAAATTCAATCACCGACATGTGGGCCCATGGTCTATAGACCTATATAACATCCTAATTTTTCTGAGCTTTAAAAATCTTTTAAGTAGTTTAGTACCTCGAAAAATTCACCAAGATTTTATTTGAATTTTTAATCAAGCTTAATATGGACTTTTAGTATCAAAACCCTATAATTTGATTAATATCAACATAAAAAATTGTCAAAACAATTTTATTTGGATTCTATGTGCTTGCATATATTTTCTAGATTTTTCTAGAATTTTTCTGAGTGCATTTGCTATTTTCTAATTGCTTTTTGTATTTTCTGGTATTTCTAAAGCAAGAAATGTTTTTAAAATCTTAGAAATCCTCAGTGGGCTGAAATCCAATCCTTCGGCCCATTCCTATTTCGTCTCAGCCCATTTTCGCGTAAGCCCAGCACACGCGCCCGCGAGCCCTCACTGACGTGTGGCGTCGACACATCAGTTCCACTCCCAACCTTCATCTTCGTCCTAGTGCAGCTTTGTCTACGTCCGCCATTGTTTCTTCTTGAAGCTTCATCCGATAACGGAGACTCTAACAAGAAAATCTTGCACAAACCAAGTTGTTTGACTTCCCTTATCTCCCCATATCTACATCTAGCAAAATCTTATCTCGTATCCCTTCTTATCTCAAAGATCATATCGTGTTCGTTTCGGACGCGATTTGGGCGTTCCCTTATCCGGCACGCTCGAACCCTATAAGTAGGACCCCTGGGATCGCAATCGTTCCCTCATCCTGAAACCCCAAGCTGCCGCACCTCAAGCACCCTAGCGTCGCCAGCCGTCGCAATCCACATTTTAGGGTTTTCAGCCAGAGTTCGTTTTCTTATAATTATGTCGCCATCGTCGCCCTGCCACCGTGGTCTAAATCATCTTCACCGTTGTAGCCACTACCTTATGCGCCCCTCCGCGACCTCGAGATGCCACTGGAGCTTGTCGCCGACAATAGCCGTACCCCCTCTGCCGCTTCATCGCTAATTTCGACCATCACCGTGGTCCTCTCGAGACAAGACAAGTACCACTAGGTGCGCAATAACGCCCTCTTCACGCCGGTACCACTCACCGCCGATGAGAGACCACCGTGCGCCGTTGTCATCGAAGCCTGTAAGTTCACCGTGGAGATGACGTCACTAGCTGACTTGTTCGGCCACATTGGCAGCCACATCAGTGCCCGTCCGTGCATGTCGGCTCACATATTCGCTGACTCAACACCATGTGCACACTTGCGTGGCACTCCAGCCCAAACCCTAGATCCAACTGGCATAAACCCAGTTCATCGTGGACCGTGTCTATGACACGTAGGGCCCACATGTCAGCCAGCCTCAGCCCCTTTTCTCTCGGATTTATTTTAATTTTGAAAATATCAGGGTTGACGTCAGCATGCGTCATAATCTGATTTTTCAGTAGAAAAATCATTCGGAATATTCCAGAAATTCCTTTTTGAGTATTTCTTTAGGTTTAGATCTTCCAAAAGCCATATCTTCTTCATCCGAACTCCGATTGGGCTCATTAAAATTTCTAAATTCATCTAAATTTGAGCTCCTTTTTACTAAGATTTTTATTTAATTTTTGCAGTTTGTTTTCCTCTCTATTTTATTTTTATTTATTTATTTATTTATTTTGTTTACGAGTAGACGTTGCTACTTCGGGAGATTTCGAAGAAGAAGGAGTTCACCAAGACCAGTACCAAGATCTATTCCAAGGAGAGTTATACATTTGATCATGTTGCACCCAGTTTTCTAAAATTATTTTTATTCAATTATTGCATGTACTTTAAATATTTATTTAAATGCTTTTGGGTTTAGTTATTAATCCAAATTGTTTATATCCACCTTGTTTATTGTTATATCATGATCTTTTGTCACCCTAGATTGGTTCATTATTTAGTTGGTATCATGTAGCACCATCGCGGGTTGGTTAGATACGATTAGTCTGCTTAGCCAGGCAATGAGTCATCATTTCATGTGAGTCACAAATATAAATTTGACTAAGTGAATATGGAACTTTGTGATAAAATTGTATGTTGTGTGCTATTACTCATTGATGGCATGTGTTGCACTTGACCAACTGGGTGGTAAAGGATTTAGACTGAGGCAAGTGGTGGAAACCATGTGATATGGTGGAGTTTTGTGATTGGGAATGATAATCTTCATGGCATAGTTAGAAATTTAAAGTCTTACCTTGGTCAATTAAGGACTTAACTTTGTGGGCCATTGAAGTGAGCCTTACTGTACAACCACATGCCTAGTATGAAATGTGCCTAACTTAGTAAGTTACGAAATCTCGACATTGATTACTCAGGTTGATAGGTTAGGCTGTGTGACAGGATGGAGGTGTGGATGTAACACCCAGGCTATTGGAAAACCAAGATGTCACCTACAAGACTAGCAATACATCACAAGGCAGTAATATCTTGAATGAGATAAACATCTAATGACAATATCAAATCAACAAGATGAGGTGAAGGTATCCTTCCTTCACCAATTAACCTATTTTTGTTTATCGTTCATCAATAATGAAGGTTCATAAGTAACAAAGATTGAACGGCAACACGGAGAAGGTATCCTTCCTTCTCCATTTAGAGTTATTTATTGATACTTCAATAATGAAAGAACGGTAGAGACTAAATCATAAAGTTGATCTGCAATGTGGTGAAACGTATGATGAGTGCGTGTCTAACTCCCTCCCAATCGGTCGGCATCAAAGGTCACCTAAAATAAACAACAAACAACAAGAATGAGCCCGGGACTCAGCAAGTACAGTAAAATAATTAAACATGCCACAATTTCAATCGAGTGCTCATCAATAACGGAAATGAAACATATACTGAAGGATTAAAATGGAATAATAGAATGTATGGATTTAATTAAAAGAATGGACTGCACACAATGCTTATACCGGTATAGCCGTGACACACCCGTCAAGATATGACCTAAGCCCGTATTTAACCAAAATACGGGATCCCAATCCGTATGAAGAACATTTCATACGGGTGTCCAAACCGCCCACATTGGATGGTGGGTCTTCCGTGCCCATACTTGGAATTGATGGGTCTTATATTCCACTCCGTGGATGGCACACGAAATAGGATATATGAACTGAATATGAAATATGAAAGACTTCGCATATGTAGTCATGGATTTAAACTCATAAGCATGGAACACAAGAAAATTGCACACTCTTGTGGATAATCGGAGTTACACAATCAAGTCATCAAGTATGCAACATACACCCAAACATATGTTCATGAAAGTACTTGCCTTCGCGACGCGCGGCGTTAGGAGTCAACGGCGGTGCTCCTAAAACTCAAGCCTCTCCGCCTACACAAGATACATTCGAAATAAGAACAACATCGACAGGGCCGTCCATTAACGTTCTACAACGCATTCCGAGCACCTAAGAGTTAACTAATAGACTTAGTCTAAAATCGACAACACCAACACATAAGTGAAACCGGACAGCGACACGGAAAAGACCATATCTATGAACTCGGGACTCGGAATGAGGTGAACCCAGTTCCTAGAGAAACTTAACAAATATATCTACAAAAACCTAGTTGGGAGATAATCTAAAACAGCCAAGGAAGTATACTAACAGCACTGAACACGGAAGATGAGTCTGTCCCATCAAACGCATGCAAGAAGGAAAAAACGTAACTCTTGATCTATAACTCCAATTGGGGCATTCTTTGGCATTCGAAAGGTCACAAGATTTGCTAAAACAATTTAGTTGGGTGAAAACCCTGAATTTGTCTCTAACATAAACATATTTCAAAAGACAAACCAACGGAATAATCCCCCGTAAATAAAGGCAGCAAGATTGAAACTAAGATAACTTTTGATTCACAAATCGGAATTAAGTGTTCTTGGCGGCTATTGAAAGCTAAGATAATAATCTACAACTTTCAATACTCTGTAGGTCAAATCGTGGGACGGTTCGCCGCTTCCCTGTCCAACGGTGTGTGTCGTACCAAGCGCTGTGCTTGGGTGGTATGACGGTAAAGCATATTGGGAGTGTCAATGTTTGAGATGAAGTTTCAGAAAATTTTTGTTATAGTTAGTGCTTACAACACTAATTATATCATGTGGGTAAAGTGTACAATCTCTACAGAGTATTAAACAATCTATTCGAATAGCTGCGTCCGCGGTCATGGACATGCTCGAGGATTCATATGAGGGTTAGATTTCCATAAAAACAATTGGGAAGGGATAGGTGTATGAATTTATTTATGTGGTTGTGTGAATAATTTGACTAGGCTTTGTGTCCTTTATGAAAATAATTGTTAAACTAGTATTATTTATTTGTTTTGTTTTACGTTCTCAATTTATTATTTGTATTTAAATTGCAAAGTCAGCTTTATTGCAAAAGAACCACATAAGCAATTTCCTTTGGAATATGCCATCATGTATACATTGCATTATGTGGTATAACTTGCGAGTACGGTTGTATACTCATACTTGCTAAAATCATTCAACAGAAGTGGAGTCATCACCCGCTTTTGAGGAAGAGTTCTATGATGGTGCTGATCATTAGGTCTTGATCCCAATCGGTTGCCTATGGTGAATTGATGGGTTTTCGTCGAAGTTTATTTTGTCCCGCTACTACTTATTTAATTATTGCCAGCCCTGCGAGGCTTAATAAATGTAAACTTGACCATGAGGTCAAAACCATTATTTGCTATTCAAATTAATCGTTTATGTTATTAGTCGATTTGTGTGGATCGATATTCATTTATGTTAACACTGTGTGCATTGGTGTGATCCTGGACTTGTGCAGAATACACAGAGAGTCCAGAATTGTATTTTTGAGTCCCAACAACCAGGTCTCACGGAACTGGGTTCACAGCGCATGGTGCACCAAGGTTCACGAAATATCACTGACAAGTGGGTTCCATGTGTGTGACACATGGTCCACTGTGGACCAAGTCCACATGAGTTGGATTTGGGCTGGCTCGGGTCTATAGTGAACCGGGTGCACAAAGCTGACATGCGGTTTGCTGACAAAGACAACACATTGGCATGAAGCTAACATGGCAACTGAGGTGGCTGACTCAGTGGAAGAGAGAGAAAGATATAGTAGCAGAGGAGCTAGCGGCAGAGCACGAGCAAGCGGCGACGACAGCGAAAAAAAGGCGCCCGACGGGAACGGAGGTGAGCATCGGCTTGGCAGCGGTCCAAGCAACACACCGGGTCGGTTGGGTCGGCCGGAGGGTGATGGAAATGGTGGCGCAACGGTGATGGCCAGCGACAGAGAAGATGAGCGACAGCGGGGCATCTCAGCGACGGAGAGATAAAAAGGAGGTAGGCGATCGGAAGAGGAAGACTTGAAACACGGGATGACGCACTTGGAATGATGAGAGGACTCACCGGCGGTGAGATCGAGTGGAGGCAATGCGATCATATTTAGGGAAGAAAGGGTCGACGGTGGCTCGGGGACGCTCAAGCGAAGAGAGGGCGAGCACCTCGAAGACGCGGCGAGGTGAACTCAACGGTGGAGGAGGCACGAACAGAGGAGCATGGACGGTGATGAATTTTGGCGATGACGAGCTTCAACGGAGGAGGTTTCTTCAGCGGATCTGGCACAATAAAGACGGGAACAAGGTCGACGACTAGGGAAAACGGAAGAGGATAGCGAGGCGAGCAAAAGGACGCGGAGCGGCGGTTAAATAGGCATCAGACGAGAGTATTCGAGTTGAAGCAGGCGGCGACAACATGATGAACACGGACACTGATGGGCGAAGCTGTGCGCGAGCAGGACGAAGGTTGGCGCTGACAGGCCAGGGTCACCGGTCAGAGAGAGGAGGGAGAAAGGAGCTAGGCCGGCACGGGAGAGAAAAGAGGAAGCGGGCCCAAGCGAAGTGGGCGAGGAAAAGGAAAAAAAATGGAAATGGGCCAGCGAAAATGATTTTGGGCTAGAAAAGAGATTCAGCCTGTAAGGAAAAATCTAGAATTAAATTGAGTTTCGAGTTTCAAAAATAGATTAGAGCAAACCAAGCTCAAAGAAATAGCAAATAAACTCCAAAATTTTATAGAAAAATTCCAGAAAATACTCTAGAACTTAAGAAACCCAAATAAAATAGCTTTGAATTTAATTAAAGATTAGACTATTCACATTAAATTGTTTTGATTTCTGAAAATTCATATTAAGCTTTTAACTTAACCAAGAAAATTTAAATGGTTATTTTTTTTTAAAAAAAGCTTCAAATGAACTCCAAATTTGGGATGTTACAAGAATCAACTCTAAAACGTAAGGCTGTGAGCCTAATGATATCTATAAACAAAACAATGTAGAGGGTGGATTGAGTTGACCAATCACCAAATTTTTTATCTGGATTGTCATCAAATACGCCAAAAGAGTAGAGGATCAGAGAATTCATAACATCATACCTATGTTTGAGATCAACACCCTAGAGTTGGACCGCAGATGCACTCCTGGAAGTTTCGTCGATGGTGATGAATCAAAATCAAGAGTTTAGGGTTTATCTTTGTTGATGAAGAAAGGCCAAAGTAGTTTGACTACGGATAGAAATTAGAGATAAGAATTATCCACGTCAATGTGTTTAACTACGTACTCAGTCGGGAGGAATATGTTGAGATTTCAGTAGTCGTCATGTCGTTGGCGTAGATCAATCACACAAGAATCATACAATGACATGGACACAAGATGAACACCAATGAGTGAGAGAGAGGGTAGAGCTGTTTTATTCATCATGAATCTCTCTTTACAATGGTAGTGCTCTATTTATAGACTAAGACCTCCCTAGAGGTAAATTTGGTATTTCCCACTAACACCCTAGGATAAGGGTTTCGTAACACCCCCTTGGGCGAATACCGCGTCATGCACATGCCTCATTAAAAACTCCTCCATAATTGGAAAGTATATTGCAGACTCCTCGCTTCTAGCGCACAGGTGCATAAACTAAACCTTAAGTTTAGCTTAGCTAGTGTGTATATCTTAGTACAAAAGATCATTTTCTTCTGGAAAATATGATGTCATTCGAACTTTTGGGCATTTCTCTCCCCTAATGTCGAGATTCAGTCTTTATTAAATAGCATACTATAAAATTCCCCTATCATGGGCACATGATTGATTGAATTTCAGATCCAACATGATCCCAAACAACTCGTAATGGCCTAAAAGTGTATGCACTAATTTCATGTGTGAAATATTTGATTCCTCCAATATGCACTAATTTCAACAAGGGGTTTGATATATGTAGTGAGCTAGACTTTTATTTGTGTAGTGGCAAGAACACTATATGATCCTAACATTTTGTAGGTTATTTCAACTTCTGGTTGGTTATTAATCTACGACGAAGGTCCCATACGTGGGTCTGAGAGTTGTTAGACTTATTCTATAGTCTAGTTTCTTTATTATTTGCCCAAGTTTTGATCTAATTACTCATACCAAATTTTAAAATAATTTTGATCTTTAAACTTCAAGTTGTAATTATGCAACATATTTTCTAAGTAGTATGATGCTCTTCAAGAGCATAAATATATTATGTTAGAACATAAAACATTGACTGAAGATTAATCAACCCAGAATACTATATTTTTTGCTGGAACATAATTCTATTTTAATCACCCAAATGGAATAATTATTCGATGGGAAAATTTATTGTTCAATAAGAACACCATATTTAATTAAGGGTGATAAATTGTATGTCTGATTTCTTGTAATGCCAAAATAAACATGGCCAAAATTAGATCATTCAGGATCAACAAAAATCGAATGGGTCATTATATTTTATTTCGGAAGTTATATTTCCTTCAAGCAAGTAACTTCTAGTGTTGGTGCAGTTGCGGACCGTATTTACCAATATGCATGTGTCAGTTTCGATGAGTATGGCACGCTTCAGTGCGTAGCCAACATAGCATATGTGTGACTGCATCAAGTGGCCGGCGGTTTGCCGTGTGTATTCCCGAATGCTGACGGTTAACATATCGCTGAAGGCAGAAATTAATTGCCCATCGTGGGCTGCAATGATGGTGAAGGGATACAGGTAGGCTACGATAGCAACAATTCAAAATTTCTACCATGTAAACTAGAAAGCCAAACAAGTAGATGATCACAGATCGTTACCACCAGACACGCAGTGCAGCGGAAGAAGAGTCGGAGTACCCTAGTCCAACAAAGAGCGCATCGATGAAGTGGTCATAGTCGATCCTCCAACGTCCTCGTAGTCGATCGTCTCCTCCAGCAACCTCTGAAGTTCCTTGTGAAGATCGTGGATCGTCCTCAAGCACAACAACAACCGCAGCAGTGCCTCTACGGTATCCACACGTCCAAGGAAGGAACAACCGTACACCGGTGTACTAGCCCCAAGTCGCACGGCGGGGCTCTCAGGAAGATGGCGGCTAGAGTTTCGGTGGAACAACTCACGTGTATCGCTTGTCCTCGATTGCCTCAAGCATCTCCTTATATAGTGCCCATGATGGATCCTATCCGAACACGTTTGACGAATCGTATTCATACTGGTTTGTTCCAACCCATTAAGTGTGTGATCCGTTAGGTTTATGTGTAGTTCGGTTGTGACTCGGAAACTCCTTTCCGTTCATGAGTCGTCAACGGCTCCTAGCAGAACATAACGATTCCCGAATACACATGAATTATATCAGATAAACCTTAATGCAATACGATCTGCGATCAGGTCCTCATCACTTACGACCAGTTCGTATTTAGTCACGATCGGTTCGTAACTCCTTACGATCAGGTTTTGACCACTCTGTGATTACATTCGACCAATCTATGACCAGCTCGTATCTTCATACAACCAGTCTGTAACTGATCGAACTAAGCGACCTACTTGTGTATTCTCCCTTTGCCTCACGATATCTGGTTTGAACTCCAGGTGAGATGTTGTGTCATCTATGGACTGTTCAATACTTTCTTGATCGAGTATCGGATAAATTCTTTATCTGACCACTTCGAGAGGCCCAGAGATATCTCTCCTGTTATGTTAGGAGGGGCAAATCTCATATTCGACCAGTCATATCCCTCCGCATGTTTCATAACATACCCGAAAAATACCTTTATAACTACCCAATTACGAGTAGCATTTGGCAACCCCTAAGAGTGCTATTACACATATAGAAAACCATGTTGATCTCTGGTCTAAGGATTATACATCATCATTGCTTGAGACCAACTAATGATATATAGAATCATAACAATCTTAGTAGTGTCTCAAGGTGGGCTATCCAACCTCTTGTTCTCTAACAAGCGTTCACATTATTGATTTGATATCCCCATATCAATGATCGGTGAAACATGATCATCAATCAATACATGTGCTGATCGTAGAGTCTTTGGTGTTTCGACCAGTGACATCCGACCAGGGATACCATTTAGAACGCCATCATATAAGTTAAAGAACTTCACCAACAAGTCACATACGTGTTAATCTTTATAAACAATGATTCATTCAAGGAATTGTGGATATCATGGGGATATGCTTGTGATCTTTGGATGATGTTACAATTGGCAATGTCGTTAACGGTTTGTCGAAACACGCGTTTTCGTCAAAGTCTGGTTTGGGTTAGGTCAAGTTCATGGGTTTCAGTGCATATGTGTTGCATGATGCATGTTTTGACTAACGTGGGTCAAGTTGTGAAGAACTTGTTCCCGGAATCGATTGGTTGTCTATTGTTGTTTAGGTTGCTTGGAGGTCAACGATGGTCAACGGCGAGGATGATCAGGACTAGGCTTGGAGAGCTGAGGTTCAGAACGATCGACGATGCCGGGTGAGGTCAATGGACTCAAGCATGGTGCAAGATGGACAAAGGTGACCGAATGTGCAGTTCAGTGCGACGGGTTGGATCAAGCGGCGTGGGGGTCGGTGCAAGTGCCATGGTGGTTTCGGATGGGAGCCGGATGGGAAAGACTTGCCGACATGATGAGGGCCGTTGGATCAACCTACACGTGGCGGAGCATGCGACTGCTTCGCGAAGATTGGACTCGGTCTTTGAAGAAGGGTCGAAAAGGGGTATTTTGGTAATTTTACCAAATACCGCATTAGTGACCTTTTGCTAACCCGCGGCGCAAGACGGTGCGTGGAGAAGCGGATTAGGTCAAGAGGAGATGAAGACAACGCTTTAAAATGCGTGCGTATGTGACCCGTTTGTGTTGGGTCTTAACGGGAGCCCATTAGGGAAACTCTTCTAGAAGGTCTAAGCGTCCACTATAAATAGATGAGGGAGGTGGCTGCACCTCCGAACCCTTTCATTGTGTTTGAAACCCTAGTTTGCTTAGGGAGAGGATTAGTGGAGGTTAGGGTTCTAGAGAGTTGGATTTGATTTCGTGCTCATGTATTGAGTCTTTGTCCTCCATTGATGGAGTGGCTGTAAACCAATACCATATCAAATCAATCCAAAGAAAGTTCTCTCAAAGATGAGTTCATTTGCTTTCTTTCTCTCTATTTGGTGATTTGAGGTATTTATTTGATCCGTAAGTTTTTGCTTGGTTTCTTGCTGTGATCTAACTTGCTGTGACATGTGGGAACCCATCTAGAATCATCTTGATCATCAATCACCCACGAGCAAGTCTCTAGATCATATTTCAATTTTGACTCGGTTTTGGAGTACCCTTCGTTCAAACTGAAAAAGATAGAAACTTTGGCAAGGATCTTCACGATCGTCGCATGGAATAGGTTCCTGACATTCTTAGGAAGGTGTGTCTCAAGTTTTATGAAGTTTGGACTTGTAGATCAAAAGTTGGATCAATTTTTGATTTCGAAATCGCGCTGAAATTCTGTTTCTGGGCTGATTTTACTGTTCACACAAACATTGTAGCTCCGAGTACCGAGTACTGTAGCTACGAGTACTATTCTTTCAAGAGATATCCGTTTTCGACTACCGGACACGAGTCATCAGAGCGCCGAGTACCGAGCATCTTTGTAGCTACGAGTCTTTGTAGCACCGAGCATCGTGAGCATCGAGTTCTATTCATTCCGAAAGTGCTAAGCCACGAGCATCGTGAGCACGATTAATCGTAGCTACGAGTACTATTCATTTCGAGTTCTATTCACTTCGAGTACAAGCCACGAGTACTGTTCACCGAGCACTGTAGCTTCGAGTACTATTCATCTCGAGTACTGTTTATCTGTACTATTCATCAGGCTGCTTTTGTGTTTTTCATCGTTTCTTTTAGGGGTATGAAGGGGATTTAGTTCAAGTATTTCGCTATGCTTATATATATATATATATATTAATCTTCATAGTTTTCATAGCTATTGGAGTCAATATCATAGTTGAATCCGATCAAAGCGGGAAAATAGGCTGAGCTCCTATTCACCCCCCCCCCCTCTAGTCACCTTTTCGGTCCAACAAGTGGTATTAAAGCCCGGTTAGTTCAATCTTGATCTTAACCGGTCACTGAACTTGGCGATGGATAAGTACTCCTCCAAACCGCATATCTTCGATGGGCATGACTATTCATTTTGGAAGAACCGCATGCGTGTCTTTCTTTAGAGCGAAGGACGAGATGTATGAGAGGTTGTTCGAGCTCCGCTCATCTTGCCTGAGGTCGAAACGCTGGCTTATGAAGCCCTCTTGGCTAACGACCATAAGGCAAAGAACCTTCTGTATGGTGGGCTTGGTAGACAGGAGTACGATAGGATTTGCAATCTCGAGACCGCACATGAGATTTGGAAGACTCTCGAAACCTATCATGAGTGTTCTTCCCAAATCAAGCAAGTGCGTCAAACGGTCTATAAAAGAGAATATAACAAATTCGAGATGCGTCCTGGAGAGAGCATCGATGACATTTTCAGTCGCTTTAACACAGTGATAAATCAGATGAAAACTGTTGGTATTGAATATACCCTATCTGAAAATGCCACCCATCTCCTGGCTGCAATCAACACTAGGGAGTGGGAGATAAAGGCTACCGCCATTCAGGAAAATGTCAACTTCTCTTGAGCTGACTTTGGAGCTGCTCTATAGCAAGCTGAAGACTCATGAGATCCAGAGGAGTGACCATTCTAAGAAGGATAACATGACTTTGGTAGCAGACCCGCTCAAGAGAGCCTTTGATGGGTCGTTTGAGTCTTCTTCTGGAATTTCTCTTGCTTCTTTATCTGCAATCCAAGAAGAGGATCTTGAAAGTATTCATGAGCCCGAGATGACACTTTTGATTAAGAAGTTCACACGAGCCTACAACAATATGAGAAACAAAAAGAGAGGTGGCCCTGTGACTTGTTATGAGTGTGGAGAGCTTAATCACATCCGGGTAAATTGCCCCAAGCTGAAAGGGAAGAGCAACCACAATGATGAAAAGCCAGCTTGGAAGAAGCCTCAGGGACGCAAGTGCAAGTTTGATGATGCCAAGCTCAGGAAGGCTGCTCATCGGGTTCTTGCCGCTCTTGGGGATCGATCCTTGAGCGATGTGGACTCCGGGAGCGATGAGGACAAGGAGGAGGAGCTCCCTCAAGACAAGAAGGAAAAAGCCAAGGACTTCACAGACATGTGCTTCATGGCTGACTCCGACGACATCGATAACAACAATGAGGTATCTCCCTCCTATAATGTTCTCTTTGCTAGATGTGAAACTGTCTATGAGCAAATGTTAGGTCAGGATAAAGCCTTAAAATTCATCATGACTAGGAATGAGGAGTTAGAGTCACAAGTAGATAAACTCACATTAGAACTTGTGAATGCTAAAAGTCTTGAATCTGATGAATGTTCATCCTGCCATGTTTTACATTCTGAACTAGCTAAACTGCAATCTGCTCATGATATTGCTTTGCAACAACTTGAAAATGCTAGGACTGAGCTAGTTAAAGTTAAATCTGCTCCTTGCGAAAAATGCTTAGAGTCTAGCAAGTTCGTTGTTTCTGATGTAGTTGAATCTAGCTTTTGCTCTGTCTGCTTAGAACATGAACGTGAAGTACATGATATTGTAGAAGCAGCTAGAGCTAAATATGCCAAGCTTAAGGACAGTATTAATTCTGCTACTTGTGCTTCATATGAAGCTCTTAAGCTTGAAGTTGCTCTTTATAAGAAGAGGCTTAACGCTAAAACTTGTGATTCATGTGTTAACTTTGGAAAAGAAATTGCTTACCTTAAAGACACATTAGAAGGATTCTCTAAAGGTAAGAAACAGTTAAACATGATTCTTGACAAGTCAAAAACTCCTTATAAGAAGCAAGGGTTAGGATACAACTTTGCCCAGGACAAATCTAATGACATGCAAATTTTGAAAAATGGCTTAGTTGAATTTGATACCCAACCTGCAAAGATCACTTTCAAATCTGGAGGTTTTGCCCAACCATCTGTTCAGTCAAAAGGTGCTTCTCCCAGTGGTACCAAGAACCATTGCACCTATTGCAAGAAGGATGGGCATTTGGTTGAGTTCTCACATGAGGTTGAAAATGCTAGGAAAAATCTTGCTAGAATGTCATCTAATCAACCTAGAGCTTTTGTGAGATATAGTAATTTAGAAAGGAAGAAACCTGGTATAGGATTTGTTTCACATGCTAATCACTCTCATGCTCCTAGACAGGATAACTCTCATGTTAGAGTAACCATTGCTCATAACAAAATTTCAAATAGAATCAAGAATAGCACTTCTGCTTTGCATACTACTCGCAGACGTGTGTCTCAGTACTGGGTTCCCAAGTCATGTTTAACTAACCCCAGTATTGAGACACATCGTTTTTCTGTGCCTTGATTTTCAGGATCGCCGCGGAAGGAAGGACATGTGGTTCGTCGACTCCGGCTGTTCACGCCACATGACCGGAGGCTCAAAATGGTTCACCTCCTTCACGCGGTCGACAGGTGATGTCTTCATCACCTTTAGAGACAATACTCAAGGGCGGATTGAAGGAACGGGATCAATCAGGGTGAACGACAATTTCATCCTAAAGGACGTCGCCCTTGTGGACAAGCTCAGGTTTAACTTACTCTCTGTCTCACAGCTTCTTGACGATGGCTATGAGACTATATTTAAGAAAAATACTTGTTGGGTGCTTGATTCAGCTGGTGAGCTCGTTTTTGGGATTTATAGAGTTGCTAGGATCTTTGGAGCGGATTTTTCTGAATCTCTTGCTGGTTCTCTTAAATGTTTGATTACACCTTCTTCTGAGTTCTGGCTTTGGCACCGACATTTGGGGCACATTGGTTTTGATCATCTGACGTAAGTTAGCAACCTTGATCTCATGAGAGGTTTGCCTAAACTCAAAGCCGTCAAGGATGATGTATGTGCACCCTCTAGGCATGGTAAGCAAGTTGCCGCCTCATACCCTTCAGTGACTATGGTCATGACTGACGGACCGGGACAGTTGCTTCATATGGATACTGTTGGTCCTGCTAGGGTTCGGTCAATCGGTGGTAAATGGTACATTCTTGTCATAGTCGATGATTTTTCGAGATACACTTGGGTGTTCTTTCTTGCTTCGAAGGATGAAGCTTTTGGTCATTATCATGATCTTGTTCTTCGTTTGGCTTCTGAACTTCCGGGTGCCTTGAGAGCGATCCGCAGTGACAATGGTACAGAATTCAAGAATGCCTCGTTTGCCTCTTTTTGTGCTGAGCGTGGAATTGAGCATCAGTTCTCTTCTCCACACGTCCCTCAACAGAATGGCGTTGTGGAAAGGAAGAACAGAACCTTAGTCGAGATGGCTAGGACGATGCTAGATGAGTATAGCACTCCGAGGAGGTTTTGGGCCGAAGCTATTGCTACAGCTTGCCATATTTCAAACCGTGTCTTCTTGAGATCATCTTTGGGCAAGACTTCATATGAGCTTCGATTTGGTAGAAAACCCTCTGTTTCTCATTTTTTAGTTTTTGGATCTAAATGTTTCATTCTCAAGACAGGAAACCTAGATAAATTTGAATCAAGAACTTTTGATGGTTTATTTCTGGGTTATCCTGCACATTCGAGGGGTTTTTGAGTTTTTAATGTTGAAACTAACACTGTCTAGGAGACATGCAATGTCACTTTTGATGAGACTAGCCCTGGAGCTAGATCCGATGTTTCAGGTGACTTACAGGTGACAGAGAGTATTTTTGTTGAAGAAGATGAGGGTGAACTTGATAATCGCTCCTTCACTGCTGTCGATGTTCCCGTCCTGCCGCCCAAGCCCGTAACTCGCTACGACTACTTCACCTTCAGTTGAGGCTTCTGCTGCATCTTCATCATCAGCAGTACCTACAGAGGTCGAAGAGATGTTATCTCCCCCGGGCGCTCCACTTCACATTCAGATGCGTCATCCTCCGGATCAGATGATTGGTAATCTTCATGAGCGAGTCACTCGCTCCAGGTATCACGATCCGAGTCTCTACTTTCATTCTGCATTTGTTGCTTCTTTCGAACCCCGCGATATATCACATGCTTTATCTGATTCTAGCTGGGTCAATGCCATGCATGAGGAGTTAGAGAATTTTGAGAGGAACAAGGTCTGGAACCTAGTAGAACCTCCTAGTGGTCATAATGTGATAGGAACTCGTTGGGTGTTCAAAAATAAACAAAATGAGGATGGTTCTGTGGTTAGAAACAAGGCTAGGTTGGTAGCTCAGGGCTTTAGCCAAGTTGAGGGGTTAGATTTTGATGAGACATTTGCTCCTGTTGCTAGATTGGAAGCCATTCGCATTCTGCTTGCATTTGCTACTTCTAAGGGCTTTAGACTTTATCAGATGGATGTCAAGAGTGCTTTTTTGAATGGTTTTATAGAGGAGGAAGTGTATGTTAAACAACCCCAAGGCTTTGAGAATCCCAAACATCCACATCATGTTTTCAAGCTATCCAAAGCCTTGTATGGTCTTAAGCAAGCCCCTAGAGCCTCGTATGATAGACTTAATACTTTTCTGCTTAAAAATGATTTTGAGATGGGTAAGGTAGACAAGACCCTGTTCATTCTTAGGCGTGGCAATGACTTCCTGCTTGCTCAGATTTATGTAGATGATATTATCTTTGGTGGTTCTTCTCATACTCTTGTTTCTAGTTTTTCTGAGACCATGTCTAGAGAATTTGAGATGAGTATGATGGGAGAACTCAACTATTTTCTGGGGCTTTAAATCAAGCAATGCAAGGAAGGGATCTTCATCCATCAGACGAAGTACACCAAGGATTTGCTCAAACGCTTCGACATGGGTGACTGTAAACCGATCGCCACTCCCATGGCGACTTCGACTGTTTTGGATCCAGATGAGGAAGGAGAAGCCGTGGATCAACACGAGTACCGCAGCATGATTGGCTCCCTTCTGTACTTGACGGCCTCAAGACCAGACATCCACTTCGCGGTCTGCCTCTGTGCGAGGTTTCAGGCGTCTCCGAGGACTTCCCATCGCCAAGCCATTAAGCGCATCTTCAAGTATTTACATTCTACCCTCCAGTATGGCATTTGGTATTCCAGCTCTTCTTCTTTGTCCATTCGGGGGTTTTCTGATTCTGATTTTGCGGACTGTCGGCTAGATAGGAAGAGCACCTCAGGCACTTGTCACTTCTTAGGCACTTCTCTTGTCCCTTCGTCTTCTAGGAAGCAGTCTTCTGTTGCACAATCCACTGTTGAAGCTGAATATGTAGCTGCTGCTAGTTGTTGTAGTCAGATTTTGTGGATGGTGTCCACTCTTAAGGACTTTGGGTTGTCTTTTAATAGTGTTCCTCTTTTCTGTGATAACACTTCTGCTATTAACATTGCTAAAAACCCTGTGTAACACTCTAGGACCAAGCACATAGACATTCGCTATCACTTCCTTAGAGATCATGTCGAGAAGGGTGATATTGTGCTGCATTTTGTGGAGTCCGAGGCTCAGTTGGCTGATATCCTCACCAAGCCTTTAGATCCAATTAGGTTTGCCACATTGAGAAGTGAGTTAGGGGTAATTTATCCCTATAGGTTGGTTTGAGGGGGAGTTTGATCTTTTCTGATCTTACCTTGTTCATCTGATCTTTTCTTGATCTTCTTTTGAACTTTTTGATCTTTTTAGGCTTTTTTAAGTTTTTTTGTGCATCTCATTGTATTATATTGCATTCTTATGAAAATCCAAAAAAAGATGCATTGTAATATAAGTTTTTCTGTTTATCTTTTAAAATTGATGAAGCTTTGCTTATTACCCTCTTGGGCTTTAGTATTTCAATTCTGCTCAATATCGTGTCTAGTTTTTTGACTTGCTAGAATTATCATATTTTCACATGTGTAGCTAAGTCTTTGCTGAATGAGCTAGAACTTTAAGACAACTTGAACTAAAAACTGCAATTTGTGGATCTTTTATCTAGTTGCACAATTAGTGATCCTTTTGTGACATTGACCCTGTCAAAATTGCTTTGTTAGCTCTGGAATCTAAGATTGAACATCTGTTGAGCTTCTTGTTCTTTTAAGAATCTAAAATTTCTCTTGTGAACAAGGAAAAATGGTCTCTTTTTGTGCGAAAAAACTGATCTCACCAATTCTTTCTCATGATATGGTTTGCCATTGTACTAGGTATGAACTCAGGGGGAGTTTTGGATGACCTAGACCACTCTTTTAAGCTTTTTGTGCTTAAGATGGTCGCGGCAAGGCTTGAGATCTAGCACATGGCTAAGAAAATAAATTATCAAAATTGGTTGAAGCTTAGGAAGAGATTGTGGATGACTCCTAGTCCAGGATCTTCTTTACTAAGATAGGCTTCTTATCAACTTCAATATTCATTGCAAATGAAAAATATTGAAAAATTGGGCGATTGAGACAATTTGAGCAAAATGATTCAATTCTGGAATTTTTGTCTCTTAGGTGATTTTTATTAGCTTCTGGATCTCACATTGACATTCTGACAAGGCCATTATCACCTTAGGATCCCTGTTGATGAACTTGTTAATTTTGAAGTCTTGCTTAAACTGCTACAATTCATCGCTTTACTTTGAGTCTTCTTTCTTAGCTTTGATATATATGTCTTAACATGATCTTGTTAGCGCTGATAGGCTTGATATGTATTGAGTGAGATTAGAAATGCTAGCTTGCTCTTTTTGGGTAATCTCCAAAGTTTCTTGGAATCAAAAATTGAAAAATACAAAAATATGAAGCCACTCCATTGCATTTCATGCATGCTCCTTCTTATGCTTTTTCCTCATTCTGAATTTGTTATCTCTGGACGAGAGGAAGGTATGATTCCTTGATGACTCCATTGTCAAAGGGGGAGAAGATATTTCGAGATGTTTAAAGGGGAGAAGATGTAAAAGTGTTAAAAAGGGGAGAAATTTGGAGATTTTGAAATTTTCTGAAATCTGAGGATCATAGTGAGGGGGATTTTCTTATTTGCATTTTTATGGTCTTATTGTCCTTTCTGAACTTGAATTACATTTCTTGATCCTCACGATGATCATAGGTCATATCGAATAATTGTTCTTTCATATGGACCTTAAGTGAGATTTTGACTCTTTCTGGAAAACGAAGCTTTCTTGCTTTCTTTTGTCTTATCTCACTTGCCTTTACTATTCTGAAGCCAACTTGGTCATTCTCTTTGCTTTCTCTTGCATTTGGACCAAGTTGCAGCTTTGTGCGAAAACATCGAGTTTTTACTTTTCAAACCTCAAAACTTGCATTTGTTGGGAATTGCCAATGTGTTCATCAAGGGGGAGATTGTGGATATCATGGGGATATACTTGTGATCTTTGGATGATGTTACAATTGGCAATGTCGTTAACGGTTTGTCGAAACACGCGTTTTCATCAAAGTCTGGTTTGGGTTAGGTCAAGTTCATGGGTTTCAGTGAATATGTGTTGCATGATGCATATTTTGACTTACGTGGGTCAAGTTGTGAAGAACTTATTCCCGGAATCGATTGCTTGTCTATTGTTGTGCAGGTTGCTTGGAGGTCAACGACGGTCAACGGCGAGGATGATCGGGACTAGGCTTGGAGAGCTGAGGTTCCGAACGATCGACGATGCCGGATGAGGTCAATGGACTCAAGCATGGTGAAAGATGGACAAAGGTGACCAAACGGGCTGTTCGGTGCGACGGGTTGGATCAAGCGGCGTGGGGGTCGGTGCAAGTGCCATGGTGGTTTCGGTGGGAGCCGGATGGGAGAGACTTGCCGACATGATGAGGGCTGTTGGATCAACCTACACGTGACGGAGCATGCGACTGCTTCGCGATGATTGGACTCGGTCTTTGAAGAAGGGCCGAGAAGGGGTATTTTGGTAATTTTACCAAATATCGCATTGGTGACCCTTTGCTAACCCGCGGCGCAAGACGGTGCGTGGAGAAGCGGATTAGGTCAAGAGGAGATGAAGACGGCGCTTTAAAATGCGTGCGTATGTAACACCCCAGCCTAACATGAGCCCGGAATGCTACCAAACTGACAAACTAACCAAATAAACTAATGTGTTTCTCTAAAAAATCGGCAGAACCTCCTTAGTATAGAGGGCTATACTAGAGGTTTAAACAGTTTTAAAAAAATCAATCACAATCAAATCCTCCAATATAAACGAATCATCAAAGGATATCCTAAATACGCTAATCAGCTAATACGTCAATGATCAGCATAACTACAAGGGGTAAATGAACTCAATCAACGAACGAATGAGAATATAAAGGGATCATCCATGATCACGAACAAAACATCCACCACGAGGGGTGGTCACAGGTTCGAAACTAAGGTAATTAACAAGAATATACATTGTGGATAATTGGGTTTGATGTAACATCCCAACTTCGAGCTTGTGTTTCAAATGTAAGAAAATGAGTAGAAATTAAAACTTTTTCTTACATCCTGTATTTCCTTTGTACCAAGCAAGTATTGTACAAGAAGTTATGGAAATCTGAAGTCACAAGTCTTTTGATCCAAATCTTGAGCTTTCAAAAACAATCTTGTGAAACCTCTTGATCATCTCCTGAAATATTTTTCCTAAGTTCTTGGGATGGTTTGTGACCCTCTGAAAAGTTTCACAATTTTAGAAATTGTTTGAATATTTTTGGAGGTCAGTCAAACCAATTCAAAATCTGGTCAAACCTTGACCAAGTGCCTTGTAAGTTTTGGAGGAAAATCCACAGCACCAAAGCCTCTGAAAAATTTATGCTAGGTCCTCGTTTGAGCTAGCAAGCTCTGTAAAATTTCATAATTTTTGGAGTTCGCTTGCTACCTCAAACAATTCTCCAAATGTCACCTTTCTCTAATACCGTAAAATTCAAATCTAGTTTGAGTCAAACTCGGGCTCGGACCGAGCCCAACTCAACCGACTTGGTTGGACCACGCCGCCAGCCGCACTCGGGCTCAAGCTTTTGCGCGCAAGTCGAGCCATTGGATCTCAAACCAATGCTCACGACCTCCCCGATCCGAGGAGCTCTTGAGCGCCTCGGCGCTTGGGGTGGTCCAAGCCGTGGATATCCATCGCGTGGCTCACGACCTCCCAGACCTCCTCGCCCGCAAGAAGACCTCCCCACCTCGGGTGATCTCGGGACGCCCAGACCTCCCGAGCACATCCGAGACGCCCGTGACCTCTCCTCGGCTTTGTTTCTTCTTCCTCATGACCTCCCGGAGGTCCGGTCATCATGGTTTTCCCGCACCTGCGTGTGTCGTGGTCGAGCGGTTGGGGCGGTGAGATGTCACCTTTGCCTCTTGTCAACGGCTCTTTGGCCGACATGCATTTATTGCCGCCGGCTTTAACCTCCAAGGTCTCCACCCCCTCTGCGCCTACCTACCCTTGTCAAATCCAGTCCACCCATGGCGGGGGCATGGTTCATGCTCACGTGAGGCTTTTGCCCACACCATTGCCAAGCTCCTGTGCTATGTATAGCCCGAGGCCTTCTCTCCTTTTCCTTCTTCGTTCTTTGTTGTGCTTGGCTCCCCAGCTGAGTCGGTTCCCAAACTCAAGCACCTAAGCACACACTCTCTCTCGCCACCATTGCCGGCTTTGGAGCTCTTTGAAGGCCTCGAGCCCAAAGTGGTTCCATTGGTTCCTTTCTCTTCCTATGGTCCTCTCTGGTCGCCTAGGACCCTCCCTAATCTCTCGGGTTTGCCTCTCACAGTGGTTGACCGGCTATGGGAGATCCCGATTCTACCAAGAGCACCTCCTTTCTTCCTCGACTGGTGATGCGCTCGCGCAAAGACTCCTTCGACCACCTGGACCACCCTCGTGCCTCGGTAAGTTCATTTTAGTCCCTTAGAGCTTAAGGTCTAGCTAGGATAGCTCGCAACGCCGATTTCATTGCTGGATCTTGCCAAAAGCTTATCCTCCGCCATTCTCCGGCTCGCGGCGTTTAAGGCGTCGCCGCCGCCGAGAGTGCCTCCGCTAGGTCCGCGACACTATTGCGAGTACATCGGTGCCCTTGGTCGTGCGCCGCGAGGTCCCCATCGCCGGCGGCAAACCGTTGAGCCCGCCGATTTTGCTTGGCTCAAAACTCCCGTTTCGTCATCGTGTTAGGACATCTTAAATGCCCATTTATTACCAATCATCGATGAGTGATGAGTTGTCTTAGCCGCCACCCTTTGTCGCCGTCCAGGAGGTCCCGCGCTTTAACAAAGACCTTGGACCTCCTCGGGTTCTTCGTGACCGCCTAGACCTCCCCAAGTTTAGATCTCGACCTTTAGATCTTTCCGTGAAAACCTTTAAGTATAAGAACTCCCCTCTGGTTGTGATCCTAGCCGCCTAGGACCACCCCAGTTAAATCTCGCCGCTAGGACCACTCCGCCCAAAAGATCTCCTCGTGGTCTTTTGTTAGGACCACCCTAGTAGGCCGCAAGACCTCCTCGGTCCTTTTGCAACGACCACCTCTCGAGTCACTCCCGAGGTCCTCTTTGTAAAAGACCACCCCTTGTCGTGTTGTCAAACCACCCTCTCGGACCTCTTTCGAGGTCCTCTTTGCAAAAGACCTCCTTGGTCATTTTTGCAAAGACCACCTCGGGTCCCCTTTGTAAAAGCCACCCCGGCCTTTACAAGGAAAACCCCGCCGGACTCTCCTAGGCTCAATCCTAGCCGCACGCGACCTCCGGCTTTAGATCTCGAGCGTTAGATTTTATTTGTAAAATCTTAGTCTCAGACCTCCTCCGCGTCGATCTAGACCGCTCAAGACCTCCCGAGGTCTAATCTCAACCGCCCGGATCTCCTTCCGTTAAAGACTTAGGACCTCCTCGCTCATCTTGATCGCCCGTGACCTCCTCTCGGGATCGTGTCCGTTAAAGACCTCCTCCGAGATCTAGACCGCTGAAGACCTCCTCCGTGAGCTCTTAGCCGCCTAGACTTCTCTCCAAGGTTTACCCGTAGGACCTCCTCTAGTGCTCGGGACCGCCAGATCTCGATCCGACGGTCACGACCCTGCTAGGCGCCAGACCTCCTTGCGTGCGCGTGCACGCACCGGTCGTGATCGTTGGATCAGATCTCAACGGTCCGCACTCTCCCCAAGGCGGGAGGAGGTCTTCGCGCGCCGTGCCGAGGTCCGTGGCCTCGCGATGCAAGATCGACGCCCACGACCTCTCCTTTGTCTTCCGATTCATTGGACCTCCCGAGAGCTCAAAGTTTCCTAAGTCTTTTGCTGTTTCAAATTTCAAAAGTGCTTAACTTTGTCATTTTAACTCCTTTTTGAATGATTCCAGTTTTGTAGCTTTGTTATAGTATGAACTTTAATCTGAGAATGAAATTAGGTCCTGTTTTGTAGCAGAAAATGATTTAAACAACATGATCTTGATTAATGAAAGATGATGTCTAGAAATTCATGGAAAAATTTGTAAAACACATAACTTCCTCTCTGAGTTGCAAACCGAGCAAACTCAACTCGTAAATTTGGCTCAGACATGCTTTAATTTGAACTAGGCTTTGTCTTTATTCATGTTCCTGAGAAATGATATATGCTAGTTTTAGAACTTAGAAAAATCATAACTAAATCATTTTAACTCCAATTAAGATGAAACCACTTGTATTAGTCTTAAAATATCAGTAGCAACCTATCATAAAATTTTCAAGTCCGAAAACCTCTAGAAAATATTTTTGCTACAAGATACCTTATTTTGACCGAAAATGGGTTTTTAGGTAATATCTTTGCACCACAAATCCAAATTAGGTTTTTCCAGTTTCTATGTCTAGGTATATTCGTATTCTACCTTATGTATAAATTTAAATCGCAATTGGATAATTTTTGCTTGCTCGTTTGTTTAAGTGTGGCTCGTCTTATTGGTTGTTCTTGGTTCTTTTTGCCTTTCGCTTAGGGTTCGACATTTGCGGTAACCCCGAGAACGACCCTCCACAACAGTTTGAGCAACAACAAGAAGGCAAGCAGTTTGATCATGTTAATCCCAGTATTTTAAGTATTTATGTTGTTTACAACTTCTATGTATGCATTGCTATCTTGTTTTAACTATTGTCGTTAGTTGGCCTAGTAGATGCATTTCCTTAGCAAATGATTATCCTCTACTACCATGAGCCTAGGCATTGCTGTGATTTAGAGTTCGTGGATGAGCTCTTGTCACTTAGTAGTTTACGAATTAATTGCTTAGCCATGCTTAGCTTCGGTAGAAATGGGCGGTTATCGACTTGTCGATAACCTTGATCACACAAAACTTATTATGATTTATGATTTCCACCTTGTGCCATGCCTACTTATGAAAACTAAAACTGAAAACAAAATGATTTAGACTTGGGCACAATGGTAAGATGGTGTGATTTTGGGTGTGACTGGAATGGTGCCCGGGTCAACAAGGACCGAACATCTTGTTACACTAAACCAAGCATTTTAGCGTGCTAACCACATTAGAGGGTATGGGACCTCTCTTGACTTAGTACTTTGGCGTGTATTGGCTCCGAGTCGCAGGGAGTCGCAGGAGGGATGGTGTTGGGAGCATTGTAGTGTCCGAAAGACTTCACCCGTGATGGGATTTGTTGTCTTTCGGCTTGCAATGTAAGCATATGGGTTTCTATCCATATGAGCGGCTCGTAGTTAATACACAAGATTGGAAATGTCTCGTAGGACTTAGCCGGGCCGGCATACCTTCGGTAGTGTGCTCGTGGCTTGAAGGCGGTCTGAAGTGTGGGTACATTGGTACACCCCTGCAGGGTTAAAACTATTCGAATAGCCTCGTCCTAGGTTATGGACACGCTTGGCAAGGTCTTTCAAGAGTTAGACTACAACCTTTTAAATTAAAACTTGATGGGTGGTACGAATCGGGGATTCGTGCTATGTTGTGGTGGCTATTGGGATAGCCGCTTCCAGGTGGTTACTTGTATGTACCTTTACTTACTATTACTTTGATAACAAAACAGATTTGCAAACTTGCTTTCAAAATGTATTACATTATTGCAAATAAAGTTGGCTTCATGCAAAGTGAGACATACAACCTCCACCTAAATAAGCTTGCATGTAGTTTATGAATAGGCCTGCTATTCCACACGTCAGTCTTGCGGGTACAAAGACAATCTTTGTACTCAGTTGCTTCGCTTAACTGTTTTGTTGCAGAGGAAGAAGGTGAGCTTGAGGGGCCTCACTTTTGTGAGTCAGTCTTTGTGGTAGCTATGGGCGACTAGCTTGGCGGCCCGGTCGGTTGCCTTGTGGGTGTATGGCTAACCGGTCGACTTTTGTTCTAGCCATCTTATGGCACCTTTTGCTTCCGCTATCTTTCTTGTATATTGCTCTATTTGGCCGGTCGGCTCTTTTGTAATAACTTTACTTTATGTATGTCGTTGTTGAACTTAGTGATGTATGTGTATGGAATTGATGTGTAATTTTGTGATGATGTGCATATGCTGCAATTCTGGGAAGCATATGACCATCGAGGCTTAGAATGTTTAATTAGTAACGCTAGAACCATTTGGAGGTTAAGTGTTACTAGTTAAATATTCCGGGTCCTCACATTTGATTATTCAGTGCGGTTTGTGTTTTATAAGTCGTGCACCATGTCTACCCCTTCCCATGCAAGACGCTGCCTCGAGAGGTACCTAGCAAGCACAACACAACAAGTGTGAGTCCACGACTCAGCAAAGTGCAACAGAACAATATGAACAATACTAAAAATAGCCTAATAATCATATAATACAATACAAATGTGGAATGGATGAATAAGAACATAACCGTCACATTATAGAATATGCGTAGAATAGCGGAAATCACATAAATGAGTGAAATGCATGAACTCCACTGCTTATACTCAGATAGCTAGTGACACACCGTCGGTGTTCACTTCAGCTTGTATTTATCAAATACGGGATCCAAAATACCGTATGAAGAACGTTTCACTGGTGTCCAAAACGCCCATATTGAAATGGTGGGACTTCACATGCCCATACTGGAATTGATGGGACTTTAGACTCCACTCCCGTGGACGGAACATGAACATGAATGCATGAATGTCCTTATGTATTATGACTAACATCATATCCACACATATGAAAAGAATATATCATCAAAGCTTGTCACATATCGAATGAAAATACAACACGAACAACAAACATCCAATATCCACAAAACATATGATTGTCGATGTACTTATGAATAAGGACTAGCATCATCTCCGAATATATTAGACTCCACTCCCGTGGACGGAACATGAACATGATCATCGAAACTTCTCACGTGTCAAATGAAAACACAGTACGAGCATCATGCACAATTCATACAAACAACAGTATACTTGCACTTGCCTCAACCGTAAGACAGAAGAAAAGGCGGAACGCTCTAGCACCGGGGTTCACCACCACCTGGCAACCAAGAAGGATACTAGGTATCAATCAACCATGCATAACAGGACACTACTCGCAGCGTCCTACAACGATTTCCCATAACCCAACTTATAGAACTAATCCCATCCATTACTTCCTTTGTGCACAATTAATCAGTCACAATTAAAGTATGACATAGATGTATCATGCTGGAAGGCTTCGTAAACCAATGAGCAAACCTTCCTCAACCAGGATATATAATTATGCAAAAGACACATTGAGCCAGGAAACCTACAAAGAGTCATTTCTGCCCACATGCAAAAATGATGATACTTGTAGGCTGTAGCGCTTCTTTGAGTTCTAAGACGTGAGATGATATACCATTAAAGGTTAGTTGAAATAATTGGGTTTATGACATGATAAGATCTGCATTTAGAAGCCCTGAATATTCATGAGATAATTTATGTTCTCTCAAGCATCGTCATAATCCACCATATTTAGTGCACAAGCTGTAATATAATGGGACCAAGCTCTAAGCTACTGTTAATTTCATGGGCCACCCTACGTATACAAATGAGCAGAAACCTCCACTATACTACGATTAAGTAAATTAGGCTCTACCGTACTCACAAGAACCAATCCGTATCATAATAGAACAAAATCTACTGAATGGAACACTCGACCTGGCAACCCCAATGCTAGCCACGAGCAAACCACAACATAGTATGTTCAAGTTTAACTAGGATAATTGGAGGCAAGAAACCAACATAATAGAGATCATCACCTTCTAGATATTGAGCATCTAAGAACTGAGGATTCCGAAGCTGCATGAATACCAAAAGCTCCTACATATCGGATTCAGTAAATGGCTTAAGACGTTTTACTCTCCATGGAACATCAAGAACATCGTCGATAAATCCAAGAAGAATCATAAAGTAGACTGATGCTAATGCATGACGAAGTCCCAGATCCTCCAAATTTCCCACTACCGGCACAATCCTTTTCTTGGCCAGCGCACTGGACACCAAACACTCGGCAGGCGGTCGGGAGGAAAACCACGCAGCCGCGATCCCTGCACACGCGCGGCAACTCCCAGGCAACCACGCCGTGCTGGACATCACCCGGGCGGCTACAACATGCGCACACGGCAGCGCCTGGCCTCACGTTCTAGCATGCACGCGGCAAGCGCCACGCAGCCCAGCGACCACACTCGAGCAGCCGTCACAATGGAGAACCGGCGGCAGCTGTAGATGGCGGCGCTAGCCCTAGGCCGCGCTAGGAGCATCCGGAGGCGGCGGCCGAGTCACGCCATGGACCACGTGAACGGCAGGGAGTAGGTGGGCCGAGGCGGGCCAAGGAGCCGGGAGAGGAGGTGTCGGGCCGGCGACGCACAGGCAGGAGGAGTGGGGAGCGAGCTCGGGGCGGTGGATCTAGGCGAGTCCGAGGTGGAGCAGCCCAGGGCGGCTCGGGTGACGCCGGATCCGGGCTGGGTGGGTAGGAGAGGGAGCAGGGGACGCCGCGAGGAGGCGGCGGCGCGGGAACCGGCGGAGCCGAGGGCGCCGTGAGGAGGAGGCGGGGGCGACGCACAGGCAGCAGGAGGCGGCCGGGTAGGAGTCGCAGCGGTGGGGCCAGGCCAGGGGCCTTGAGCGGCGGCGCCATAGGAAGTGGCGGCACCGGGAGTGGAGAATGGGGAGGAGGTGGGGAGAGCCAGGAGGAGCGGCGGCTGTTAGGGTTGGGGGAGGAGGCGCCTCCCCCCTTTGACCCATTAAGGCCGGCCCAACAAGGGTCCCCTTGCTTGGGCCCAAAGCCCAAGACCCAAAACCATTCTAATTTTGAAATTTTTCGATCTTAATTCCAATTCTAAACTATGAAGCAATCGAAATTGAATCAATTTCGCTCTCCCGAACATTAATCTTTCTAGTTGAAATTTAGGGTATTACATTCTACTCTCTTAATGCAGTCGACCGACTCGACCGAGTACTCACTCGGCACCAGCATAAACAGACGTTGCGTACCTCACGTATGGACCCGAGACGGTCAAAGCGATACGCCCACTTACTAAACCCCACAACTGACGAAACCAAACTAATGTGCCTCAGGCCAACCTTCCCTTTGGTGCTAAAGCACAAACATGCACAACACACATGGAACTTTTGTTCCACTTCCCAATCGGTTTCTTCATCTTAACAAGGAGCACCTCCTTTATTTAGGAACACCCAACTGAACTCGCTTTAAATAACTCTTTTGTAACCAGAACCCAAATGAAAATAACAGCTTCTCATCGCAACTATGAAACGACCACTTTACACCAAAAAGGGTCGAACTCAAACGCAAAGATTCATCATGAAATCCCTTCCGCTTTCCAAATAGACAATTTAGAAATAAACACCACATAAGCCAAAAGAGCAACCGCTCAAACACCAAATCAAATAATTCCTTTATTCTTTCTGAACTGATAAGGACCACACATGCTAACATAAAGTCAAGCTCAAATTGTGCAAAACATCCGTCAAAACACACAGCTCAAACGAGAATCAAGAAAACGCTTCATTACCCGAGGAAACATCCTTTTTCTCAGTTTCTCTTTTAGGAGTAAAACTTCTCTCAAACCTTGGAATTCGAACTCATCGCATACCACACAAGCTCAAACCCCTTAATTTAACATCCCTAAATTATACTCATCCAAATTACATCATCCACACCTTTGTGGAAAGGCTCTATCAAACTAATCAAACACTCTAGACAACTCCTTTTACTAACGAAATTAATTTGACAAATGGCATCCAAAGCACCTCGAAAAAGATTTCACGCAATCACATCATCGCCAACTTTTAATAATAAACAACTCAGAATCCTCAATACACACGCTCATGTGCTTCACTAGAATGGTTCTATCAATGATCATTCCACTGCTCAGAATACTCCATAATTCTATTTTCTCTACGCACAATCATTGGGCGACCAAAGTTGTAGCGTAAAAATACAAAGCCCAAATTTAATCTCCAAGACCTTTAGAGCGAACTTCTTTTATGACAGATAGAGAAATCATCAGATTAAATCTCTAACATCCCAACAATTCTAACATGCCCACTCATTGACATCATTAGAAATCACCTACATAATCTCGCAATACTATCCAATTGCGTTACTCTATAAAAATTGATAAAAGTTTCCATACCTTTGATAATCCCCAACATTTCAACATAAACTAAGGTTCTAGAATTACACTATACTATAGCCTCTACTTGAATTTTCTCCAAGACATACAGATCAAGGCCAAAACATCTTCTACTACTCCTTTAATGGCTTAGTAGTAAAACCTCACCTCTACAATTACTTAACCACCACCAACAATTGCCAAATTACGCTTTGTAAAACCTTGCAACACAAATCGATTAATCCTTTCTCAAAAGAAAAAAAAGGCGAACAAGGACAAGTTCCGACACACCGGGAAACGTTGCTCCTTGCTGTGAGCACGAGACCAAAAGAAATAATTCAATAACGATGATTTTGGCAAACGAAGGTTGAGTTCGCAGTTGAGGGTACGCATCCCTCAAAAAGAGAATAGCAAATAACAACCAATAAGAATTTGACAGTGCGACAGAAACTCAACATCTCTTGTGCGAAAAGAGCAAAAAGTTTAGGCACAGTTCAAAAACCACAAGTTATAAAACTTGACTCCAATTCTCAAATACTCCTACTGCACACTGGTGCCAAGAATCATCAAACTTTATTTCCCCATTCTAAATCTTTCCAAGAGAAACACAAACCACAAGGTTGAAACAAATTTATTTTAACAAGATCATACTACGCGATAGCAAAATTTCACAAGGCACGCTATCAAGGACCACTTACGAATTTCATATACTCAACGGTTGGCGTGCTCAACACCAACTTCAGCTCTCATAAACAATTGACCATTGAATTAATCATGTGAGTAACTATATTGCTAATTCTATTTGCAATCACATAACCATTTATAAATTTAGATTCACATTTCACCTTACGTTTAGAAATCGGTTCAAAACGTGATTAAAGATTTACTAACAGAATTTCTCTAAAATAAGGTTTCACACATTGATACACCGACATCCATCTAGTCATTTATACAGGTTTCAACATTTTTAGCATGTCAGGATTTTGGTAAATCTAGCATTCAAGTAAGACCATCAATTAGATTTTTACAAGATAGATTCGGATCGATATTCACCCTCTTTAGTAACCCTGTTGATCCTAAGCTGGTATAATTATATCCTAAGTTACATCTTGTCAAGTAATCAATACAGGGCAGCAATAAATTAACCGGCTACGCTATTGAGGACATCAGTTAAGGTTAATTATGCATCACACCAAAGACCCAATTTGTTGTCATAAACATTATCAATTATCTTCTTTACTTACAACTCCTCGCTTAACACCACAAAACTTTACAAAGGGTTTTGAAACCTTTTTTTTTATCCAAAGGAAATGTTCTAAACCCCAACACTCCAACTACTCCAAAAGAAATAAGTAGGGTTAAAACTTTCTTCAATGAAGTTTTTAAAAGATAGTTTCCATTACCTGAAATACCCAACGAATAACCAGATCACATTTTTCAATAAGAAAGGTAGGACTTTCATGAAAACAAAGAACAATCTTGTCAATAACAATGTTTGCAAGTAGCAAAGATAGCCCACTAGTCGGAAAGACAACAGTTGATCTGATTTAACCCAGGCAAGACAATGCAAATGATCTTTGACGCTTTCCCTCATGAAAAGGAAGCCTTAAAACTCAGTACTCAAGGTACCCGAGAAGAATACACTGGGGCCAAAAGTTTCCACACCTTGAAGAACGTGCAAATTAAAGCTCCCTATAACCAAAGCACCTAGCAATTAAACGAATCGTGCTACCCAACAAGAATGACAGAAATTCCAAATAAGAGATCACTCTTGTAAATCAACTACATTCGTAAACAACAAAACAACTCGACCTTCAGGAGATCAAAATTTTGCCATAAGAAACCAATAAAGACCGATGAACTCTTCTCAACTTCAATGAACCAATAACCCAAGAAAACTCATCCACCAAAATTGAACAAACAAAAAAAATCATTCTAGACTCAAGGAAGACAATATTCTTCCCCAACGAAACTCGTACTTAACACCTGGAACTAGTTGACTCAAGATAATCACTCTATTATTCTCAAACCCCGAACGGTGGCGCAACCTGGCAACCCAGGGCTACAACCACGAACTAAATCTCTCGTCATCTACTGTTATAACATATAATAACCATATAGGCCAATCATAAGTATTCATAATCAATTCACAACAGCAATTCTCAAAGCGACATAAAGAAAACGTAAATGCAATGTTTGACCCATTCCCATCATACTGTGCACAGTGTGTCAATTTAATATTTCAACTACCACGGATCTAAAGCCCGCTCTGATACCAACTGTAATACCCCAGCCTAACATGAGCCCAGAATGCTACCAAACTGACAAACTAACCAAATAAAACTAATGCGTTTCTCTAAAAAATCGGCAGAACCTCCTTAGTATAGAGGGCTATACTGGAGGTTTAAACAGTTTAAAAAAAATCAATCACAATCAAATCCTCTAATATAAACGAATCATCAAAGGATATCCTAAATACGCTAATCAACTAATACGTCAATGATCAGCATAACTACAAGGGTTAAATGAACTCAATCAACGAACGAATGAGAATATAAAGGGATCATCCATGATCACGAACAAAACATCCACCACGAGGGGTGGTCGCAGGTTCGAAACTAAGGTAATTAACAAGAATATACATTGTGGATAATTGGGTTTGATTATTCAGTGCGGTTTGTGTTTTATAAGTCGTGCACCATGTCTACCCCTTCCCATGCAAGACGCTGCCTCGAGAGGTACCTAGCAAGCACAACACAACAAGTGTGAGTCCACAACTCAGCAAAGTGCAACAGAACAATATGAACAATACTAAAAATAGACTAATAATCATAGAATACAATACAAATGTGGAATGGATGAATAAGAACATAACCATCACATTATAGAATATGCGTAGAATAGCGGAAATCACATAAATGAGTGAAATGCATGAACTCCACTTCTGCTTATACCGGTATAGCTAGTGACACACCCGTCGGTGTTCACTTCAGCCCGTATTTATCGAAATACGGGGATCCAAAATACCGTATGAAGAACGTTTCATACGGGTGTCCAAAACTGCCCACATTGAAATGGTGGGACTTCACATGCCCATACTGGAATTGATGGGACTTTAGACTCCACTCCCGTGGACGGAACATGAACATGAATGCATGAATGTCCTTATGTATTATGACTAACATCATATCCACACATATGAAAAGAATATATCATCAAAGCTTGTCACATATCGAATGAAAATACAACACGAACAACAAACATCCAATATCCACAAAACATATGATTGTCGATGTACTTATGAATAAGGACTAGCATCATCTCCGAATATATTAGACTCCACTCCCGTGGACGGAACATGAACATGATCATCGAAACTTCTCACATATCAAAAGAAAACACAGTACGAGCATCATGCACAATTCATACAAACAACAGTATACTTGCACTTGCCTCAACCGTAAGACAGAAGAAAAGGCGGAACGCTCTAGCACCGGGGTTCACCACCACCTGGCAACCAAGAAGGATACTAGGTATCAATCAACCATGCATAACAGGACACTACTCGCAGCGTCCTACAACGATTTCCCATAACCCAAGTTATAGAACTAATCCCATCCATTGCTTCCTTTGTGCACAATTAATCAGTCACAATTAAAGCTATGACATAGATGTATCATGTTGGAAGGCTTCGTGAACCAATGAGCAAACCTTCCTCAACCAGGATATATAATTATGCAAAAGACACATTGAGCCAGGAAACCCACAAAGAGTCATTTCTGCCCACATGCAAAAATGATGATACTTGTAGGCTGTAGCGCTTCTTTGAGTTCTAAGACGTGAGATGATATACCATTAAAGGTTAGTTGAAATAATTGGGTTTATGACATGATAAGATCTGCATTTAGAAGCCCTGAATATTCATGAGATAATTTATGTTCTCTCAAGCATCGTCATAATCCACCATATTTAGTGCACAAGTTGTAATATAATGGGACCAAGCTCTAAGCTACTGTTAATTTCATGGGCCACCCTATGTATACGAATGAGCAGAAACCTCCACTATACTACGATTAAGTAAATTAGGCTCTACCGTACTCACAAGAACCAATCCGTATCATAATAGAATAAAATCTACTGAATGGAACACTCGACCTGGCAACCCCAATGCTAGCCACGAGCAAACCACAACATAGTATGTTCAAGTTTAACTAGGATAATTGGAGGCAAGAAACCAACATAATAGAGATCATCACCTTCTAGATATTGAGCATCTAAGAACTGAGGATTCCGAAGCTGCATGAATACCAAAAGCTCCTGCATATCGGATTCAGTAAATGGCTTATGACGTTTTACTCTCCATGGAACATCAAGAACATCGTCGATAAATCCAAGAAGAATCATAAAGTATACTGATGCTAATGCATGACGAAGTCCCAGATCCTCCAAATTTCCCACTACCGGCACAATTCTTTTCTTGGCCAGCGCACTGGACACCAAACACTCGGCAGGCGGTCGGGAGGAAAACCACGCAGCCGCTATCCCTGCACACGCGCGGCAGCTCCCAGGCAACCACGCCGTGCTGGACATCACCCGGGCGGCTACAACATGCGCACACGGCAGCGCCTGGCCTCACGTTCTAGCATGCACGCGGTAAGCGCCACGCAGCCCAGCGACCACACGCGAGCCGCCGTCACAATGGAGAACCGGCGGCAGCTGTAGATGGCGGCGCTGGCCCTAGGCCGCGCTAGGAGCATCCGGAGGCGGCGGCCGAGTCACGCCATGGACCACGTGAATGGCGGGAGTAGGTGGGCCGAGGCGGCCAAGGAGCCGGGAGGAGGTGTCGGCCGCGCGCACGAGCGTGGAGGAGTGGGGAGTGAGCTCGGGCGGTGGATCTAGGCGAGTCCGAGTGGAGCAGCCCAGACGGCCGGGTGACGCCGCATCCGGCCGGGTGGGTAGGAGAGGGGCAGGGACGCCGCGAGGAGGCGGCGGCGCTGGGAACCGCGGAGCCGAGGCGCCGTGAGGAGGCGGCGGCGACGCAGCAGCAGGAGGCGCACGGTAGGAGTCGAGGCGGCGGGGCGTGCCGGGGCCTGAGCGGCGGCGCCATAGGAAGTGGTAGCACCGGGAGTGTAGAATGGGGAGGAGGTGGGGAGAGCCAGGAGGAGCGGCGGCTGTTAGGGTTGAGGGAGGAGGCGCCTCCCCCCTTTGACCCATTAAGGCCGGCCCAACAAGGGTCCCCTTGCTTGGGCCCAAAGCCCAAGACCCAAAACCATTCTAATTCTGAAATTTTTCGATCTTAATTCCAATTCTAAACTATGAAGCAATCGAAATTGAATCAATTTTGCTCTCCCGAACATTAATCTTTCTAGTTGAAATTTAGGGTATTACAGCGTATGTGACCCGTTTGTGTTGGGCCTTAACGGGAGCCCATTAGGGAAATTCTTCTAGAAGGTCTAAGCGTCCACTATAAATAGATGAGGGAGGTGGCTGCACCTACTGAACCCTTTCATTGTGTTTGAAACCCTAGTTTGCTTAGGGTGAGGATTAGTGGAGGTTAGGGTTCTAGAGAGTTGGATTTGATTTCGTGCTCATGTATTGAGTCTTTGTCCTTCATTGATGGAGTGGCAGTAAACCAATACCATATCAAATCAATCCAAAGAAAGTTCTCTCAAAGATGAGTTCATTTGCTTTCTTTCTCTCTATTTGGTGATTTGAGGTATTTCTTTGATCCGTGAGTTTTTGCTTGGTTTCTTGCTGTGATCTAACTTGCTGTGACATGTGGGAACCCATCTAGGATCATCTTGATCATCAATCACCCACGAGCAAGTCTCTAGATCATATTTCGATTTTGACTCGGTTTTGGAGTACCCTTCGTTCAAACTGAAAAAGATAGGAACTTTAGCAAGGATCTTCATGATCGTCGCATGGAATAGGTTCCTTACATCCTTAGGAAGGTGTGTCTCAAGTTTCATGAAGTTTGGACTTGTAGATCAAAAGTTGGATCAATTTTTGATTTCGAAATCGCGTTGAAATTATGTTTCGGGCTGATTTTACTGTTCACCAAACACTGTAGCTCCGAGTACCGAGTACTGTAGCTACGAGTACTATTCTTTCGAGAGATATCCGTTTTTGACTACCGGACACGAGTACTGTAGCGCCGAGTACCGAGTACTGTAGCTACGAGTGCTGTAGCACCGAGTACTATTGATTCGAGCTCTATTGTTTATCGAGTAGTGTTCATCGAGTACTGTAGCATCGAGTTCTATTCATTCCGAGTGCTAAGCTACGAGCACTGTAGCACGACACTGTATCTACGAGTATTGTAGCATCGAGTACTATTCATTTCGAGTTCTATTCACTTCGAGTACAAGCCACGAGTACTGTTCACCGAGCACTGTAGCTTCGAGTACTATTCATCTCGAGTACTGTTTATTAGTACTATTCATCAGGCTGCTTTTGTGTTTTTTATCGTTTCTTTTAGGGGTATGAAGGGGATTCAGTTCAAGTCTTTCGCTACGCTTATATATATATATATATTGATCTTTATAGTTTTCATAGCTATTGGAGTCAATATCATAGTTGAATCCGATCAAAGCGAAAAAATAGGCTGAGCTCTTATTCACCACCCCCTCTAGTCGCCTTTTCAGTCCAACAGGAATAGAATAATATTTATTCAATAACTCATAAACATAGACGTGATACAATCATCTCTATGATTGCCTCTAGGGCATATCACCGACAGATGGTCGTTGCCAACAGCATGGATACCAGCAATAGCGTAAATGCTATTACCCATATCAACTTGATAAGGATAATAATCAGGTAAATTACTTTTATTATCTTCTAAAATAAACTAGATTAATTTTTGCTTCTTGCTTCAACCTAGGATATACCACTGCACCTAACATGACTCTTGTTTTGAATATTTTTACTATGCCTCATATATTCCAATATCCCACACATGATCAATTTCCTTCCTCTTTCCACGCCAACTATAAAATTCCCGAGTAATAGTGTGTGCATCATGTATTTGCTTGAAATCAACTCAGAGTTTTAGCAAATATTTTGAAATCATACTTCAACAGGAGTACAATTTTATCGGCATGAAAAATAATATATACTATGCAATATTTTGCTTACAAAGTTCTCCAATTAAGAAATCAATGTGGTGGAGGATAATGTTATATAGATTCGAGTCCTAGGGTGTAACTATTTCAGTATTATGGAGTTTCTAAGTCAAAATAATCCGCCAGAGATCAGTATATGACTAGTTTTGTTCTAGTGCTACCAGGAAAGTTGTTTCCCTTTTGCTATCTGGGCATCCGTGCACTATAAGCTAGTGAATTGAGGCTTAGTAAATATCTAGAACACATGTCCAATATTTTGTTAGTAAGGCATGACAAAGTGTTTTCAATTTTCAGGCATACGGTTTACAAATTTTATTACATGCAAAATTAATTATTTTACTACAGGTAAGATATGCTACTGGCAATATGTCCGATTAAGCAGATTTAATCAACTATTCAACAAGAGATAAGGCTTTAATAGAACAACTTAGACTATTATTTTATTTATGGCATCTGGAAAAAGCAATCTAATGCATAAGATTTCAGCCAAAAGCAAAAGATAAGAAATGTTCATACCGAGCTCGACAGGAGCTGTATCTATACTATTAATGCGACTCGTGCAGGAAAGCAACATCTTAACAAAGCTAAGGGATAACTAGGAGATTGTTATAGGTCTCTCGAACCAAAATGTACCTTGCTCATCCTCGAAAAATCCTCGGGCTTTGCCTCTTCCCATGTTCTTCTTGATTTCCTGAATGTCTTCATCTTTTTTAAAATTCTTCCTAATCTGAGTTTGAATGGTTGGTTGAACTTCCAGAGTGTTTACATAGCCCTAACTGACAATCTTTAGATTCAGATGTCTTAACTCTTCATACAATCTTGGCTGACTTTCCTGAACTAACATAGTATTGCAATACCCTTTTATGCTCAAAGCATCTACCACTACGTTTCTCTTTTTGGGATGGTAATGGATTCTAAGGTCATAATCTTTTATCAACTTTAACCTTCTTCTTTGCCTTAAATTGAGTTTTGACTGAATGAAGATGTATTTTAGACTCTTGTGGTCCGAGAAAATCTCACAGCAATCACTAATGAGATAATACCGTCAGATTTTCAGAGCATGTACAATTACTGCTAACTCCAAATTGTGTGTTGGGTAATTCCCTTCACGAGATCTCAACTGTAAAGATGCATAGGCTACCACTTTGCCTTCTTGCATGAGCACACATCCAAGACCCTGACGAGAGGCGTCATAGAAAATCTCAAAGTCCTTATGGATGTCTGCCAAAACCAAAACTGGGGCAATGACTAGACTTTGCTTCAACTCTCGAAAACTTTGCTCGCAAGCATCTATCCATTCAAACTTCTTCTCCTTCGAAAGCTGAGTCATGGGTCTAGCTGTCTAGGAAAATCCTTCGATGAATATGAGGTAATATCCGGCCAATCCAAGGAAACTTCTTACTTCAGCGACAGACTTGGGCTACTTCCAATCCATTACGGCTTCAACCTTGGCAGGATCAACTGCAACTCCTTCGGCTAAGACAATATGCCCAAGGAAAGCCACTTGGCTTAGCTAGAACTCACTTTTGCTGAACTTGGCATACAACTGATGTTCTCTGACTTTCTATAGCACTTTTTTGAGATGCTTTTCATGCTCTAACTCATCCTTGCAATAGATGAGAATGTCATCAATGAAAACAACTATGAACTTATCCAAGAATTCCATGAATACTTTATTCATCATATTCATGAAGTAAGCTGGGGCATTCGTCACCCAAAAGACATTACTATAAACTCATACAGTCCATATCTGGTGGTGAAAGCAGTCTTAGGAATATCTTCTGGTCTGATCTTCAACTGATGATAACTGGATCTTAGATCGATCTTCGAGAAGACACTTGCTCCTTTCAACTCATCAAAGAGATCGTCGATCCTAGGTAATTGATACTTGTTTTTTATTGTAACTTCATTGAGTGATATGTAATCCACACATATCCTCATACTGTTATCTTTCTTTTTGATGAACAGTACTGATGCTCTCCAAGGTGATGAACTTGGTTGAATATAACCCTTGTTTTGGAATTCTTCAATCTGCTTCTTCAACTTTGATAACTCATTAGCAGGCATTCTGTAGGGTCTCTTTGAAATGGGAGCCGTCCCTGGAACTAAGTCGATTAGGAACATAATGTCCCTGTCCAGTGGCATGTTGGGTAATTTCTCAGGAAACACATCCAATTATTCTTATACCACATGTATTTCTTCAAGCTTCACTTCCTTAAGACTGGTAAGGATGGAGCTTCCTCCGGCAGAAATCTTAGGCTTGAATTCCATTTTAATCCCTTGACCATTCGTGAGGGTGATAGATATATTGGCACAATCGATCTGACCCCTATTCTTGGCTAGCTAATCCATACCGAGGATCACATCTAACCATTGGGAGTGCAAAACTATTAAGTCAGCCAAGAAAGATACTCCTGATATCTCTAAGATGAGATTTGGGCACAGGGAACTACTCCTCATTTCTAAGCCTGGAGAGTGGATTATCATAGGGTTAACTAAGGGAGAGGTATATAATCCATATTTTCCCATAAAGTTATTTGAAACAAAAGAATGCAAAGCTCCTGAATCAAATAAAAGTGATGCTGATACTGAATTGACAAGGAACATACCAAGAACTACATCTAGTGCAGACTGAGCTTCCTCGGTGGTGATGTGGATAAATCTACCCTTCACAAACTGATTCGGCTTCTTAGCAACAGAGGTGTTGCTAGCAGTTGGAACTCCCATCTTGGGCGCAGCTGGAAGATGCTTCTTAGGATATTTATTGGCAAAGTGCCCCTTCTCCTGGTAGTGATAGCATGTGACTCCTAAAAAGTCCTTCTAAATTAGGCCTCCTAAAGAAGAGTTGTGGAACTCCTAACGAGGTGCAAAGGTAGGCATCCTAGAAGAGGAAGAAGACTGAAATCTGCCACGCTAAGGTGGCTGAGATTAAGTAGTGCGGAGCTTTGGGAGACCCTCAGAGTTGAATTTCTGAGCTACCATCCTCCGCTTGCGGTTCTCCATTTCCTGATGCTTGCCTTCCTAGCGAATAGCTTTGTTCACCAACTGCTAAAAGTTTTCTAAAACTGGGTGTAGTCTTGAGAAATCATACGGACAGAGAGTTCATCATTCAATCCTTCCAAGAATCGTTCCTGCATGTCCTCGTCTTTGGCCACATCTTTCGGAGCATAACGAGCAAATTGATTTAATGTGTGCAGATACTCACTCACTAAGCGGTTGCCTTAGCGTAGTGAGTTAAATTCCTTATTTTTAGGGTCATCATACTCACAGGAATATGTGCACGACGAAAGGCTCGCACAAACTCGGTCCAGGTAATGGTCTGGTCATCATCGTGAGACTTGCTGAAATTATCACACCACTCAGAAGTTGGTCCCATAAGCTGATGAGAGGTGAACATCACCCTCACGGTCTGTGCACTAAGCAATATCGAGCTTCTTTTTTATTGCCCGGAGCCAATCATCTGCATCCATGAGCTCAGTGTTGCTGGAAAAAGCTGGTGGACGCATCCTCATGAACTCAGACATATTGGCCCTCTAAGGTGGTGGAGGTGGAGGAGCCTGAGTTGTTGCTGCCTAAATGTTCTGAGTGTTATTGAGGGATTGGGCAAGTAGGTCGATCAGATGGGACTCATTAGCCATCATCTGGCACCAATCAGGAGCTTCAGTTGGAGGAGGTGGTGGCTGCGGAAGTGGGTTCTCCTGGTAGTCAGTATTTTCATTGCTCTGTCCGCTGACACTGCTACTACCGGTGCGAGTAGTCACCATCTGCTAGATCTCCAAGGAATTAGAAAACAAGAAGAGAAAACAGAGGGGGATATATTTGGAACAACCCAAGAACCAAACAAACACAAGGCAAAAGGCAACTTTTTCCTAAATAATTCTCACTTTATTTTATTTTATTAATCTATTATGGCTGCCACAAAATGGCAAGGTAGCTCACAATTCTTGTCTAAACGAAGATTCGAAATAAATAACTCTAAAATCTAATATTTAGGGGTGTAATCCTCAACTTGGAACGGGTTGTGGTACTCCTTCTTATTGCCCGACTTGCGCTTCTTTAGCGCAGGCTCAGAAGACTCTACTAGGGTGTTGGAACTGGTGTTGCCTTCGTTGAGATGGGCCAATTCCTCCTCTGCTATCTCCAGTCTCATGTGCACAGCACGCAGATCGTCCAGAGCAATATAGTAGGCATGGTCCATCGCGACCGTCAAGTCCACCTGGTGTGTCAAGTCAGGAAAATCCTCATCCTGAGCAGAGCAAAAAGTGCTGACGAATCTAGTGGGTACGTGCATCGGATAGTAGTGGAAAGCCTTGTCATCAAATCGATGGTTGTAGATGGATCTGAGTCTGTGAATGACTTCTCGTGCAGCGTCCTGGATGCCAGTAGGAAAGGAGTCGTGTAGCATTGGAGCGTCAAAGATGTGGAAGGTTGTGTTGCTTCGTAAGTTGGAGTTGTGTATCACCTCCACCCTCCAACATTCTTGAGTCCCCACCATGTAGGTGAATCCCTGGTATGTCGGCCTCCTCTTGAAGTGCAGATGTTGCATCATTCTCCAAAGTGTAGCTACCCATTGTCCAGCGTAAACTCTATGGGAGATGGCTTTGGGTGTCTCAAACATCTAAATTTTTTGAAAGAGAAGAGTTAGAAATCTTTTTGGAGAGAAAGGTTGAGTAAGGACTCCAGAAGAACAAGCAAATATTTTAATTTTTTAAAATAGTCCTTAAAGGTTTGTCCATTCTAACTAGGTCACGACCTACAGTCGATATGGCTCTACTACCACTTTTGTCGAGCCTGGGAACGAAGGATCTCAGGTTCTCTGTGTTTCATACACTAGTCTAGGAACAGCTAGTGTACATAGTCAAACAAAGATGATAGCAAATTCATATCTCACATTTATTGAATAATAATAAGAGTTTATTACAACTGGCATAAGGCCAAATAAAAAAGATACAACAGAAAGCATAAGTAAATAAATAGGCCACACGATACGCCACAGGCAATCGTCTGGGGGTGTGGCCTAGTCCTCCAAGTCCTCACCGTCTTGGTAGAATTCTTCTCCTGAACAACAATTTATTAAGCAAGGATGAATACAAAATGTACACCGCAAGTTACACCCAATAACAGAAATAATGCATGCAGGAGATTATCAAAGGATGGCTTATATGGCTTTGCACAAAGCTACATTTTCAAGTTTAAATACATTTACTAAGTTCCAAAGTAGTTTTAACTTATAACTAAAAGTCAAACTTTTATTTTGATTCATCAATTCTCAAGTGTAGGATAAACCTCCATACACAAAGGGTGAAGGACTAACCCCATTACACCAGGCTTTCTGCCCAATTTTTCCCAATTAGATAAACTATCCAAAACATTTGAGTTGAAAATCATTCTTAAAACAAAAATAAGTCTAATCCATGAAAGGCTTTGCTCAGCATGTCCATGACCGCAGACACGGATATTCGAATAGATTATTACTCTGCGGAGTTTATACAGCTTTACCTACAAGAGATAGTTTGCTTATCATGTCGGTCAAGACACGGTTCTGAAAGCGTGCGACTAAGCAACTATCCCCCCTTGCGCCATGTAGGTATTAAAAATAGGACTTCACGACACCCACACCTCAAAATGACACAATTACGATGGAATAGTATAGTTTAATTAGGCAAGTCTGTCCTATACCACACTTGTGGTGGTACGATTTTGGCTTAACAATCAGCAGCTTGCAGACCAGTCCTTAAATGACTGGGCGACTTTCAAAACAACCCCTGGGCCTCAATCATTCACTGAATTGAGCTCATGCATAAACTTGCACCCACCAACTATCTAATTCACCCAAGTCCAAGCTAGTTTTATTTTATTTTGCATGTCAAAATATTTTCTAAAATTTCCATGGTAAAAAAATACCATTCAAATTTTGGCTAAATCTCCCAAATTCAAGATTTTTGGTCTAAGCATTGACTAAGCATAAGGTTTTATAATTTATTTTATTTAACTAAGGTGACAAGGAATTGACTAATTAAACATCAACATTGGTCATACAAAGGATAAAGAATTAACTTGAAATTTAAAACAGGAATTTCAAATAATTAGAATATAAATAAGCATGCAACAATTTAAAACCAAATTTAAATAATTTTAAATACTAGGCTCAAATATGATCAAAGAATGTAACTTGTCTTGCTCAAATGATTCTTCTTCAACTAATTCAAGTTCCCCAGATTCATCAAAATCTATAAGCGAAAACAAACTAAATTCAAATGAACACCAAATTAAATAATTTTGGTATAGATAGTTAGATCTTGAATTTAGTGAATTTAGAAATTTGAATCGTTGAAATCGGAGCTCGTATGAAGGAGAACGAGTCCTAGGAAAATTAAACCCTAAAGAAATTAACTAAATTCACTTTTCTGGAATTACCAAATTATTTTACTAAAGGAAAATCCATTTATGATGCTAGCATGACATCATCATCAGGATTTAATTTTTAGCCGATTTATTTATCTACTGGAAATTCCAATTATCTCTCTAACATGTGGACCCAAGGTCTATAGACCTGGTCCATTAAAATTCAAAGTCTACCGTGAACCTGGCTTATGAAACAGTGCACCTTTGCACGTGCTGGCACGGCTACCACGTGGGCAGTGATGTGTGCGGTGGGGATGGCGTGGCGGCCAGGTGGCTGCCACATGGGTGGCCACGTCACCCCGAGCGGTGGTGGAACTCGAAACCCTAGGGTTCAGGTGAACGGTGATGTTATGGCCGATGGCGAAGGTACCAAATGAAAGAGTGTGTCAAGGCGAACCTGATGCTCAACTACGCGGCTAGAGGGTGTGACGGCGTTGCTAGCGATGAGGAAGAAAGCGGCGGTGAGATGCAGTCGGTGGCGGTGATGGAGCTCCGGCATTCCTCCAGTGATGGCAAGGTGTGCCTGAGGTAGAAAACGCGATGGCGATGCTCACAGTGGTGAAGATGACAGTGGGGCATCGATGACGGTGACATAATTGGTGGAGGAAATGCACACGGTTAGCAAGCTTCAAGCTTAGAATGCAGCGATGCTAGGGCGAGAGAGGCGATGTGGGTTGGGGAAATAGAATGAGAAGGTGAGGGCGGTGCTGGTGCATCCTTTTATAGGGCAAGGGCGCCCTAGAGCAACGTGCGGTGCAAGATGGCTAACGAGATTTTTGCGGCGGGATAAGGCGTTCCGGTGGCTAGAGAAGGGGGATAAGGGCGAGGTGGCTGCGGAGAAGGTAGGGGATAAGAACGGTGACGCTAGCGTGGGAATTGCGAGCGGTTTTGGCCGAATTCTAAAAGCTTCGAGCGGCAATAATGGTGGTGTCAGGCGCTGGTGAAAGGAAGAAGAAAGCGACAGGAAGGAGAAGAGGCCTCATAGGGTGGGGCCACATGGCAGAGAGAGAAGAGAGAGGGAGAGAGGGACTGACGGGCGGGCCTACACATCAATGAGAGGGAGAGAGGGACTAACGGGCGGGCCCACACATCAATGAGAGGGAGATAGGAAGGCACGGGTTGGGCTAGGTGTACGGAAAATCAGGAATGGGCCGATAAAGATTGGGGCCAAAGGCAATTCTGGATTTTCTTGATTTAATATTATCAGAAATTGTGTTAATTCAATTAAATTTTTAGATAATAGCAAATATAGTCCAAAAATTTTGGAAAAATTCACAGAAATTCCTGAGACGCACACCTTCCACTTTCGGTGGGGTGAGATGACGGTCACTCTGCAGGACGTCTCACTCTTGATCGGTCTCCTGATCCAGGTGAGCCACTTGTTCCGAGCCCTTCGCCGATGCACTAGAAGGCCATGCTGGAGCAGCGGTTTGGCCAATCTCTTCCGGAGGGTGCACGTGGCGTCCCCTGGACTTGGCTGAGGCAGTTCAGTGATGCCCGTAGGGTGCACCTGACAAGGTCATTAGGACGCACCTCATTGCTTACCTTCTTCAGCTCTTTGGTTGGGTCCTATTTCTAACCACACAGGGCGATTGGTGCTACCCCAGCTACGTCTGTGTCGTTGAGTCGTTGGTTGATGCAGAGGCTGGGCTGATGCCTCAGTATAGCTGGGGATCAGCCGTCCTTAACACCACATACCGAGGTTGTGTGACGCTTCGCGGCACGGTAGCGATGGTACGCCCAGCCTGGCCGTCTGCTACGTGTTCCTCCTACAGCTGTAGAGTTGGAAGCACTTCCTGGTTGGGCGGCCGTCCATCAAGAGAGCGGTGCACCCATACGCCCCCCGATCGACGTGATAAACGGGCCCACCATGGTCTTTCGGTGGACTGCTGGCCGTCTGCGCTGGGCTAAGGACAGGCCGGCGAGGTGCTACTCGTTGCACAAGAGCGACATTATCTGGTGTCCATAGTATCCAGATTTCATGCACACAGTAGCACCACATGGGCTATCCGTGCAATGCACCCACGACATCGGGTTATGGATGACGAACCGCCACTGGTGTTCTCACATATGGTGGAGCCTTACCCAGGTCATGCCCTCCCCCCCCCCCGACGGCAGGTTCCTGCAGCGAGCCGTACACCTGTGAGTCAAACTTCATTCGAGTAATGTTTACAGTTTTTACATTCTTACATCTTCTTTTCTAACATCAATCCTTCCAAAAATGCAGGCAATCGAGGGCGGGTAGGCATATTTAGGACTAGCGCCCGGTCCAGCGGGAGTGGACTATGACATGGACGGAGAGGGCGCACTTGGATGTCTTACGTGAGCAGCGTTCGTATGACCCTGAGACGCACGGTGCGTACATGGAGTGGTACGTGCCACGGACATGCGCAAGACTCACCATTCATCCACCGGAGCACCCAGAGATGGTGATAGTGGAGACACATGAGTAGAGCCTCCGTCGTGCGTATGATCGTCACAGCGCTTTGTGACGTGGCAACACCGTAAGACACTTACAACCTCTGGTCGTTTCATTGGTAATATTTGTCCTCTTTGTTAATGAACCTATTATGTATATCACTACAGTTGGAGTGGGTGCAACGCATCCATAGCACATAGGAGTCCACCATCCGCAACCCAGACACAACACTAGTGGGATATAATTTTTTTTAAAGTACATCTCGGCGGAGACGAAGAAGATAATAAAGAACTTGAGTTGCAGTCGTTCGACAGACAACGTTCTGCGCATCAGGCACCAAGTGGGGTCATGTTCACCCGCTAGGTCACCACGACCTAGCGAGTCTGGCCGGCATCATAGCGTTCCCCATCGGTCATCCGCGGGCTAGATCGACGGGGAGGTAAGTTATGTACAAATCAACGTTACGTTTTTTTATTATGCCTTACGTTGCATTAACATCATGTTTTTCTCTCACCGTAGGTCCATCAAGATGAATCACTTCTACCGTTCGCATTTAGTACATAGACTAGTGCTCCCTGTCGGTCATCTGCACTACACATTTGGGAGGTACGTGATTCTCAATTCACGTCCCAAGTGTTTATCTGTACTAACATTGTTCCATCTTGCAGCCTTCAGTTGACCATGGGGGTGACGGCCAATTCACGTCGACTGATGATGATGATACAGAGCCTCCCAGCTCCTAGCAGGGCAGTACATGCTGTCAAGGTATGGACCATGGCAGCCGGGGTTCGAGCGTACGCAAGACAGAGCTCCTCTAGGTTCACTGTCCCACTATACGTTCAAGGGCATTACTCCTCCGGGTTGGTTGGCACCCCATACCTCCAAGGCCAGAGCTCATCCACACAACCAGAGCAGGCATCGTAACTTGGGAGTGAATTTTTCGAGTCTATCGCTCATGATTTCTTCGGAGGTGTCCCCCGGGTCGGCATGCCTCATCACGACAACATGTACGCTTACCAGACTCTATTAGGCCAGACTCAGCCTACCGGTGCACCTCCACCACCTCAATGGCCTCCATACCCCCTCCGAATGGACATGCACTCTCCTGACCACCTCACGTATCAGATGGGACATGCCTGATGCAAGACATATTGTATCTCGTGTTATGCGATTATGTTTTGGTATATTTGTATTTATATTTTGTTTTCCTATATTTGTACGCATATTTTGGTTGTTATGTGCGTACTCCTGCACCATATTGTATATCGACATCTCCAACGAAGATGCAATGAAGCTTTTTTTTCATACATTCCAAGTCACATAAAATCATGAAACCCTAATTTTTGAAACCTAAAATCCTAATCTTCGCAACTTAAATCCTTTATTTTTGATACATATAAAATTATCAAAATATTACACAATCAAGTCCACATGGTGAGGAGCCTTCAAAATAAAATTCATAATTTTCGGAGCTCATTTTCTACAATGACATTCATACAAACAGTACACTTATATGAAATAGCGAGAAAAATTCTGAACGAATAAATTTATGAAAAATTTACACAAGAAATTATACTATGTCGGTAGGCTCCACGTAAAATTCTATAATTTTTTGAGCTAATTTGCTATATTTTAAAATTCCTACAAAAACATACTTAAACCTTAACCTAAACCTAATTTCGGCTTAACACTAAACCGGGACACGTGGCAGGCGGTGGGGCGTCACCGCACTTTGTGTGAGGACCCCCGAGATCGGATCCGTATCAAGCTAAGTGATTACGCCGTAAACGCAACACTTAACGTGAGACGCACACGATTCCGAGTGACCCAGATATGTGTCACATGCTAGCTCCCAAGGATCAGTGGCTAACATGCACATATCCTAGTACACAACATTGCAATCACATTCATACACAATGTACAAGAATAAAAGAATCAATTACAACATTATTTAAATAGCACCTTATAGTACAAGGTTGCAACAGAGGGCCGATCGGCCAAATCTAATTAACACAAATAAATTGCAGCGGAAGATAAACTTAAAATAAAAAGGGAATAACCGAGTTGGTATGCCCACAATCCCACAAGCAACCAACTGGAGTTAAAGTCGTTGCACCCGTCGTTCTCACCTGAACAAATAGACACTGTTAGAGTACAAAGTTGTACTCGCGAGACTTTCAAAAGAAATAAAGATGCATGTAAGTATCAAAGGAAGGCTACTACACTAGTCAGTTTTCAGCGTAACGCAAGTTTTGTATATAGATAAAAGATTCTAACTTGCCATTTGTAAAACATTTAGAAAACATTTTATGATAGTAAGTAATGATCATCAATGGTATAATCTCCAGGTATAATCAACACACGAACATCCCATTCGTGGCACAATTCATTCCTCAACAAAATTAGCGCACGAACAACGCGTCCATGAAATAATTTCAGATTTGAACAAACTAACATAAAGACATGACATTTCCAACCATAACCCAAACTTAATTTTCCAAAAGCTAACTGTGCATGCTTTCCCACAAGTGATGTCCATAACCTAGGACGAGGCTATTCGAATAGATTTTAGTTCTCTACAGAGTTGTACAGCTTTACCCACACGATATGAATACCTTATACTGTCGCCATGCACTCTTCCGAAGGAGTGTGACTAAGATATCATAATGAGGCCTTTACAATGCCATGTCCTAACTATCAACCCACCCGAGGAACAGAAAATCCCATGGGAGACTAAGAATCTCCTGACCACAGGTGAACCCCGTTGTGTAAGTAAATCCCTTTTCAAACAAGAGACCCTTAAGAGCAAGTAAGACAAAACTTAACATGCCCCCACCAGATTGACAAGAGAACAATTAAAATAACAATAAAAATTGTCAACCCGATTGTGTTCTGATAGCTAACACACAACAAATTATTCAGCCAAGCCATCGCCCATAAACCCGGCGTGTGGTTGTACGTAAGACTTGGTTCATCACACCACAGACCGGTCCTCATATACCCAGACGGGGCTACACGAATCCGGGACCACCCCTTCATCACCCTATCACCCGTCCAAGTCCAACACACAACAATAAACCACCTAACAAGTCACAAATAACCAGATTCGAAGATCTGGAAACAATCCTCAATATCAATATAATTCAATCCATATAATCCTCAAATTTCATCAAGATTCAATTCAATCCACCGGCCGATGGACTAGCTCCATCAACCGCTTTCGGCAACAACTACTAGCATGGCTAAGCGTCGTTCTACAAACTAGCAAACAACCCATATAACATATAACCTTAGTCATTTCAAGGTAAAAGGGTAATCAACATTCAAAGGAGGGCTAATGTAGCAATTAGGAGATTAACTACTTCTACCCATAAACATATATTTCAAAAATAGCATGCAATTGCGAATAATAAAACTCACACAAACCATTTAAAAACCACTGGGAGCAATATGATCAAGAGTAGGGTGCTCGCACCTTTGCTAGTACCACATGTTCAACCCAGGTTACACTTAAATTGCTCTCACGATTATATCGGAATCGTCGAAAACCTAATGAAAGACGATATTGCAAATAATGCCAAGTAAAGCCGGCGAATTCCAAAATATAAATATATATTAAAAAAACAAGTTATGTTACTGTTCATCAGACATTAATTATTTTGAGAAAGTTTCCGAAATGGTGGTAGAGATAAAAGTTTACATAATCTGTTAGAGGATAAAGTTTTATGAACAACACAATTGGTTTCATTCAATTTAGAGTTGATTTGACTTAGTTGTGAATTTTTGGAGTTTAACCAATTTCAAGTTGTAAATAATTATTTTGGATTTTTCAACAAAGAGCATGACCCTTTTTTTTCTTTATTCAAAATGCATACTAATGATTTCTTTAATCTTTATTTCCTTTCCCAATTTGTGTTATCTATCTCAAAGTAATAGTGTCACTTTTATACCACCAGGCCTAATGTTCTTTTTGAATAACTCTTTTTCAGCAAGGATCTTTAGACTAGTTCCCTCTTGTAGTCTAGGTATTATTTAATTGAGCAAAAATCCTAGTCTCAAACACTTCCCTCATACTAATTCTTTGCCTAACAAGGCATTCACAGCTAGACAAGGATATTCATATACTACTCATTTTTTTTTAGATTTGCTTGCCACTTTTAACTTAAGGTCTAAACTTAACTGCACCAAAAACCCTACTAACAAATACTAAGGGTTAGTTAATAAAAGGTTTACTAAAAAGATCTTTGTATAAGACAAGTCTGTAGCTCCTGTTGGTAATATAAAAGCTATAAGCTCACTGTTTGTTTGGAAAAGCAATACGTGGTTATCAGACTGGATTGCTACTAAAGCTATTATTATAATCAAGGCATAATGTTACTGTCATACATTTAATCTAACTCTTGTCCTTTACATAATTTTACTCTTTTAGATTTAATTACCAAGAGCTAGTCACTAAGAAATTGTACTTACTGATCTTTGTACTTAACAAGGTTCTAGCTCCTTGCTTGATTTGAATAACAAAATTTGGTTGTCAGGTAGGATTGCTAGTGCTAGCTTAAGAGCTAATTGAATCAATAACTACCTAAGTACTAGTATTAGAATTGACAGAAACTTACTGTCAATACCAAAAGCCCTCTAATTTCTTAAACAGTTAATTAATAAGAAACAGTTTACTAACCACCTTGATAACTATTCCAATGTATTAGAACTGTTATAAGCCTATGACAAAAACTGATTACCTTCGGATTAACTTAACTGTGTATCCAACCTACAACTTATTCTTGAACTAAGGTGTTACCAGCTCATTTCCTTCAAATTTCCACTTTCAAACTTGTTACTTCACTGGAATGACCTAAATGATATTCCCAAAATATGTTAGCATTAGATAGTTAGTTTGGAAATGGGATTCCATTGACAATTCAGATTTTTCTCCTTCTAACTATATTCTCTTCTCTGCTCAACATCTCATTCAAAAAGAGATGATTAATCTCTAATGGTTTCAGAAATTCCCAACCACAAAGGTTTCTTGGTTGTTGCTGCTAGGGATTTGCCAAAAGACTAATGGAATTAAGACAACTCTACTACTGTCTTATCAAATTCATTAGCCCCAAGACAAATCTGGTTATTTTCAAAAAGCTTTACCTGATCAGTATTTATAAACATGATTTCACTGACTTGTCAAAGAAAAACTTGATGAACCAAGAGAAACTTAACAATTGGAGCTAGATACACTATTAGTCCACTGATAACTCTAATTTTCCTCAGGTTATCTTCTTTGCTTAAACATCTTTTAACAAGAACTAGTCTGAGATGAGAAGCTTAAGAAATAAATTCATGACAAGATCAAAATTCAGTTTTTGCTAACACCACTGAAGTGGCCTAAAGTCATTTACAAGTTTTATTATCCTATTGTCTTTTTAGCTTTTCATCTAGCACTTCTCTGCTCATAAGATACAACAGACAACTTTTTTGAAATACAGTGCTACTTGTTACTTCTTTCAACCATCAAACTTCAAATTGGTTAATGCATTTGAGTGGTTCCATTTTTAGTCACAAGATTGTGTTGCAATTGCATTTGGTTCTTCTTATTGGCAGGTCCCAAATTTACAAAGAGTAACAGAGAGAACACACAAAGAGTTCAAGGGGCAGAGATAGGGAATGGCTTGGGCAGTTTGGGGCGACACAGGTCGCCGGCGACAGGGAGGTTGGCGGTGGAAGAAAGTAGCAAAAATGGAAACAGGTGGTCAAGGCGACTCCAGTGGGGGTGGAGGCGCAACACGAGGTGACCAGTGGCGGGCTCGGGGTGGCTCGCGGCGGCCGGAGCCGGGAAGGAAAACGGGGCTACGGCTCTTAGGTGCGAGAGGGAGTATATTAGGGGGAACATGAGTATGAGTAGACGATGGGGAGCTCACCGGTGCAATCGATGACGTTGGGGAGGAGCCGAGGAGGGCTGGCGGCGAAAGCCAGCGGCGGCGTGGGGAGGTTGTCGCGGGGGTGGCAGCCGGGTGGTGGAGCGCTCCAGCGGGAAGTTGGGGAAGGTTGAGTATGCCATGGAGGTGCTCCGGGTTCGATGAATCGGTGCGGGGTTCGCCGGGGACGGTGCAGCGGGGCGGGCGACACTTATGGCCGTGGTTGGAGAAGACAATGTCGCCAGCACGATTCTGCGAAAGAAAGGCAAAATTAATGGAGGGGAATTAATGCTCACGCTCTAGAACGCGTGCTGACGCGGATAGAAGAGAAAGGGGATCATCGGGCTGGCCAAGACGGTGACAGACGACCTCGGCGGTGCCCTTGTCGGAGCCGAGGACGTCGCGCACGGTCCGGCCGCTACAGGCACTTTCACGGGCATACCCCATGGACAAAAGTGCACTGCATGGTGAGGCCAAAACCTTGATGGAGTTTTTGGTCAAGGAGATGCAGAGGTGAGGCTCTCTCTCCTTCTCTTTCTTTCTTGGCAGAGAACAACAATGGGACAAAGGGGAAATGGAAGGGTATTTAAGAGCTTGTTAACGGCATGGATGTGCCGGACTGAGGATGGACAAAGAAGCGGTGTGAGCAGCAGATGCTCGAGGATTGGTAGCCGTGGGCGGTGGGGGAACGCCGTGAACGGAGCGGGCAGCATGCGACGAGCGCGTGGCAAAGAGCTCCTGCGTCGCGCCTGCCCGAGGTAGGGGATGCTCCTGTCACGTGGGCCCAGGAGGTCAGAGGTACAAGCGAACGGGTGCGAGTCCGAGTGAAGATGGTCGATCCGGACCGTTAGATCTTGAATGGACGGTCCCGATCAAAGGCAATGCTCGCATCGCCCAAAGGATGCAAGATCTGGACCGTCGAACTTAGATCCGATGGTCTGCATGCGTTGATGCATTTAGACGGTTGGGCTGAGCCAAGTTGGTGCGTCGGGCTCGAGCCATGGTGCGGTTCGGGTCGGTGCAACAAATGCTGTGGATTTGAAAACAGATTTGACCAAGAGACAAGTTGGGTTTGACCGAGGCTTTAAATAAAGAAATAAAATTTCTAAAATTGTGAAATAAATCACAGGGGTTCCTGGGACATCCTAGTGTTTATAAAAATTATTAAACTCACTGTTCATAATATAATTTGTATAATTTAACTTCATACTTAGGTTAGGTCTTTGCAATGAGTTTGAATTTTCTGGGGGTTGAATTAGGTTCCAAAAATTTTGGAAAAATTATATTAATTCATGATAATTATCATAGTATTTGAATAAATTGTTTCCTGATGATGATCAAAAGTTTTTGTTCCTGTTTTTATTTGGAGTTTAAATTTAAAGTGTATGTTTGATCTTTGATTTAGATTTTCCAATTGCCATAATTTATGCAAATGATTCCAAAATGTCAAGCATGCTGATAAGATGCATACTAAATTCCATTAATTAATTTGGGGATGTTACAAACCTCCCCCCCCCCCTTACAAAAGATCTCGACCCCGAGATCGGTAGAAGTTGGACAGAAAGGTTCTAAAAGAAGATGCAAAAACTGAGGTCTTGATTTCCTTCAAAGATAATGCTAAGATATCCTAACAAGATTACAAGGAATTTCTATTACATTTTCCTTCCCATTGCTTTGTTTAACCTTTCCTTTCTTGATTCGAAGACACTTCATGTAGATGAAAAAAGTTTTGGATACTCGGTTCGCATTTGGTCTTCACGCTCACAAGTTGCTTCATCATCAGTATGGTTGCTCCACTGAACCGTGATGAACTTGATGTCACGATTCCTTGTCTTGTGTTCCATTTATTCAAGAATGCGTATCGGGCGCTCCCGATAAGAAAGATCGGGTTGCAAAACAAGGTCTTCTAAGTTGGTTACTTCAGTAGGGACTCGAAGACACTTCTTCAGTTGAGAGACATGAAAAACATTGTACAGATATGAAAGTGATGGTGGCAACTCCAACTGATAGGCCACAAATCCTCACTTCGCTAGAATTCGAAAAGGATCGATGTAGCGAGGTGCCAACTTGCTTTTGACTTGAAAGCGTTGCATTCCTTTCATTGGTGAGACCTTAATGTAAACATGATCATCCACCTCAAAGCTCAAATCACGACAACGATGGTTGGCATAAGACTTTTGATGAGATTGAGTCGTCCGTAGTCTCTTTCGGATGGATGGAGAAAAGAGAGTCGAGGGCTTCATGAAGAATTACTTCTTTAAGCTTCACATCAATTGGCACGACTAATCTCTTTATGAACCACAAAACACCTTGGTCGCTTTGCTAAAATCCAATCTTCTTTCCAAAGACCGAACGTCTCGACCTTGAACCAAAACCACTACTATCTCAACACTTTCGGTTTGGCAACTTCTAATCGTCGTTCATCCAATTAAACTCCACCAATCATATTCAATCTATAGAAAGCATGCTTCAATCTATTGTCCCACAATTTATACATTAACCACCAAAATCGCTTGCTTTGATATAATCTTCAATATTTTAACAATTCAGGTGAGTACAAACAACTATTAGCCCAACCTCGCAATATAAATCATGGGTTAACTCCAATCTCGATCATATTCTCGGGAACACTAATAATCCTAAGTAAAACCACCATATTGCGCACATATTCCATTTCACTTGCTTTAAAAAAATCTATCATAGGGTATCTCCAGTATAACTCCCAAATCATGAGCATTAAAGAACCGTATTTCAATGCCTATAATCCACCAATTAACATATATTAACAACCCTCCATCAATTATTTTTATTCCCAACAATTGTTCTCACAATAATTTTAAATTCCTAAAAGAGGGTATATCTATGCAAGATCCGATTGCATTTTCAGACAATGTCTATATATTTCTGCTCCTCAATCCTTTTGTTAGCATGATCAATCCACTCGCAATAACCAATCCACCAAATACACTAATTAATCTGTCAAGGTCTAATCCACTCATCCCTACTCTAGGACCAATTGACCTCCAAAATCAACATAATGTTTCCTAGGTTATAGATATACCTCATTTATCCATAGTCAACTCCGACCTAAGAAAATTAAATTATCAAAAAGATCATCAACCCAAGGTGAATCCAACTATAATCCAAATAATCTGAGTTACTAACATTGTCCTGATCAAGTTATGCACAATGATCTCAGTTCAAATCAACAAGATTAACTCGACGACTTCCATAATCTACTTATGCTCAAGTATTTAGCTAACTCCAACCGCCATCTTTAACCATCCCTAAATGATCAAATTATATCATCCTTCGGACAACTATTCTCAAAGAGATAAATCTCTCATTCAATCCTCATAGTCATCCACTACACGACTATTCAATCACCTTATCATTCCTCACCTCAAAAGTATTATGATCTGGTTATATACTCAATTACAACTTCAAATTCTCAAATTATCGTCGTAGGTATCCACCAAAATTTGTAATATAACATCACAGTTTCCAAATTCTAACTCTATCACCCTAGACCAAAATCTGATTAACAATCTTATCGATATAACGACTGAGACATACCAAAATTCTAAATCCACAAGTGAACTCACAACATTTATTCATTCAATTCTATACGTGTATTCCATGATTCCCACCTGCACATCCACCAACATGAATTCAATATCACTTGTAGGCAAGCTTACATCGCACTATAATAGTTCTGTTTAAACTCATATCGCAACTTCATATGGTAGCGCTTACCAAAATCCACAATTGATCCCACAAAGGTTAATGTCATAGGGTACCAACATCAAATTGACTCATCTAAGATCATATTCGGGGACTATGAGTAATAATCCAATTTCTCGAGTATCAATCATCACTTTAATCATTGAAGTCCACCCACCTCAACCTAACATAAAGGATAAAGATAGAACAGCGGTTACTCGATCACATCCTTCTCTTTACCAATTTTGCTATTAATCTCTTATTTAACATATGATTTCTAAGAGAGGGAAAAGCATAAGGTAAGCAATTGATAGCAGGGGGTAACTTAATCTAGCATATTGAAAACACATTTATGCATCAAGAAATGGGGTGCTATGGTCCATGTGGACAGCACAAGATACAAATGAAAACCCAGTCAGTTTTCTGACATAGTTGCGATATAACCCGCCCGTAGGCGATGCACAACTATTTGGAACAAATGGAGAGCAAATGATCTTCACAAAATCCAGCGTCTACAAGCTACATATTATCCTTAGGGGGTAAAATATCTAAGGATAAATCCTAAGTTATTCCTAAAATCGCAGCAAGCAGTCGTCTTCTTGTTCTTCCACCAATGTTCTTCACCGACGACTCTTTAACGTTTCTGGTGCTAGAAGAGAGACGAGCATTGAAGAAAATGATTTTGTACAAATCAAAAGAATGGTGAGGTAAGAAAGTAGATGCTAGGATGGGTAAGAAAGAAAGGAATTATATTACTAACATTTTTGTAAAACTTTTGATACTTTGAAAATATTCTTTGCAAATCAAAATCCTAATAACGCCCATTGCTACGCTTTAACCTACAACAAGATGGCTCGATACCAACGCTGTGAGGACCCCTGAGATCGGATCCGTATCAAGCTAAGTGATTACGCCGTAAACGCAACACTTAACGTGAGACGCACACGATTCCGAGTGACCCGGATATGTGTCACATGCTAGCTCCCAAGGATCAGTGGCTAACATGCACATATCCTAGTACACAACATTGCAATCACATCCATACACAATGTGCAAGAATAAAAGAATCAATTACAACATTATTTAAATAGCACCTTATAGTACAAGGTTGTAAACAGAGGCCGATCGCCAAATCTAATTAACACAAATAAATTGCAGCGGAAGATAAACTTAAAATAAAAGGGAATAACCGAGTTGGTATGCCCACAATCCCACAAGCAACCAACTGAGTTAAAGCCGTTGCACCGCGTTCTCACTGAACAAATAGACATCGTTAGAGTACAAAGTTGTACTCGCGAGACTTTCAAAAGAAATAAAGATGCATGTAAGTATCAAAGGAAGGCTACTACACTAGTCGGGCCAACAGTAACGCAAGTTTTGTATATAGATAAAAGATTCTAACTTGCCATTTATAAAACATTTAGAAAACATTTTATGATAGTAAGTAATGATCATCAATGGTATAATCTCCAGGTATAATCAACACACGAACATCCCATTCGTGGCACAATTCATTCCTCAACAAAATTAGCGCGCGAACAACGCGTCCATGAAATAATTTCAGATTTGAACAAACTAACATAAAGACATGACATTTCCAACCATAACTCAAACTTAATTTTCCAAAAGCTAACTGTGCATGCTTTCCCACAAGTGATGTCCATAACCTAGGACGAGGCTATTCGAATAGATTTTAGTTCTCTGCAGAGTTGTACAGCTTTACCCACACGATATGAATACCTTATACTGTCGCCATGCACTCTTCCGAAGGAGTGTGACTAAGATATCATAACGAGGCCTTTACAATGCCATGTCCTAACTATCAACCCACCCGAGGAACAGAAAATCCCATGGGAGACTAAGAATCTCCTGACCACAGGTGAACCCCGTTGTGTAAGTAAATCCCTTTTCAAACAAGAGACCCTTAAGAGCAAGTAAGACAAAACTTAACATGCCCCCACCAGATTGACAAGAGAACAATTAAAATAACAATAACAATTGTCAACCCGATTGTGTTCTGATAGCTAACACACAGCAAATTATTCAGCCAAGCCATCGCCCATAAACCCGGCGTGTGGTTGTACGTAAGACTTGGTTCATCACACCACGCATCGGTCCTCATATACCCAGACGGGCTACACGAATCCGGACCACCCTTCATCACCCTATCACCCGCCCAAGTCCAACACACAACAATAAACCACCTAACAAGTCACAAATAACCGATTCAAGATCCGAAACAATCCTCAATATCAATATAATTCAATCCATATAATCCTCAAATTTCATCAAGATTCAATTCAATCCACCGGCCGATGGACTAGCTCCATCAACCGCTTTCGGCAACAACTACTAGCATGGCTAAGCGTCGTTCTACAAACTAGCAAACAACCCATATAACATATAACCTTAGTCATTTCAAGGTAAAAGGGTAATCAACATTCAAAGGAGGGCTAATGCAGCAATTAGTAGATTAACTACTTCTACCCATAAACATATATTTCAAAAATAGCATGCAATTGCGAATAATAAAACTCACACAAAACATTTAAAAACCACTGGGAGCAATATGATCAAGAGGAGGGTGCTCGCACCTTTGCTAGTACCACTTGTTCAACCCAGGTTACACTTAAATTGCTCTCACGATTATATCGGAATCGTTGAAAACCTAATGAAAGACGATATTGCAAATAATGCCAAGTAAAGCCGGCGAATTCCAAAATATAAATATATATTAAAAAAAACAAGTTATGTTACTGTTCATCAGACATTAATTATTTTGAGAAAGTTTCCGAAATGGTGGTAGAGATAAAAGTTTACATAATCTGTTAGAGGATAAAGTTTTATGAACAACACAATTGGTTTCATTCAATTTAGAGTTGATTTGACTTAGTTGTGAATTTTTGGAGTTTAACCAATTTCAAGTTGTAAATAATTATTTTGGATTTTTCAACAGAGAGCATGACCCTTTTTTTTCTTTATTCAAAATGCATACTAATGATTTCTTTAATCTTTATTTCCTTTCCCAATTTGTGTTATCTATCTCAAAGTACTAGTGTCACTTTTATACCACCAGGCCTAATGTTCTTTTTGAATAACTCTTTTCAAAGAAGGATCTTTAGACTAGTTCCCTCTTGTAGTCTAGGTATTATTTAATTGAGCAAAAATCCTAGTCTCAAACACTTCCCTCATACTAATTCTTTGCCTAACAAGGCATTCACAGCTAGACAAGGATATTCATATACTACTCATTTTTTTTTTAGATTTGCTTGCCACTTTTAACTTAAGGTCTAAACCTAACTGCACCAAAAACCCTACTAACAAATACTAAGGGTTAGTTAATAAAAGGTTTACTAAAAAGATCTTTGTATAAGACAAGTCGGTAGCTCCTGTTGGTAATATAAAAGCTATAAGCTCACTATTTGTTTGGAAAAGCAATACGTGGTTATCAGACTGGATTGCTACTAAAGCTATTATCATAATCAAGGCATAATGTTACTGTCATACATTTAATCTAACTCTTGTCCTTTACATAATTTTACTCTTTTAGATTTAATTACCAAGAGCTAGTCACTAAGAAATTGTACTTACTGATCTTTGTACTTAACAAGGTTCTAGCTCCTTGCTTGATTTGAATAACAAAATTTGGTTGTCAGGTAGGATTGCTAGTGCTAGCTTAAGAGCTAATTGAATCAATAACTACCTAAGTACTAGTATTAGAATTGACAGAAACTTACTGTCAATACCAAAAGCCCTCTAATTTCTTAAACAGTTAATTAATAAGAAACAGTTTACTAACCACCTTGATAACTATTCCAATGTATTAGAACTGTTATAAGCCTATGACAAAAACTGATTACCTTCGGATTAACTTAACTGTGTATCCAACCTACAACTTATTCTTGAACTAAGGTGTTACCAGCTCATTTCCTTCAAATTTCCACTTTCAAACTTGTTACTTCACTGGAATGACCTAAATGATATTCCCAAAATATGTTAGCATTAGATAGTTAGTTTGGAAATGGGATTCCATTGACAATTCAGATTTTTCTCCTTCTAACTATATTCTCTTCTCTGCTCAACATCTCATTCAAAAAGAGATGATTAATCTCTAATGGTTTCAGAAATTCCCAACCACAAAGGTTTCTTGGTTGTTGCTGCTAGGGATTTGCCAAAAGACTAATGGAATTAAGACAACTCTACTACTGCCTTATCAAATTCATTAGCCCCAAGACAAATCTGGTTATTTTCAGAAAGCTTTACCTGATCAGTATTTATAAACATGATTTCACTGACTTGTCAAAGAAAAACTTGATGAACCAAGAGAAACTTAACAATTGGAGCTAGATACACTATTAGTCCACTGATAACTCTAATTTTCCTCAGGTTATCTTCTTTGCTTAAACATCTTTTAACAAGAACTAGTCTGAGATGAGAAGCTTAAGAAATAAATTCATGACAAGATCAAAATTCAGTTTTTGCTAACACCACTGAAGTGACCTAAAGACATTTACAAGTTTTATTATCCTATTGTCTTTTTAGCTTTTCATCTAGCACTTCTCTGCTCATAAGATACAACAGACAACTTTTTTGAAATACATATTATCAAGTTACTTCTTTCAACCATCAAACTTCAAATTGGTTAATGCATTTGAGTGGTTCCATTTTTAGTCACAAGATTGTGTTGCAATTGCATTTGGTTCTTCTTACTGGCAGGTCCCAAATTTACACAGAGTAACAGAGAGAACACATAAAGAGTTCAAGGGGCAGAGACAGGGAATGGCTTGGGCAGTTTGGGGCGACACAGGTCGCCGGCGACAGGGAGGTTGGCGGTGGTAGAAAGTAGCAAAAATGGAACCAGGTGGTCAAGGCGACTCCAGTGGGGGTGGAGACGCAACACGAGGTGACCAGGCGGGCTCTGGTGGCTCGCGCGGCCGAGCCGGAAGGAAAACGGGCTACGGCTCTAGGTGCGAGAGGGAGTATATTAGGGGGAACATGAGTATGAGTAGACGATGGGGAGCTCACCGGTGCAATCGATGACGTTGGGGAGGAGCCGAGGAGGGCTGGCGGCGTGAGGAGGTTGTCGCGGGGGTGGCAGCCGGGTGGTGGAGCGCTCCAGCGGGAAGTTGGGGAAGGTCGAGTATGCCATGGAGGTGCTCCGGGTTCGATGAATCGGTGCGGGGTTCGCCGGGGACGGTGCGGCGGTGCGGGCGACACTTATGGCCGTGGTTGGAGAAGAAAATGTCGCCAGCATGATTCTGCGAAAGAAAGGCAAAATTAATGGAGGGGAATTAATGCTCACGCTCTAGAACGCGTGCTGACGCGGATAGAAGAGAAAGGGGATCATCGGGCTGGCCAAGACGGTGACAGGCGACCTCAGCGGTGCCCTTGTCGGAGCCGAGGACGTCGCGCACGGTCCGGCCACTACAGGCACTTTCACGGGCATACCCCATGGACAAAAGTGCACTGCATGGTGAGGCCAAAACCTTGATGGAGTTTTTGGTCAAGGAGATGCAGAGGTGAGGCTCTATCTCCTTCTCTTTCTTTCTTGGCAGAGAACAACAATGGGACAAAGGGGAAATGGAAGGGTATTTAAGAGCTTGTTAACGGCATGGATGTGCCGGACTGAGGATGGACAAAGAAGCGGTGTGAGCAGCAGATGCTCGAGGATTGGTAGCCGTGGGCGGTGGGGGAACGCCGTGAACGGAGCGGGCAGCATGCGACGAGCGCGTGGCAAAGAGCTCCTGCGCCGCGCCTGCCCGAGGTAGGGGATGCTCCTGTCACGTGGGCTCAGGAGGTCAGAGGTACAAGCGAACGGGTGCGAGTCCGAGTGAAGATGGTCGATCCGGACCGTTAGATCTTGAATGGACGGTCCAGATCAAAGGGGTTGTTCAGACCGTCTGAAAGGATGCAAGATCTGGACCGTCGAACTTAGATCCGATGGTCTGCATGCGTTGATGCATTTAGACGGTTGGGCTGAGCCAAGTTGGTGCGTCGGGCTCGAGCCAGGGTGCGGTTCGGGTCGGTGCAACAGTGCCAGGGATTTGAAAACAGATTTGACCAAGAGACAAGTTGGGTTTGACCGAGGCTTTAAATAAAGAAATAAAATTTCTAAAAATGTGAAATAAATCACAGGGGTTCCTAGGACATCCTAGTGTTTATAAAAATTATTAAACTCACTGTTCATAATATAATTTGTATAATTTAACTTCATACTTAGGTTAGGTCTTTGCAATGAGTTTGAATTTTCTGGGGGTTGAATTAGGTTCCAAAAATTTTGGAAAAATTATATTAATTCATGATAATTATCATAGTATTTGAATAAATTGTTTCCAGATGATGATCAAAAGTTTTTGTTCCTGTTTTTATTTGGAGTTTAAATTTAAAGTGTATGTTTGATCTTTGATTTAGATTTTCCAATTGCCATAATTTATGCAAATGATTCCAAAATGTCAAGCATGCTGATAAGATGCATACTAAATTCCATTAATTAATTTGGGGATGTTACACTTTGGTTGTGCGGCAACACCACCGCACGACAGCCATGCGGCAAGGGGCAAGTAGCGGCCCGGCAGGGGCTGCCGCATGGTGGCCTAGCGGCGTGTGGCTATTTTTGCAAAAACATTCCGAAAACGACTATTTTGTAAATACAGTACAAAAAGTTACTAACACAGTGAAAAATTCCCTATCCGAGCCTTGAACTCCTCGATGTTGAGGACGGTCTCGTCGCAATGCACCCACGGCCAGCCACGCGAAACATTGAAGAAGTCGCGCTCCAGGAACTTGCAGTTTTTGATATCGTACGTGTCATCGAGCACGAACAGTGGCCTACACTTCATTGATTGGTTGAAAACCAAATTTTTTTATTAATTAATCTTTAAAATTTTATTTTAAAGTTAACCCCCTACGCACTTTATTTCCAATTCTTACCTCTTTGGTTACGCCACCACCTATAGCGTGACAAAACAACACTGTCACGCCAGCCCATATCTAGGCAATCTCTTATCACGCCACCACTCGTGGCATAACATTGTTGTTTGGTCACGTCACAACCAGTGGCGTGACAAAAAGTGCTATTTTGGGGATTTATCCTGGCGCGTGACAGTGTTGTTTTGTCACGTTACGGGTGGTGGCGTAACCAAAGGGGTCGGAATTGAAAATAAAGTGCGTGGGGGTTAACTTTAAAATAAAATTTTAAAAAGGGTTAATTAATAAAAATAAGTTCCAGAAACTACTAGGGGCCTTCTTTAATTCGTAGGAAAAAAAATGGAGGAATAGGAATTCCATAGGAACAGCAACTGTTCGTCCCTTTGATTCACAGGAATATAATGGAGCAAAGGAAAAAACGTACGAAAATTTCCCATCCCTACAGTTCGAGAGGAAAACCATATGAAAAATAACATCCACCAAAACCTATCTTTATTTTTGGTTGCTACGCATAGGAAGAAAGCAAATTGTGAGTTTTTATTAATGGCACCTCTCGATGAGCTACGCATAGGAATGGCACCTCTCGATGAGCTGATGCTGCCGGCACCTAATTGCACAGTAACTACTGAAGACAGGGACAAGATAGCCAAAACAACAGCCTAAGCTAGCTACCGAAACAGATGTCCCGGATGAACTGCACCAGCAGCTTCCCATTGCTGGCATCTCTCCATGATGCTTGTCATTAATCTAGCAAGTTCTTGAATTCGTTGCAGAAGATCCAGGATTACTAGGGGTTTTAAGTTGAAAAATTTTACAGTACATTCTACTACCTTAAGATGGTGTAGTATGGATTAAATCTGGTCATTGATTCTCATAAGGGCTACAGACTTTTCTTATTTGTCTCTAAGATTTTTTTCTAAGCATTTTTTAGCCAAAAGAAACTTCTCTGCGTATATTGAAAGGATGCCAGACGTATTCGTCACAGATGGCGAAAGGAATTCGTAATTAAGCACTACACCATGTCACAAACGCACAATTCCGCATGCCGCCGCCGGTGCCGAACGATTTCATGACTGTCAAACCTCAATCGCCACAGCCGCGACCGAATTCACCATTTGCATTGTTCAGTACTTACACCCTCTTGATTTGCATGGAGATCTTCCATGGATGACATCAATTAATTAGATCCATATGTGTTCATATGCTTAGCGTTGACCATAATGGATTAATGGCAGCCACAGTGTTGTCGCCAAGGCCAACGCGGCGGCGCGGCCCAGTTCGAGCTGCCGGGAGTATTGTCGTCTGTTAGGGTTTGCGAGTCAAGAACTAGCAGCTGCAACAGGATGTGAAATACTGATTTGCTATACATGTCATTTGGAATATTTTACGATTTTACCTTTAAAGAAATTATACTTCTAAGTAAATCATTACTAATCCGACCAGTTTGATTGAAAAAAATGGACGGCTTATAGTTATTGGTGTATACCGTAAAAGAACTCAGTTTTAACCGTACTTTGCAGGAAATAAATTATCTGGGGGAGGACCCTCCCAGCACCGTCCGATCGAGGGGGAGATGGAGGGGATGGGGGATCCAACGGTGCTGATGGAGAGTCTCACCAGAGAATTTATTTCCACACTGCATTTGTCTTTGAACATCTTCGTCCAAGACATTTCCTCCACTAGGTGACAGAATTTTGATTTGTTGGAGCAATGTTCTGAAGGCCAAATCGTGCCAGCATTTCAAACCAGCTATGCTTCACCAAAACACGTTTAGGAGAATGTGTGATGCAGTGTTCTGGTTCTTGAGAGAACAACACACAATCTCCTTGATTTTGCAATCCTCCTCTTTGCAGGCGGTCAGATGTCCAACAACGGCGTTGTATTGCCCCAATAGTTCAAATTAGTTAGGATTTAGTAATACTACACCTGGTAATACGAGGAGTAGAATCCTGAGAGAGTAGAATTATAATTACTTATGTAGAAATCACATTCCATAAGAGTAATATTTTCAACTCTAATTGAAAAAATCTATACTGCCCTAACAAAAAAAATATAAATACAAATAAAAGTCTATTATACCATTAACAAATCAATTGTCGGATTTGATTTATACTACCATCATATACTATTAGTAAAATATACTATAAAATTTCTCTTCCAGAGAGGTTTGCTGCAACGAAAAATGGCTGGCCTTTGAAGGAAGCTTTGTACGCTGATTTAGCCAAGTATTGCATAGATGATTCCCATTTCCAGATGAGTTGCCACCAGAGAGAAGTTGTAGTCCAGGTCAAGGTTCCAGGTCCGGCTGCTGTGTGCTGATTTAGTCAGGAGGTTGTCTTCAGACTCTTCAAGCCATGGATGCCGTTGGGGTATTACTACAATCTCTTCTTTTTTAACGAAATTGGGGTATACTACAATCGGCTGGAGGCTACAAAGTGAATCCCTACTATGTATTCTTGTCTGGTTCTTGAGTCTTGTTTTCTAACTGCTGATGGAGACGAACCTAAGGGCCCATTTGAAATGCATGAAATTTATAGGAATTTCGTAGGAATTCATTTCCCGCACGATTCATGAAAAACTCCCTCATTGCAAACAGGGTCTAAGTATTCTCGCCTGTTGACCTCGTGAATTCTCAGTTGATTATCGAAGGTTGCAAGCTTCATCTCCATCCTGCACCCTACAGGTATGGAGCCTAACACTACTACAGAAAAAATCTTAACAGACGGTTCAAAAACGTCATCTCAGACGGTTTCATAAGCCGTCTGAGTTTATGGGTCAGTAATGACATGATATCATCACAGACGGTTTTTGAACCGTCTGTGAAAAAAAACTATCACAGACAGTTCTAAACAAGAATCATCTGTGATAATTACTTATCACAGACGGGTTTTTTTTCATAACCATCTGTGATAGTCTATTTTTATAGACAGTTCTGAACAAGAACCGTCTGCGATAAGTAATTATCACATCACGATGGTTCTTGTTTAGAACCGTCTGTGATAGTTTTTTCTATTGCAAAAAAAATCGGATTTTGAGCCAAACCAATCTATTGCTGGACAGTAGTTTTCATATGTAACCTCTAGCAAGACAACTAAAATCCAATTAAAATTCTGATGGCAAACACATTGCAAGAGAGACCTATTTAGCAAAAGGGAAACAAAAAGGTTTCACAACATCCCCTCCGAATGAGAAAAAAAAGAATAAAATTATAAAGTTAAACTAGCTAGAATCCATCTGTGCATCCAAGCTCCTGAAGAACTCATCAGCTTCTTGGATTGGTCTTGTAAGCTCCTCTATGTACCTTACCAGCATATCACAAACTGTTCTTGCCTGTCGTCCGAATTCGACTCAAACTTGTTGGCAAGGAAAATGAGAGATAACCAAAAACCTCCGGCGACTCTCTGGTATTAGGTACAAATAAAATAAGAACCATCAAACAACCAACAAATTATGTATATTTTGGGAATATACACGTACCTTTCGGCAGTCTACCTCCTGCGACAGACATGGAGCTTCTGCGCGTCCCTCCTCCTCCTCCTCATCGGCTGCATCTCCTCGCCGAACTATGTCGGGGAATCGAGGGCGGTCACTGGAGCTCAGCGTGGGGAGGGGAGAGGGAGAGACTGATAGAAAACAAGGCGGGGGTGGGTACAATATATAAGGACAACGCCAAAATATTTTGCCTCTCGCGTAAACGTTAAAAATTTTCACAAATCACAGACGGATTCAAATAAAAACTGTCTGTGATAAGTATCTCCCAATTTTACCTAACTCTGTGTCTTGAAATGCCTAACTCTATGATTTTGTCATAGCTTAAAATCACACTATGATTTTACCTTAACTTAAAATCACTAACTCTCTGATTTTACCATAGCTTCATGGTAAACTCAGAACTGTTAGATACACACTTATTGTCTGCGGTCTGTTTAATTTGAGCCTCAGTTTAGTACTGCAGTGGTCAATCAAAATCAGTTGTGGTCTGTGCCTCTGCTATTCAGTAATTTTAGCCATCGTAGCAATTTAGATTTGACATATATAATTCAGCTCTACCACAGTAGCAGTTTTTTCTTGACAAATATATATGGTGCAGTTCTGTGTTAATGTTCAGTGCTAACTACTCTTTTGGGCATGATTCATATCGTGTTTCCATAAATTATTTTGTTGAGTTGCTTTTATTTGGTCGGCTAGTTAAGGATCAGTGGCGAAACACCCCCGCCCCCCGCGGCGCCCGCCGGAACCATGTTTTCACCTTTGCTCATACAGCTGCACTTTGCAAATGTGCCGCCAAACATGATTTCTAAATGATGCTTCTTTGCAAGAATTCTGTATACATTTGTGAAGCTTAATTTGATTCTGAAATATGCTTTCACACTGGTGGAATCTTATCACATGCAGTTATTTTCCTATTTACCAGGTTCAACTCTAGTTAATTTGGTATACTATTTTCTCAGAAGCTGCACCTATGGAAATTGAGCTGCAGAACATCCAGAAAGTGAGTAGAATTTTCCCCTGCCTAAGTTGTAGGATGTGCTTCCTTTTCATGTTATCCTTTCAGCTCAGCTGTTCTTTCATTGTAGCATTTAACAATTCATGCATTATGATTGTGTATAGACCACATCAAGTAATTATTGGAGTTTGGCCAGCAACAAATATCCATCTGGTAAATTCCCTACGGTCTCAATTGGCATCACAATTCCGAGGGCAGGTTCTGTATCAAGAGGCAGAGATACTGCTACTACCCCTGCATTTGAGAGGAACTTGTCTCAGGGAACTGATGGAAGATCTAGACCCCCCAAAGGTGACAATGCTTCACTCCGGGTCTCACCAGAAGCTGCAAACCATGATGGATCTACTAAAGAGGCACCTGAAGCTGTTCCTGTTAAGGTTTCTGTATCACAACCTGATGATAATACACGTGAGCAAACAGGAACCTTTTCCTTTAGAACAAGAAGAGAACAAGGCAGCAAGCTTGATCAATTAGGGAGGTCACCATTTGTGAGTTCTCAAGGAAAGCGCCAAGTGGAATCTGCAGGTAAAACCAAGCCCAACAGCGAAGTACTCAGGATGAAGCTATTGGAGATCCTTGGTGGCACTTCACAAAACAAGCAGGTTGTTGCTTCACCAAACCCTGAAGACGTTGAGACACCTGACCATCCTAAAAGTCAAACCGCCAATGGGCCATCTTCAGGAAACAAGCAGGCTGTCACTTCACCTGTTCCTGATAACATCAAGACGCCATATCCGCTGAACTGTCAAACAGAAAAGTTTACAAAGTGTGAACCATCCTCTGATCCAATTGAGCCAGATTCTGACAGTCCACAAGTAGTTGAAATAAGACCGGTTACTCGCTCGTTAGGGCGCAAGAAAGCACCAGCAGCCTCCAAGCAGCAGGAAAAGAGCTGGAGTGCAAAGAAACCATTATCTACTTTTCGTTCAGCACCCAAGCAGAAAATGCTGGACAATGTGTTTGCCAGTCTCCTCCAACCATTACCTGTTCGGCTGTTCCGGAGCAAGTTTGGGAAGACGTCGCGATGAATTTTATTGAGGGGCTTCCACGGGTCAACGACAAGACAGTCATCTTAACAGTCGTCGACCGTGTTTCAAAGTATGCACACTTTATTCTATTGGCGCATCCTTATACTACCGCGACCATCGCATGGGCATTCTTCACCGACATTGTTTGCCTTCATGGATTGCCGGCCACAATCGTATCCGACCGTGACCCTGTTTTCACTAGCAGTTTTTGGAAGGAACTGTTTCGCCTCTCCGGTGTGCAACTTCATATGAGCACCGCTTTCCATCCCAATCAGACGGTTAACAAAATCATTGCCATGTACCTTCAACGCATGACCGGTGATCGACCACGCCAATGGGTACAATGGCTCGCATGGGTGGATTTCTGCTACAACACCTCCTATCATTCCGCTCTGCGAGATACACCGTTCACGGTGGTCTACGGTCGGCCGCCCCCATCCCTCCGCGCATATGGCCAGGGAACAGCGCGAGTCGCGGCCGTTGATCACCAGTTGACCGATCGGGCGGAATTCTTACAGCAAATCCGCAATAGCCTTCTGCAGGCCCAACAACACGTCAAACATTACTATGATTTAATGCTCGAAAGATAAGAAATGAGAGGGCAATAGGGCAATGTTCTCTCCATTATTTCAGCCGTATGTATGTATGTCTGTATACAAATGGTTCTGCAACCGAACACGCAAAATGGGAACTATCTCCCTTGCAGATCCCAGAACTGCAATGAGAAATCTCCACTAATTCTGCATGGCTTTACATATATAGAGCTAATCTACTAAAAAAATCTCAGTTGGCGACACGTTTACTGTAGCCATCTTGTGTGGCAAAGGACCAGGCAAATTATGTTTTCTTCTAATGGAAGACGAAAAACCATCAGATGGATGATGCTGACATTGGAGGTACTAGTTTTGCTATACACCACCTATATTTTTAGTATCAGACGCTACAAACTTGTTGACAAGAATTCATTAATGGAAGTCTGGTTGCCCCGTCGATGTCAAGCACCGATGCCACATCCGGCTGTTTGGGTCAATAAACCTCGTCGACTTGATGACTTCCGGTATCGGCAAGTAGACGTTGTGCGTGTTGCATACTCCGGTTGTGATGCCGCTGAACCCCGCAAAGGCACCATGAACCTGCAAGTTTTCATCAGAGGTTAATGCTCAGACAACAGAAATTACCGGGATTTGTTATGAGGCAGACAGTGTCTTACAGCATTCTGACCAAGAACCGTGCATAGGATGGCATCAGATGCGTTGGCACGCACAGCACGGACCATGTATGTAGGATCGATATACTTCACATCAGAATGGACACCTATTTCCTTGAAATGAGACTTGATCTGTGGAATGGCGTGATGTAAGTTAAGCATGTTTCGTTCACAGTACATCCATCAAGGTGATGTAAGTTAAGCATGTTTCGTTCACAGTACATCCATCAAGGTGAAGATCATTCAATGCCATGGACAAACCTTCTGTTGAAGGTGCACGCCGATATCACTAAGAACCATGTTGCCTGATGCATCAGTTGCGTTTGACTTTTGCAGATATTCCTGGAAATACATCACAATATTTCTTACACAATTCTTATAACAGAATATATAGAAAAGATTAAACAATTTTCCATTTGATAAACAAAAGAGTTAATGCCTAAATTCAAGAGATCCCTGGTAATAACATGCAAAATCACTCATACTGGCAGTGAGGTTCCTAAGAAAATAAATTTTCTATCTGCATGTAATCTTACCTGCCCAGCTCCTTCGGCAACACAAACCAGAGCAAATCCCTTGGTCTCTATCAAGTGCTCAAGGTGTCGAAGAACTCCGTTTGGTCCATCAAGAGTGAATGGTACCTTCATTTGGATTATCGATGAGTTAGATTAACCGTAGTGGTGTAGCAAGTAGGAAGTGCATAAACAACATAAGAGTTGAATAGTTGATACCTCAGGTATCAGGCAGATATCTACTTGGCCACTTGACAGGGAAGCATGCATTGTAATAAAGCCGCTGCTTCTTCCCATCAGCTTGACCAATCCGATGCCATGAAACGCAGAATGCGCCTAAAACATGAAATGTTAGCCACAAATATCTTATTGGGTGGCAAGTAATGTAGTTTTGCGGTCAGATATACATGCTTGACAGCTTGAGAGGTTGCTGACATGAATCACCTCAATATATGCAGAGTTGATAGCTCTTTGTGCTGCTTCCACTGCAGTATCAAATCCAAATGTCTTGTCCATCAGTAGTATGTCATTATCAATGGTTTTTGGGACTCCCACAATTGACACTTTCAGCTTTCTCTTACGGCACTGGATTAAAAAATTTGCCAAAGAAACAGGCAGATGTGAGTATGCAACCATCAACTCATGCTATATGAATCCATAATTCCATGTTCTGATGCAACGAAGATAGAATTTAACATACCTCCTCATGTATAGCATTAGCTCCAGCATGAGTTCCGTTTCCACCTAGTACAAAGAGCATGTCAAGCCTCCTGGCCTGAATGTGGTTTGCAGAAACCAAGTTGATAAGTCTCATGTACCAACTTATTGCAAACATATTTTGCAGAGTACTAGAATGACATATACATGCCTGGATGCTGTCGACAATGTCTGAAATGTTTGCCCCACCACGAGAAACTCCTAAGAAGCTGCCACCAGCAAGATTGATATTTTGGACGACATGTCTATTGAGCTGAATGAAGGAAAAGAGCCCACAAGGTTACCATACCATCAACATGATTATCAGTGTTTCCAGATACTTGATTAAGTATAAAAAGCTCTTACCGGCACTTCCGATAAATGATCCTCAAAAAATCCACGGAAGCCATGCTGTATCCCAACAATGTTTTTCACTCCATATTTTTCAAGTGTAAGCACAATCTACAAGAGTGCAAGCACAATACAGTTATTGTGTTTTCTAGAAGAGAATTTTCAGAAGATATAATCACAAGATAGCCTAATCAGCTTCTATTTTTCTGTACAGAGAGTGAGACATCAACTTGTCCGGTTCTATTCTACCTGCCGTATAACATCATTGAGACCAGGGCAAAGTCCACCGCATGTGACAATTCCAGCCTTTACATATTGAGGCTCAAAATATATTTGTTTACGTGGGCCAGCACGGTGCACCCTGGAAAAGATAAGAACTTGAGTTTAGGAAAAATAAAATGATTTGTCACAATTCAGCATTTCAATTTGTGCACAATGTTTTTACCATTGTTCAACCCAGCTGCAATCAGGGTCAATGCAGTCAGCTCCAGCAGACGTTGGTGAGGCAAACTTAATAACCTGAAGAAGCGACAAGTTTAGGCAAATTTAATTTCTGTGGAGACGATCCATGTTTAGGTAAGCCTGATCACTCAATGCTTAAGCATACCTTCAAAAGTGCTCTATCATCATCATTCACATAGCCGTTCCATGATTCTTGCAAAGAACCATTAACATTCTCCAGAGGAGTCCTGTTGTGAACAAAGCAAGCATGTTACACGCATAAACAAATCCTAAAGAGACGCTTCAACCACCAATAGTGTAGACTAGGACAAATGAATTAAACAGAAAAGGAAGACAGCATATGTCACCTGCTCTTGAGGGAAAATGTTGTTGGCCTCGGTTCCACATCGATTACATCACTCAAGTGCGGCAAACTGAACCGCCTATCGAAATCCTCTTGGAATTGCTTCTTCCAATCCGGATTCGAGAAGTCCAGTTGGGGGTGATCCATGAATACCGCTCTGACGACCAACTGACTTGCTGGTCTAGGTTTCTTATAATATCCCATACATCGCACGCGATTGCAGCCAAGTACTCCAAAACAACCCAGGTGCTTCTTACCTGAACTAATTGAGCCAGCATAGTCAACCGGCGATGCTAGAGCCATTGTTTAGATTGCTCAGCATGCAAAACCCTGTGAGACAGGTTCCATCTTGCTATCAGTATCAGATGATGGTAAATGCTTAAGTATATTCACAAAATTTCCAACAGCAACTTCAGCTATATGGAAGCTACCAAAGAATAATAACAAAAAAGTCAAGAATATCCCTTCACTACAGGGACCAAAGTAATAAGCTCAAGAGTTTATGCTGAGATTGTTTTTCCGCGAAACAAGGAGATGATCTGCAAATGCTCCAAGAAATTTGGAGTTCCAATTTGTCCGGATTAAGATATAAGAAAACAACCGTACACTATTAACACGCGAGCATATGGTTCTACAAAAGTAACAAAACAAATAAAATGGCTAGGTACTAGACTCTAGAGAAAGTTTCTTTTTGCACCAAAAAGACATTCCCCCCTGAACGGCTGAACCATGAGTAGGAAAGTATACTCGCGAATCATTCTCACTCCTTGTCACTCGCCAATCACCACGATTACCTGAAAAGAACTGTATACCTAACCACAAACGAACCTGTAGCAGACCCAACCAAACGAATCAAGAAACGCACCTCTCCTGCCCTCGAGACTCTGTCCTGCCAAGCAGCGGAGGAGGAGCGCTCGCGTGCGAAGTGGTCGAGGAACAGAGGCTACCTATTATAAAGAGGGAAGGAAGCCGAGGAGGCGCCTTGATGCCTCCGTCTCGGTTTCGTGGAATCCTTTTTCTCTACAAGGAAAAAGAATCGAACTCTCGTAGGAGTAGAGGAAGAAAGGGGGGGAAAAAGAGGAGGGCGGAAGCAGCTGGGTAGCAACAAGAACGAGAATCAACGAAGGGGAAACACAGATGGCACTCCCGATTCAACCAACGGGGGGTGGAACTGCAGAAGAAGAAGAAAATCGGAAAAGTCGCGGGGGCGCTGCGCTGACTGATGAGGCCAGCCGCCACGCGCGATCGATCGTTTTCTGCCTCCTTTTTTTTTTTGGTTTTGTGTAGAGGTGGTCAAAACGGCGTGTATAGGTGGTCAAAACGGCCGAGGCACGTTACTTTGATCCGGCTCAGGCACGGTCTAAACTGATGTATAGATAGGTCGGACCGGCAGGCCCGACGAGCCGTGATATGCTTTGATTGCCATCCTAGCCGGTCACGACATGAATAGTGATAGGCACGATAGGGCATAACACGATTTGTTAGGTCAATTCATTTTTTAATATTGTATGTGTTTTTTATTTTTAATATTTATATGATTTTATTTTTAATTTTTTTTATATTTATATGATTTTTATTTTATAAGTATATATTTTTTTGATTTTTTGAAATTATATATATATATATATATATATATATATATTCTAGGATATTTTTCAGTTTTCCATACCATAAGAGCTAAATAGGTCGGTATTGGCCTAACGGGCTAATCGTGTCCAAACCGATCCATCACGATCCGTGAGCTCAGTGTGTCGTGCCTAGACTAGCATGACACGACCGATTACCTAGCTAGGCCCGATCAAGTCTATGCCCAACCATACTGGGCCGGGTCGGGCCAGCCGGCAGCTGACGACATTTGGACACCACTAGTTTTGTGGTTGCCTGCTGGCCTCCTAGGTGGGTTGTTTTTTCCGGTTAAGGCATCTTCAATAGTTAAAGATAACCTTGTGTCTAATATATGTTACATCATCTTTAGAGACAACATCTCCAATAGATAATCCCTAATACACTCTCCAACACTTATATTTTATAATTTTTCTTTAAAACAGATCTACATGTCAATTAGAGTAAATTAATGTATCATATTTTGTTTCGCGTGCACGATCGTCTCTTTAGGAAGAGACGACTTGTTCTCTCTCTTCTCCCCCTCTCTCCTCCACGTAGGATTTTGTTGACGTGGCATAGCTAAAAGACGACAATAAATGTACTATTGAAGATGCCCTTAGATTCCTTGAAAGGATCAAGATTTGCACATAATCCCATCCCGTGAAATTTCTTCTCAGTTTTTATTTCCCAATTGGGCGTAGTTAGTTAACACGGCTATCTTATGGCTGCTCCCAGCAGCCAAGAGATCGCATGGTTAAATCCCGAAAAATCTACGAATAAACTCATATACTATGTTGTTAGGAGAACTGGAGCCGTAGTGTCTACACATGACATGAGTGCCGCACCGGTTGGTTTATGGTGCACTTTTAGAAAATCAGTAATCAATTCTAGGCAAAAATAAAAATAAAAATAGTTTGCATACAACTGTGTCTTTGCAGCAGCCTGCTTGATAAAATGCACGGTCCATCTATAGCGATCTACAATGAAAAATGCTCACATCTTTATTTGACGAAGTAAAAATGCTCACATCGCAACAGCAGATTTACTCACTGCATTGCATCACTGTCATCAGTCACGTTCGCTATGAACAAATCGAGCATTAACAGTGAAAGCTAACAAACTTGATCGGTACTTTCTTCACTGCTTTTGCAAAACGTCGCTGTAGACTCTTATAGTGATCTGTAGGTACTAGTTTGTTCTTCTGTATAAAGTAAGCTGTAGTTTAAATATTTTTTGAACATTCAGTATTTCTTTCCCTAAGAAATATTGGATTTTTTTTGCATATTTTAAGGACATAGAGTTTATGTGACTAAAATTTATTGAGTATGTATTGCCAACTACTCACTCCAGCCACATAATAGTGATGTTTTTTTTTACTTTTCAAAGTCCGCAAGATGCTCATTTAACCACTGGATTATCTTATTATATATTCGAAATAAGTTGCAAAGTGTAATGTTATGAAACCATTTTTTTTTATGAAGAATTCACTCATATCATTTTTCATAGATTCAAATCACACGATTTAAATAATATATTTGATCAAAATTAACAGAGTTTGACTACACGCATTATAGGGTAGGGTATCACTTTTTTGCGACCAAAGGGGGTAACAAGTTGTTTGGACTTTGGAGGGCGTCAGGTTAGCTGGTTCGTGGTCCGACAAATCTTAAGTGCTTGCAAAGCAATATCGCTGCAAAGAAAGAAAACAACAGTAATTATTTTGTCATGCAACCGGTGTCATCCACTTAATTTTCGCTGGCTAATTAGTCCTGCATGGGTACGCTTACGAAATCTAGACATTTATTGAGCGCCGAAGTGAAAAATGTTCATCCGTTTCTCAGGAGGACTATATTTTTTGGTCCATCTATACAAGATTTGACTATTTTTTTTAACCTAAAACAGTTAAATTTTAGTTCACTTATAACTTCATTATAAATAAATTATAATAGATTATTTATGTATTTTTTATTCTTTGTCACTGTAATTATTCCCGAAAGTCTTAATAAGTCATATTTCCATCACATGATTCAAAATCTAAAATATAATTTGAGAGATTGAGCAAAAACAAAGACAAAAAATGAAATTTTATACCAACAAAATACGGCAATGTAGTGAACCCGTTATGTTCTAGAGAAAATTTTTAATAAATTCGGACACAATTCATTAGATGAGAAGGAGCGCAAATCGCAAAGCATATCGGACGAATGAAAATTCGACTATTTTGACAAAAGAAAACTGTCGAATGTTGTTTAGCAAAACCGTTATTATTTTTTTCATGTTTTCCACCGGATCAGATACTCCTGATTTTTAGTAGCTATGACCGTCTGAATGTCCTCTTCTTCGTAGAAGAATGGTAGATACACGTGGAGCATCAAGTGTTGTTGTCAATGCAAGGAAACGGCCGGTCTCAACTGTCGAAGGCGTCGTGTGTTTTCAATAGCTCAGGGATCGATGGTTTTCTCCCTGCCAAGGACACATGTTTGGAATTCTGGCGCAGCCTTTGAAAACTGATGTCTGCAAAGAAAACGTTACTGGCCGTGAAGCTCTCCGCTAGAAATTCATCAAGTACACAATGTTGCTGGCTGTGGTTGTACATGATTCTACGATTAGTTTTTGAGAGAGCATATAAGCACTGCTGGTTACACAATCTTCCCAGGGCTTAGGGAGTGGGATCGAGTAAGCTTAGCTAAGATACAACTCTCCCTTGCATTTGCTTTTCCTTCTCGCAACGTGAAGTTTCTTCCTTCATTCACCAAAAGCACGGAAAGGCACACCCCCGTCCGATCGGAAATACACGCACGAGATCAAAAGCAAGAAAAGGACAATCTGTTCCTCCTGTGAGCGACCCGGGAGACCACGCTCCTCCTCTACCTTCTCACTCTTTTCCTCTCTATTTCTCCTCCTTTTCCAGATCTGAAAATTTTCTTGATGCCGTCCGCGTGCTTGTTCTTCACCTCCGGTCACAACCAACCTCGGATCCTGGTGGATCTAGAGCCTCCCTGTTGTCCTCGACCTTCTCCCTTTCTGGATCTGCCGTCGTTCTCGTCAACATCCTCTCGAGCATTCTGGGGAGTCCGCACGGCACAACCTCCAATAGCCCTTGCCTCAAGTGGGAAGACAAACATATGAGGCACAATCTTTGGTGGCACTTCCTCGAGGTTTTCTTCTTCTTCTACACCGTTGCCTGCTCAGCTAAGACTCACAAGGAGTGGGGAACTATACATCTATCTTTTTTTTAGATAATGGAAGAGATAGAATATCTCTCCGGCCTCTGCATCAAGGATGCACACAGCCTATTTTATTAAAGAGTTTAAAGTATCAAAAAAGCCAAGACTGTTAAAAGTGGTTTGAAACCTTACAACCAATAGATGACTGAAAAGTAAACTCAATCATTGTAAATTCTGTGACTAAACCAACACCCATGGAGATTGAAAATTTGCTTTGCCACAACCTCCAACCTTTGGCTTCCAGTCAACATGTGCTCCTTCAGGGCCGATTTCTGCAGATTTGCCCAAGTACTCAGTCACTGCCCACTCAATAAGATAATCTGCTAGCGTTAGTGACAGTCTTTTGTCAAACACAATATCGTTCCGACATAACCAAATAGACCAACATAAAGCACTAGCTCCCACCAGAAGTTGTGACTTTAAATTTTTTAGAATGTCAGCTAACCAATTGTAACATCCCAAATCAGTGTTTGTATTTCAAATTTATGAAAATGAGAGGAATTTAAAACTTTTGAGCATGATTTGACTTTTTGGAGCAATTGCATGATTTGTTGTTTTTGAAATTTTTGAAATCAATTAGAACTTACAACTCAAATCATAACTCCAAAGGATAATAGAAACAAAAACTTGTGATAATCTTCTGGAAATAATTTATTTAAATCCTATAATATTTATCATGAATAAATATTATTTTTTCTCAAATTTTTGGGACAGGTTTAAACCTTAAGAAAATTCAAACACCCTTTAATGACCTAGACTAAGTTTGAAATTATATAATACAAATTATAATAGTAAAAGTGAGTTTAATAATTTTTATGAATACTAGAGTGTCCCAGGAACACCTCTGATTAATTTCAGATTTTTAAGAAATTTATTTCTAATTTTTAGGCCTTGGTCAAAGTAGAATCAATTTAAGTGATCTCAGTCAACCCTCGCACTATTCCTTGGGCTCGAACCAGACCCTAGCTTGAGTCCGACCGCCTCTTGTCTCCCGCCAAACCAACTAACTGCACCTTTGCCTGTGAGCCGTTGGATCCAAACTCGACGGTCCAGATCGACCCTCTTCACTCGGACTCGCACCCTTTCGCTTGTGCCACTGACTACTGGGCCCACCGGTCAGGGGCGTCTTCTTCCTCGGGCAGGCGCGAGCAGAGCTCGAGCGCCACGCGCCCGCAGCACCCTACCCCGCTCCGTCCCCTCCGTGGCCGCACCGCCCCCTGTGACCAACCCAGGGGCATTGCCCGCTAACGCCGCCTATTCCTCCGTCCTCTTTCCCCGCTCAAAACCGACTCTACCCCCTCTCTCAGCCCACTTCTCCTCTCGGAGCTGAGGAGGAGGAAGCTCCCTCAAGCTCATCTCCTCGGTAAAGTCCTTGCCGAAAGATCCCTAGGCTCCCTATATCCATGCCTTTTCCATTTTCGCTTATTTGAGCTTCTGTCGTTGCTTGTAGGATCCGGGGCGGATTCGTGCTCTCGGCGGCCTCAGAGCGTGCCTAGAGCTTCACCGCCGGGTCTATCTTCGTCATCTTCGTCTCCGGTGAATGAGTTTCTACTCATTTCTTGCGCGTCACTTTGCGCCTTGGGGTACAAGAAACTTTTCCCCTCAATCAATTTCGTTATTGCTTCACAGGATCATCGGAATTTGGTCTTTGCCCAATTGTCGGCCGAAAACTTTATTCATCTCTCCCCTTGTCAACCTGGTGAGCTATTTTTTCGATTCCTGGTGCTTTCACCATCTTCGAGCCACCCTCGAGCTCCCTTGATCACTTATTGTCTTCCTTGTTGCCCAGGGAGCTCTCCCCTCGTGAAGGCTTTCCGCCGCCGCCGCTGTTCTTCGTCGCCGGCTCGACTCCGGCAACCTCTCCACCTCTGGGTCATCGTGGTGAGTCCCTGGAGACCTCCTGTTGTCCACGCACGCGCTATTTTGCCGCGGGCATTTCTTCTCCGCATTATGCCTTGTTAGCCGAAGTAGCCCCTCGCCGTCGCGCCGCCGCGTCGGACCACCCCTGGCCTCGCCGCTGGTGCCGTCGGGTGCGCGAACCTATTGCGCACCTGCCCTTGCCCTTGGATCGCGCTATCGTGGCCAATAACGCCGGCAAGCCTCCGGCGAAGCCAGCGCAGCGTTGTCGGACGTCGAAAACACTATAGCTCGTCATTAGGGGTTAAACCGCATGATTAGTCTTTAATGCGAAATCTTTGTCGAAAATCCACATTTAGCTGAGGATCTGTGTGACTTACATGTGGGCCCGATCGTGTTAAGTGTACAGTAAGCTTTCGGTGGACCCCTGCCGAGCTCATGGCTTTCGGTCCATGCACTATGCATGTGGACCGTGCCAATGACAGGCGGGTCCCACCTGTCAGTAGGAAATTTTAATTCGGGAGTTAATTGAAAATGGCACTGTGCTCTGGACCCCACTTGTCAGCGTCTATGGCTAGGTTGAGCTGGGTGTAAAAAGTATTGTATGTTTATATAAATTCCGAAATGCTTTATTGTTGAACTGAAAAATCAATTAACTTTAAAAATACATAACTAATTCAGTTTAGCTCCAAAATTGATGATCCAAATTTTGTTAGCTTCTATTTTAAATGTACTTTAATATAAAAATAGGCTGAACCATGTTGCTGCTCCAGAAAATGTTTGTTAATAAAATAACTTTAGGTTAGATTTATTTTGCACTAAAAATTGTTTTAACTTCAAAAATGCATAAGTATTTCTCTGTAACTCCAAATTGAGTGAATTAAATTTTGTTGGCTTCATCTAATAATTAACTTGCTGTTAAAATTGGTTTTAGGCATGTTACTATTTTAAAAGTAATTGCAAAAACAATTAAATTGTGCTCATTTTCATGTCTTTGAAAATTCATAGAAAATGCATTATAGCTCCAAATGAGATGAATCCAATTGGGTTGTTCATATTATAACGTGATTGTTTTACTGTAAAAATTTTAAATGCACCACCTTTCCAGAAATTTATGCCAAACAAATTAATTATGTTGAATAGTAACTTTTTACATTTTCAAAGCTGAACAGAATTGTTTTAATCATAACTTTTGCATAGAACATCCAAATCAAGTGGTTCTTGTTTCTAAATTCATCATAAATCATGCTCTTGCTGCTGTAAAATTTTCAGAACATTCGGAGAAAGTTGGTTTTTGACTCTTTTCGGTATTCTTCGTTCTTATTTATTCCTGTTCGCTTTTTCGTTAGGTGCCAACGAGTGTGTCGATCTTGAGAGTGAGCCTCTGTAGCAAACTGAGCAAATCCATCAAGGCAAGCAATTTGATCATGTTAATTCTATTATTTTAAAGTCTAATATATTGTTTTCAACTTGTATGTATGCATTGTTTATTTTGTTGTTAAATTGATTAGTTAATCCTTTAGATGCATAATCTGTAGATAAATGAATATCCTCTACTACCCGAGCCTAGGTTATTTGCTGTGATTAGTGTAATACCCCAAACTTCTATTGGAGAAAATATCATTTGGGAAAGCAAAATTTATTCAATTTTGAATTCAACAAATTCTAGATTCGAAATTAAGTTCAAAAAATTCAGAATTTGGGGTAAACTTAGAGCTTGGGAATTCAATTCAAATTCCTCATTCTGAGCACGTTTGGTTAGTGGGCTCTTGGCCCCAGGCGCAAATGCCCTTAGTGGGCCGGCCCAAGTGGGAAGAAAAGGGGGGCGCCCCTTAACCCTAGCTGCCCCCTCACCCCTTCCTCCCTTTGGCCGAAATCTCCCTTGGCTCCATCCCTTGGCCGCCGCCCCTCCTGGTCATCCTCTCCTATTAGCGCCTCCACCTCCACCTCCTCCATTGCTGCTCCTTGGAGAGGTCCTGCTGCTGGCCGGCCACAAGAAGGAGGAGAAGAGAAGGGAGAAGAGGGGAGAAAGGAGGAGAAGAGAAGGGATCTTCTTCGGGGTGTTTGATCAGCGTCTTCCTAGGGTTCTACAAGGGTAATGGTTCTTTCTCTTTGCTGGTTGGATCATAGTAGGAGCGTTTGATGCCATGTTGGTTGGATCAAAGTCCTCCTGCGATTATTTAAGTTTCTGTCCAGATTGTTGTATGGCCTGTTTCGTGATCTTAGAAGCCGATTTTTAGAGGTCCATCTCCTAGAGTAATGTAGGTTTTGTTCTTAGCTTTCGGTGGCCGCCAAGAACACTAAATTCTGATGTACGGATCAAAAGTTATGATCGTTTTAGTTTCTGCTGTCCAGAATTCTGACAAGAATCACCTTTTAAGTTGTCTTCTAAAATATGTGTATGTTAATGGACGAATCAGGGTTTCCTATCAACTAGGTTATTGTAGATAATTTCAGATTGATAAAGAACGCCCAATTCGGAGTTGTAGATTAAAAGTTATGGTCGTTTTAATTATGTTGTCTTAGCTGTTCAGACAGATTCTGTTCTTGTTTCATTTAGCTGTTAGCAAATTATTTTGGCCGATTTGGGTTATCTCGTCAACTGGAATGTTGTAGATATATTCGTTAAGTTTATGTAGGATCTGGGCTCACCTCGTTTCGGGTCCCAGGACATTAGTTATGAGTGTTTTCGCGCTGCTGTCCAGAACTAGTTCATTGTTGATGTAATCTGTTTTTAGATTAGATCAAGCTAGATGTTATGGGTCGTCGGGAAGGCGTTGTAGAATGTTATTGAAAGTGCCATGTTATGTTGTTCTTATTTCGAGTATACTGTGTAGGCGGAGAGTCTTCAGGTTTAGGAGCACCGCCGTTGACTCCTAACGCGTCGTATCACGGAAGGCAAGTACTTTGATGTTCATATGTTTGGTGTATGATTCATGCTTGATGACTGTATGGTGTTTTTTTCTAATATCCACGAGAATATTCAAAGTGTATGTCCTTTTCTTATGTGATATATCCAAGAGTATATATATGATGTTTTTCATAATTCATACTTCAGTTCATGCATCCTGTTTCATGTGCCTTCCACGGGAGTGGATTATAAGACCCATCAATTCCAGTATGGGCACGTAAGACCCACCAGTCCAATGTGGGCAGTTTCGGACACTCGTATGAAACGTTCTTCATACGGGATTGGGATCCCCGTATTTTGGTTCAATGCGGGCTTAAGTGCACACCGACGGGTGTGTCACTAGCTATACCGGTATAAGCATGTGTGCAGTCCATTCTGTTCATTAAATCCATTCATTCCATTCATCCATATATTCATTCGGGGTATGTTCGCATTCTTTAATGATGAGGTCTTGTTCGTATTTGTGGTATGTTCATTTATTCACTGTACTTGCTGAGTCATGGACTCATTCTTGCTTTGTTTGTTTATTTTAGGTGATCATTGTTGCTGGTTCTAGCGGTAGGGAGTAGACACGCACTAATCATGCAATTCACCGTATTCAAGTTCAACAATATGATTTAGTTTTTATCTTTCATTCGTTAATTGATGAATTGTAATGATTAAATTTAGATGTGGTGGATAACCTCTCTATGTTATGATTGATTATGTATTGCTTGTGATCTTCGATCACCCTTCGTTATACTTGCTTGAATTCAGTCTATTGTCATGCCATGGTTCTATTAAATAGTGATCTCTTTATGTCATTAGTTGATATTATTCAAATTCTTCCGTTTTATGGTTGTATGTTAGATGATTTAGGTGACAACTTGGCTTCCGAATAGCCAGGGTGTTACAGTTGGTATCAGAGCGGGCTTTAGGTCCGTGGTTAATAGAAGAAAAAAATTGACACACTGTGCACAGTAGGTGGGGTTGGGAAATTTATTGTTTCCGCATTTCCTTTGTTATGTTCCACTTGTTGAGCAATTGTTGAATTGCTTCGGTATTATCTTTCTTGTTGTTAATTTATGTTATGATGTGATATTTTATGTCTTTGAATTTGTCCTATGATTGTCATGAGATGATCCTATATATTCATAATTGATTATAACGGTCATGCGTATTGGTAATGGACATTGAGAAGTTGAAGTCATGGATGTTGTCCTGGGTTTCGCCAGACTACACCACTGTTCGGGATAGGGGATGAGAGAAGTACTTACCCCCGTTCTATAGTTGGGTGTTGGGGGCAAGTTTCTTTAGACAAGTTATTCTCTTCCTTGATCTTGAATTTGGCCAGTTCTGGTATTAGTTGCGGTTGATGAAGTTTTCTTGAGTTAGTGTTTTACATTTCTTCTTACGAGTTTTCATTGGTCTTTCTTGATTCCATAAATCGATTACTTGTTCTCCTGACTGCTAGTCTATTGTTGTTTTTGTGTGAACGTTGGTTATTAGCAAGACTGAACTTTTCATGGGAGTTATGCACTTCTTGTTGGAAAATATGACTCCTTTATTTGACTGGTATTTCAGATACTGTAAGTCTTCTGTTGCAAGTGCTTTAACATGTGAAATTTTTGACTTTATGTATTCCTTTTGGTTTACCTCGAGCGTTGAGGTTTAACATCTCTCTTTTGCTTAATGAAGGTGTTAGAATCCTTTTATGACGTCTTATCATGCCTAAGATGAGAAGTTATAACTAAACGAATAATTTGCTATGATGTGGGTTACCAAGTTGGGTTATTAGCATGGTGCAAATCAACTATTCTTGACTACCATCCATGAAGTGAAATTGATTAATTTGAAAAGTCCTTGTATTTGATACATGGTGTATGTTAAATAAAGGTTGTCCATATCCGTTCAGAACCTATGGATCTTACATAAGAGCTAGATTTACCTATTTCCTGGTATGCTAAAATTGTTGAAACCGGTATAAAGGACCAGATGAGTGCTGGTGTACCGATTCGTGAAACCTTATTTATAGAAAACTATGTTAGCGAATCATCAATCATGTTTTGAACCGATTCCTGAACAAAGTTGGAATGTTGACTTTATGTTTATAAATGGTTGTGTGAATGTTAATGGAATTAGAACCGTAGGTACGCACATGATTAGTATAATCATCAATTGTTAATGAGCACTGAAGATGGTGTTGAGCAACACCAGCAGTTGAGTAGATGAATTTTGTAAGTAGTCTTTGATAGCGTGCCTTGTCTGGGGTGTGTTGGCTCCGAGTCGCAGGGGGCCGCAGGAGGGATGGTGTTTGGGAGCATGGTAGTTGCTCGAAAAGCTTTACCCTGAGTGGGTAGTTGTATTTTCGGTTTTACCATGTAAGCGTATGGGTTTCTATCCATACGAGCGGCTCGTAGTTAATACACAATATTGGAAATGTTTCGTAGAACTTAGTCGTGCCGGCATACTTTCGGAAGTGTGCTTATGGTGGCTTAAAGGCGGTCTGAAGTGTGGGTACATTGGTACACCCCTGCAAGGTTAAAACTATTCGAATAGCCTCATCCTAAGTTATGGACACGCTTAGGTAAGCTTTTCAAGAGTTAGACTACAACCTTTTGAAAACTTAAAACGTGACATGGTTGGTATGAATGGGTAATTCATGCTATGGTCGTGGTGACTATCGGGTTAGTCACTTCCAGGTTGTTGTTGTCATCTATCTATTATATATTGTTGTCCTTGTTGTTATTTAAACAATAAAAATGAATTGCAAACTTGCTTTTGAAAAGTATTACATTATTGCAAATAAAGTTTGCTTTATGCTGAAAATGAACCATATGGCCTCCACTCAAATAAGCTTGCATGTAGCATATGTATAGGTCTGCTAGTCCACACGTCAGTCTTGCGAGTACATCTTTGTACTCATTTGCTTTGCTTAATGTTATTTGTTGCAGAGGATGAAGGTGAGCCCCAAGGGCCTCACTTCTGTAAGTTGTGCTGTGGCGGGGTTTGGGACGACTAGTTTGGCGGTCCGGTTGGTTGCCTTGTGGGTAAAGGCACACTGATTGGCTTGTGTTTATCGCCATCTTATGGCACTTTCGCTTCCGCTGTTTACTTAGTTATTTGTATGTCATTTGGCCGGTCGGCCCTCTTTTGTAATAACTTATATTATGTATGTCTTTTGGTAGACTTATTATTGTGATGTATGGAACTGATGCATGATTTTGTGAAGGGGTGTGTATACTGCATTTCTGGGAAGTATACATATCTCGAGGCTTGGTTTATTTGATTTGTAATGCTAGGACCAAGTGGATGGTTAAGCATTGCAAGCCAAATAAACCGGGGTCTCACACCAATTCCTGAACATATTTACTATGCTCGTAGTGGAGATAAATTAAACGCATATTGAACAACCCACCATGCAAGACATGCAAAGGGACGGTCAATAAAAACATGTTAAATTGTTTCCTCTTTAATACAGAAACAACACTTTGTGATTCCCCTCCAATTTCTTTTAAGCAGATTATCTTCAGTTAATACTACCCCTCGTTTGAGATACCATAAAAATATTTTCACTTTTAATGGAATTTTAGTTAGCCAAAAAAGATTCCTAATGGTGGCTTGAGACTTGTCAATTAGTGCTGCATATAAAGACTGTACCGAAAAAAGTTCGGACTTATTCAAATTCCACCGAAAAAAATCCTTTTGAGAGTGTAATTGAAAGTTAGAAACTCTCAACATTAACTCATTCTAGGCATGTAACTTAGTCCCCATAATAGGTTTTCGAAAAAAAAATACATTTAAAGAAGTCGATCTCAGAATATTTGCCACTGTATCATTCATTCTCCTCACCACATTATAAAGGAGTGGATAATCTCCTAACCAAATATCTTCCTAAAACCTAGTTTGCATTCCATTCTTAACCTGGAACGAACCAAAGCATAAAATTGATCTTTAATTTTCATAAGACCAGACCAAAAATGGGAAGTCTTAGGCTTATTAACCACCTGCAAAAGACTCTTCTCTCATAAATATTTTTTTTTCAGTAAAGATTGCAAAACTCCTTCTTCATTTAGCAACTTGAACAGCCATTTCCCTAGCAAACTTTTATTTTTTGTGTCTAAGTTCTGAACGCCTAGACCGCCATGCTCTTTAGGTGAACATACTAAACACTATTTAGCAAACCTATATTTTCGTTTATGACTGTCACTTTGCCAGAAAAATCTAGAACGATAAAAGTCTAGTTTTTTTAGAACCTCTCTAGGAATCTTTAAAAAAAATAAAATATAAACATTGGTAGATTGCTTAGCACCGAGTTAATAAGTACTAATCGTCCACCAAAAGACATATTTTTTCCTTTCCAACTACTAAGTTTTTCTCAATTCTATCCTTAACACTTTTCCAATCAAGATTCCTTAATTTTGTAAAGTGAATGGGAATTCCTAAGTACCTAAAAGGAAAAGCACCCAGCTCATAGCCAAATAACTGCATATGCTGAGATACTACTTCTTTGGCAGAATCAAAGCAAAAAAATCTCACTCTTATAAAAATTAATCTTTAAACCCGATAATTGTTCAAAGACACATAGAATAAGTTTGAGATTTTTTTACCTGTTCTAAATTATTATTCAAGAAGAGGGTCGTATCATCAGCTTACTGTAAAATTGACAACCTATGATCAATCAAGTAAGGAGCTATTCCTGATAAAAGACCTGCTACTTTAGCTCTTGAAATAAAGATGGCAAGCATGTCTACAACAATATTAAAAAGAATAGGAGACATAGGATCACCTTGCCTAAGTCCCTTGTGAGTTTGGAAAAAAGATCCAATATCATCATTGACTTTTATTCCCACACTCCCTCTCTTAAATAATCTTTCCACCCGGGAACACCACTTGGATGAGAAGCCTTTCATCCTCAAAGTTTGGAGTAAAAAACGATCATTTTACTTTGTCATAAGCTTTCTCAAAATTAATCTTGAAAACTATTCCATATAAATTTTATTTATGTAACTCATGGATGGTTTCATAAAGGATAACAACTCCATCAAGGATAAATCTCCCCTGCATGAACACTGACTGGGAAGGTCTAACAATCTTTTGAGCTACCCCCATAAGTCTATTAGTAGCCACTTGAGTAAAAAAATTTAAAGCTAACATTAAAAAGACAAATATGCCTATATTGTTGTATTTGTGTAGCATCTGTTTTTTTGGGAAGCAATGTAATGGTCCCAAAATTCAAGCTAAAGAAAGGTAGAGAGCAGCTATGAAAATCCTGAAACATGGCCAGTAAGTCATTTTTAATGACTTCCCAAAACACCTGATAGAACTCGGCTTGGAAACCATCTGGCCCAGGTGCTTTGTTATGTTCCATCTGAAAGACTGTTTTTACCTCCTTTTCAGTAAAAGGTTCTATAAGGAAATTATTTTCTGTCTCCGAAACTTAAGGTATATCATTCGTAAAAGCACCAATCATAGATAAATGATTAACTTCGGATGGTCCAAACAAACTTTTATAATAATTGGTAATATACTTTTTAATTGTACATCACCCCGAATTAACCCTTCATCTTGTTCGAGTTGAAAAATTATTTGTCTTCTATGCTTCTCATTTGCCAGCAAATGATAATAACGTGTATTTCTATCTCCCTCCAAAAGAAATTTCGCTTTGGACCTCTGGTACCACTTAATCTCTCTTCTCTCAAAAGATGAGCCAATCTCTCATTAGCAACTTTTTTAATATTAAGATCTTGATCAGACAACCACACCAACTCAGCTTTTTTATCTAGCTCATCAATTATCAAATTAAGTTTTATCTTTTCCCTTTTATAATTCCCACTAGTATTTTTAGCCCAACTATGGAGATATTGTCTAAGGGATCTAACCTTGCATTGCCAAATTTGTAAGGCAGAATGACCTATATTTTTCTTCTTCCACACTTCAGCCACCATCTCCCTAAATCCCTCCCTACACAACCAACCTAATTCAAATTTAAATAAAGGTTGACTTCCGCTGTAAGGAGCCACTCTCATATTTAAAAGCAATAGCGTGTGGTCAGCCAAAGACCTTTCAAGAGCATTAATTGTAACCAAAGGAAATTTATGCTCTCATTCTGTATTCATTAAAACCTATCTAGTTTTTCAAAAGTTGGATTATCTAATGAATTCGCCCAAGTATATTGTCTACCAGATAAAATTATTTCTCTTAAATCCAAATTATTAATCACAGCATTAAACAAGAAAGGCCATCTATACTCAAAGTTATCATTATTTTTTCACCCGAATGCCTAATAATATTAACATCACTCCCAATTAAAATAGGAAGTTATTCTTTCCTACAGGCATGAACAAGTTTATTAAGGAATTTCTCCTTGAATTGATTTTGGGCCGCACCGTAAACAGCCAGAAGAACCCATTAGAAATCATCATCTATGTTTTTTAAATAAAAATTTACATAAAAAATCACCAGCGTCAATATAGCCAATATCGTAAACCCGAGGATCTAGCCCTAAAAGGACCCGGGTATTTAACTAGTAATACTTAAATGGTTCTAGCATTACTAATCAAATATCCAAAGCCTCGATGGACATGTGCTTTCCAGAATTGCAGCACATGCTCATCATCACAAAATCATACATCATTTCCATACAACAATTAACACTAAGCTCAACAACGACATACATAAAGTAAAGTTATTACAAAAGAGCCGATATACAGAAAAATATATGCATTTTCTAAGTTTTAAATCAATTCTGGAATATACAAAAATGGTTGAAAACAAGCTATTAAAGATTACAGGATTTCCTACCACAGAAGCATAGCTAAAAGCATTTTTATAATAAGATTTACACTACACCATAGCATAGTATTAAGGGCAATTATTTGCCGGGAAAAAATTGTATTAGTGGCAAAACATGTGCCGGCAATATTCAAGAGATTAAAGGTCCGATTATCTCAGGAAATAATTATTTTCTAGTACAATTTATCTCGCGCAATGTTTCAACGTTAACTACAATATATCTCGCGTAGAAAAAGTCAACAACGCTTTCTTATTCGCCGGGATACTCGCCAAGTCAATCAGCGTCTTCTTATCTGCCGATACTCGCCATCCTTTGGGCGCAGACTAAAAAGTAATTGCACCTGGGCGCGAACCCTATCCCCAAATTCCTCCCGACGCCTCCTCCTCCGCTCTCCCACCTCCCGCGCCTCACCCCGACCAACCACTTCCCCCGCCGCTCCTACCCGGCCGGCCGAGCCGCCGAGGAGCTCGACTTGGCGGTGGCGTATGGCGCTGAGTGCCACCGCATCTCGCGCTCGGCCGACCGCAGTGTCGACGCCAAGAGGAGGAGCTCGCATCCGGGCGCTGCCACCGAGACCACCGGGCGGCGGCGAGAGGGGAAAGGGGTTGACTGACGTCCGGCAGCGCACCCAGCCATCGCCACGACGCTGCCGATCGCGTGAATCGCGACCGTCCTGCCGCCGGCCGGGCCTACCGTGCACGCACACGCACGTGTCGCCCCCGCTCGTGCCTCCTCTCGCTCTTTACGCCTTACGGCGCCGCCGCGGCGCTGGCCTAACTCCCATGGCACCGCTTCCTCGCGCATTTGCGCCGCCGCCGGCCCCGCCTCAAGCACGCCTCCCGGTCTCTCTCCTCGCCCGCGCCGCCCTTCGCCATCTATGCCCGGCCAAGCCCTCGCTTCTCGGCCCGAGCCTCGCAGCACTCCCTTCCGGCCGCTGGCCATCGGCCAGCACACCGCCTCGCCCCTATTCGCACTCTGCTGCCCTCCTTCCTTTTTCTGCTACAACCGACTTTGCTTTCTGTTAAACATGATTTCATTTTGATGTTTTGATGATTTTGATTTGTGATAATAGATGCTCATGCATGAGTGCTCATGCGGGGTACGCGGCGAGGACATTCGTGGAGCACGGCGTGGCTGATAGCCAACTTTGCATCGTCTCCAAAGAGGTAGTGCTAATATGTTTCATGCATTCACTTTGCTATGTTAATTACAGAAATGGATTAAGTTTTTTTTACCATTATATCATTGCGTTGTTCACCTTCATTTGCTTGTCTTGATTTTTCAATCTATTGACCGTGTGTTTATGGTAACCAGGGATCTCTTATTTTTCAATCCATTCTTTTCTTTTATATAATTGTTTAATTCATGGAGCATGCTATCATATATATCATGGATGCAATCCTCTTCTTCTTTAGATATAAGATTAGTATCAATAGCCATTTTGAGATCCAACAAAAAGAAACTCATTATCTGATATGCACTTGCACAAAGCAATCAGAGGTAATTATATTCCTGTAATGTTTACTCTAGAGCACTTGATTCTATCAAAATTCTCTGTAAACTGCAATGTTTTATCCGGAGTTTAACAATTGCATAAAATCCTAATCACTGGTTTTCACATTTATATGATATATCATGGATCCTTCTGGAGCAGGAAAGAGTACTTTTCTCAATGTTGTGTTGGGTAAAACATTAGGATATAAGAAGGATGGGCTAGTCCTTATAAATGGAAAATCTGGATCGATGCAGTCATACAAGAAGATCATTGGTTTTGTGCCACAAGATGATATCATCCATGGTGTAACACCCCAACTCTGGATGAGCCTGGAATGCTACTGGAATAAAACTAATCTAGCACAAATTATAAAATTTCGGCAGAGTCTCCTTTGTTTAATTAGCTCTACCGAGAATTCAACAATAAATCATGGCATTTAACAATAATAAGTTCATAATCAAGTTCAATCAAACTAGCATGATGACCGAACGACGATAACCAAGTCAAGCAAATATCATTATTACAATAATCTAATACTCAACCAAGTAAACATCCACTCCAACAGTTTAACTTTTATTAGATGAAGCTAAGTGGCTAACGCTTTAAGACCGTGAGGTAGTGAGTGCATTCAACATCTACTCCTCCCATGCATGTCATTCTCGCCATTGGTACCTAAAACACATTAAAGAAAGAGTGAGCCCAAAGACTCAGCAAGTATCAACAAGGCTATAAACAAGAACACAAACATAGCATCAATGATCCACAATAGCAAAACACTAAACATAGCCCTTTTAACTTATGAAATGCAACCAATGCAATGCTCCTTTGAACTTTATCTCTTTCGTATTTTACTGTAATGCGGGTATACATCCGTCGATGTATACCCTTGCTCGTGCCCTCCGGCACAGGGACCAAGAGCCTATACACCACATGTATAGGGACCTTGCCCATCATCTTAATGATGGGACCTCTTTGCTCATAGCCCACATTCCACGAATGTGGGGATTCAAGCCCGTCATCTACATGACGGGGACTCAAATATGCTCTGTCACCACGTGACCGAGCCTCCAATATGATTGCGTGATGCACATGAATAAAACTTTAAACCATCATACATATGTATTCACAACAACATCATACATGAGTAAACTTATTCATACTTCTAGCATTCCACATCATTGATATTCATAGCATTCTAGCACCCATGAATAGCACATTTAATCATAATACTTGCAAACTTGAACAATCACTCGTGAATATCAATTAATCATTTCTCTAGTATTCACCATCCTTAATCATACTTATCACACTATCAACCTTGCATGGTTATTACGTATCAAAGCATTAGCATCCTCTATCAAACAGTCATAATTATTCACTCAAACAGAGTACTTGCATTCACCAAGATAAATTGGAACTCACCACCATAACATACATGCATAGCTATTATGAGCCAAACACAAACAGTCACAGCGTACAAGCATAAATATACAATAGCCCGAATACTTGCCTTAACCGTGCGAGAACGGTGGACGCGAAGAGGGTGCTGCCCCCTGGAACCACGCTCCCATCTGAATATAAAGATAACCTCAATCTAAGACCAACATACTGGACCAAAATCATAAATAACAAGACAATTTAACTCGCTAAACTCCCAAGCGTTTCCAATCTTCTAATTTCTGGCGATCGATTTGGTACCCGCTGTGGACAGTCAACTTCTAAAATACATAACTTCCTGCTCAGGAGTCTAAATAATATGTTCTTGGACTTTCTGAAAAGATAATTAAATTACCTAAATAAACCTAGTTGGGGAGCCCTTTTGATTCTGCAATTTACTGCCCCTAGCAAGCCAAACTATCAGACATCAGAATTCACGTCGGGTTCTTTGGACAGTACACTAAAACCCCCATAACTTTTGCTACGAAAGTCCAAATCTTGCGTTCTTTATCTCTATGAAAAGATATAGAAATTACCCACATTTGTCGTTATACTGAGATCCCCTGATTCTCCCTTTAATTAGCAGTTTTAATCAGTTTTCTACAGACTGTCCAAAAACTGACTGATCAACAGGACAGCAATACTAGAAAAATCATAACTCCCTAACCGTTAATCGGATTTGGGCGTTCTTGGCAGCCAATGAAAGCTACGAAGATAACCTACAACTTCCTAGGAGACCAAAACTCCTAATTAGGCATCTAACCATAAGAAATTGACCGCGCAAGCTACAGAACGAATCTGCAATTACAGCGGGCAGATGGCAACCTAGCCAAAAACTACCCGATTACTCCACCATGATTAATTACCCAACACAAACGACGCGTTACCCTTGAAGCTGCTGAAGACCATGAACCCCGGATGGCGATCTTGCTCCCTTCTCTTCTTCCTTCTCTTCTCCCTTCTTTCTTCCCTCCTTTCTTCCTCTTTGGCTGGCAACAAATGGGCTCCTTCTTCTTCCTCTTTGGCCGGCAACAATGGGGGTTTCTTGGAGGGGATCTTGGGAGGGCGCAAGGGAGGAGGCAGCCAAGGGGAGAGGCGTGGGAGGGAGAGGAGGTGGCGGCTCAAGGGGAGGGAGTGGAGAGGTGGGGAGGTGGGGCTAGGGTTTGGGGGTAGTGGCGCCCCCCCTATGGCCGGCCACCCCCTTGCCCTCATGGGCCGGCCCAAGCCTGCTGGAGTGGAACAAACAAAACCCCTCTCAAAAAGATGAATTGAGAAATTTCTGTTGGTCCTCTCGAAAATCCATTAAATTTTCTCCGTATGATTAATCTTCCCGAACATTTAATCTTTCCGACTAAAGCTTAACACACTTTCGGGTATTACATTCTACCCCTTAATGTGATTCGACCGAATCTAAACACGCTTAAGCGAAAGAACAACCACGACGAGAACGAACAACGGTAACCACGCACCGTTGTGAACAACACCGTTAAAGCTCACGCACGCAAAACTCCAACTTCCCAAGTGGTTTCTCTTGACCGAGGACCACAACACATGGACGTGATACGACGCTTGATCTAACACTCGACCCAACATTCCGTGTACACTCACCTGACAAGACTCAAGGTAAGATCTCACTCGATGGTCAACTACGCAAACGAAGCTTCAAACTCGGATCTCCTGTACTCACTCAACACCGAACAAACAAGACGTTACGACTCGCAAGACGGACTCGAGATGCGAGTCCTAGCGATACGCCAACTAGCGAGATCAACCCAATGTATCTTGGGTTAAACTTCCCAAAGATACCGAACCACAAGACATGCACATAGAACACGTAACTCGTGTTCCACCTTCTCAAATAAACTCTCACTAAAGCAAGGATCACCTCCTTTAACCGTAAAACACACAATGAACTCGCTTTAAACACACTCTTTACCAACATAGCCCAACCGAAAATGAAAGACTCTCATCGCAACCAAACGTTACCAACTCGGTACTAAAAGTCAAATTCAGAATCAAGATTTATCACGAAAATCTTTCCAACTTCAATTTAGAAAATTTGCAAATAAACACCACGATCGCTAAAAGAGAAATCACTCAATATCCAAATCCATCATTTCTTTTATTCTTCTCGAATAGATAAGAACCACACAAGCCAACATAAAGTCAAGCCCAATTTATAAATACATCCGTCATAAACTCATAGCTCATACAAGATCAAGAGAGTGTTTCAAGACTGAGGAAATAATTTTTTCTCAATTTCTCCTTTAGAAATAAAATTTCTCTCAACTTTTGGAATCCCGATTCATCGCATAACACACTAACCCATCTCTCTTAACTTGGAATTCTTAACGCTATGCTCAAACGGAAATACATCAACCACACCTCTGAGAGAGGCTCTATCAACTCCACGTAAACAATACTCTAGTCAACTCTCTACCGAATGTAATTACTTTGATAGATAACTTCGATGCATCCTAAAATGGATCTTCACACGTAATCACGTTACCTCAATCCTTAAGAATGAATAACTTAATTCACTTCACATAGTCTCATGGATTTCATCAAAAGATTTCTATCAATGATCATCCCACTATTCGAAATCCACCCTTATACTACTTCTTCACATTATCATTGGGTGATCAAAGTTCTAGTATAATAATGTAAATCCCAAATTTAACCTCTAAGACTCTTGCAACGAAATTCTCATATACAAGATAGGAAATCCTCGATTAAATTCCTAAAACCCACAATTCCAACATACTCACTCATTAACATCATCATGAAAATATTTTCTTGACCAGTTTACCTTTACAAAGATTATAACTCTCGGAAGGTTACTCATTTAAAGCCAAATCACTCTTGACGTTACTCAACATTTTCCATTATCCCATTAATTGATATGGCGATTCGATTACTTTGTAATCCCACTCTCATTAAACCACATCATCAAGAATAACTTTCATAGCTTCGCAATACTACCAAATTGCGATACTCTAATAAATTGATCCAGATTTCCATACTTGCTAATTCTAATGCTCGGTCAAAAAGAACACCAAATCTTGGACTACATCTCGCTATAGGTCCTACTAGTTGCGACAACTAAATCATAGCTCCAAAGACAAATATTCTTTTAACTCAAATCCTTCCAAGGATTATTCTAATAAATCGATTTATTACCTGTGCCTCTCGCATAACCCGACACCTAAGGGTTCACCAAACCATCTACTAAACCACCACTATCTATATGCCAAAACACCACCTACGAGACTTTACAATACAGCTTCAGTTAACCCTTTCTTAGAAGAAGAGGCAAATAGAAATAAATTTCAGCACAAAGGAAAACGTTACCACTAACAGAGTTACAAGATCAAAGGAAACAATCGATAAAACTATTCTCGAAACCAATAGATATGATCAAAGTTTAGGCGCACGTCCCACAAGCAGAGAATATCAAACCTCGACGAGAATAAACACCGCTTAGAATTCGGAAAATTCTTATGGGCAAGAACAAAAGTTTTGACAAACTTCAATAACTGCAAGTTATGAAACTTTAATTCAATCTCAAATACTTCTACTTCACTTGACTTTCGTTGGTTACAAAGATCACCATGGCAATTCCGACAAAGAGTATTTGAAGATCACAACACCTAATCCACTTAGGAACTAATAAAACCTCTCAACACGTCACTTTGCTCTAAACAAATTCAGCTATCACATCAACATGAGGTCCAAAGATCACAAATGCGAACTAGAAACATATTCAATTAATCAACATCTCAAGCGAGCGATCCAAATTCCTTTATACAAAACATTCAATATTATCATCATAATCCCTTACTGACAATCACACTAGTAATGTAATAATACACTCTTAGCGAGACTCATCATAGCCTCTTATCTCATCATAAATTTCTCCAAAAGAAACACAAGCCACAAGGTTGAAACAAACCTATTTTAACTAGTTCATACTATCAAATGACACTTTCGCAAAGCACACTATCGAGGCCACTTACTCATTCATCCACTCAACCATTAGTGTTACTCACACCGCTCCAACTGCCCTTAACAATTGTCAATTGTATGTATCATGTATACAAATAGGGTCCTACTGCTTGTAGTCACATAACCATCTATAAACACAATGTCAACATTTAATAATCTCATCTCTGTATAATAGGGTTTCACAACATACTACCTCAACGCTCGTCTAATCCAATATGTATGTTTCAATCTAGCAATTATGTATGATCATCAAGTAACCGATTAATGAAAATTTCCAAATTTGATATCCTCTAAGGTATCGTTCAAACACATTCTTAACATAACCATCACTAATGGGTAGGCTAATCCATTGAGATACATTACTCCGTGTTAACCAACAGATCTACCCGATTCCACAATCCTAACGATCAGACCAAGTCATCAATATACCACACCTCTTAATAACTCTATTGATTCCAACTAAATATTGTTATACTCATAGTCACAGCTCATCAAGAACTACTAGAGTACAACCTCCATTTATTCAACTTTCCTTGTTAAGGATCTTAGTTAAGATCGATCATGCACACACTGCAGACTCAACTTGATAACTCATAACACAACCATTAATCTTCAACACTCAAAATACCCAAGAGAGATACGTTGAGTCAAAGACTTCATGTACTAAAGGACTTGCACAAGGAAACTTTCATTAACCAAAACATCAAGTTTAATAAATAGGTCAAGTTTTCCAATAAGAAAACAAAACTCCCATACAAAGTTTAATCTTGACAATTAGCAAAGTTCGCCAATCGCGAGAATAACTCAACGGTTGAGAAAACAATAATTGATTTACGGGACAAATTAAGCTAATGGAAACACACCAATATTATCAAAGCAACCCATCAATCGCAATGAAATAATAACCTAAGAGAACCTCATCAAACACAACCGGAAAAGAGTTGACCAAATTCAAATTCAAGGAAAAGAACAACTCTTCTAAAGATTATCACTATCAGCACCTGAACAAAGATATCCGAGATAGCACTTCTCTATTCCCACACCACGAACGGTGGTGTAACCTGGTAAAGCCCAGGGTCACAACCACGACCTTAACCTCTCAACATCGATTATTCCCACTCATAATAATCATAATAATTAATTAATAAGCAGTCAGACTCAGTTCATATCAGCAATCATCAAAACGATATAACGGAAACGTAAATGCAATGATTAGCCCATCCCCATCCTACTGTGCACTAGTGTGTTAAACTTTTAAGTTGATTAGCATTAGAAATTTTTAATTAATCTAGTCACCACGGACCTACAGCCCGCTCTGATACCAACTGTAACACCCCAACTCTGGATGAGCCTGGAATGCTACTGGAATAAAACTAATCTAGCACAAATTATAAAATTTCGGCAGAGTCTCCTTTGTTTAATTAGCTCTACCGAGAATTCAACAATAAATCATGGCATTTAACAATAATAAGTTCATAATCAAGTTCAATCAAACTAGCATGATGACCGAACGACGATAACCAAGTCAAGCAAATATCATTATTACAATAATCTAATACTCAACCGAAGTAAACATCCACTCCAACAGTTTAACTTTTTATTAGATGAAGCTAAGTGGCTTAACGCTTTAAGACTGTGAGGTAGTGAGTGCATTCAACATCTACTCCCTCCCATGCATGTCATTCCTGCCATTGGTACCTAAAACACATTAAAGCAAGAGTGAGCCCAAAGACTCAGCAAGTATCAACAAGGCTATAAACAAGAACACAAACATAGCATCAATGATCCACAATAGCAAAACACTAAAGATAGCCCTTTTTAACTTATGAAATGCAACCAATGCAATGCTCCTTTGAACTTTATCTCTTTTCGCATTTTACCGGTAATGCGGGGTATACATCCGTCGATGTATACCCTTGCTGTCTCTCTCAGCACAGGGACCAAGAGCCTATACACCACATGTATAGGGACCTTTGCCCATCATCTTAATGATGGGGACCTCTTTGCTCATAGCCCACATTCCACGAATGTGGGGACCTCAAGCCCGTCATCTACATGACGGGGACCTCAAATATGCTCTGTCACCACGTGACCGAGCCTCCAATATGATTGCGTGATGCACATGAATAAAACTTTAAACCATCATACATATGTATTCACAACAACATCATACATGAGTAAACTTATTCATACTTCTAGCATTCCACATCATTGATATTCATAGCATTCTAGCACCCATGAATAGCACATTTAATCATAATACTAGCAAACTTGAACAATCACTCGTGAATATCAATTAATCATTTCTCTAGTATTCACCATCCTTAATCATACTTATCACACTATCAACCTTGCATGGTTATTACGTATCAAAGCATTAGCATCCTCTATCAAACAGTCATAATTATTCACTCAAACAGAGTACTTGCATTCACCAAGATAAATTGGAACTCACCACCATAACATCCATGCATAGCTATTATGAGCCAAACACAAACAGTCACAGCGTACAAGCATAAATATACAATAGCCCGAATACTTGCCTTAACCGTGTGAGAACGGTGGACGCGAAGAGGGTGCTGCCCCTGGAACCACGCTCCCATCTGAATATAAAGATAACCCCAATCTAGGACCAACATACTGGACCAAAATCATAAATAACAACACAATTTAACTCGCTAAACTCCCAAGCGTTTCCAATCTTCTAATTTCTGGCGATCGATTTGGTGCCCGCTGTGGACAGTCAACTTCTAAAATACATAACTTCCTGTTCAGGAGTCTAAATAAGATGTTCTTGGACTTTATGAAAATATAATTAAATTACCTAAATAAACCTAGTTGGGGAGCCCTTTTGATTCTGCCATTTACTGCCCCTAGCAAGCCAAACTATCAGACATCAGAATTCACGTTGGGTTCTCTGGACAGTACACTAAAACCCCCATAACTTTTGCTACGAAAGTCCAAATCTTGCGTTCTTTATCTCTATGAAAAGGTATAGAAATTACCCACATTTGTCGTTATACTGAGATCCCCTGATTTAGCAGTTTTAATCAGTTTTCTACAGACTGTCCAAAAACCGATCGATCAACAGATAACAATACTAGAAAATTCATAACTCTCGACCGTTAATCGGATTTGGGCGTTCTTGGCAGCCAATGAAAGCTACGAAGATAACCTACAACTTCCTAGAGACCAAAACTCCTAATTCGGCATCTAACCATAAGAAATTGACGCGCAAGCTACAGGACGAATCTGCAATTACAGCGGCAGATTGCAACCTAGCCAAAAACTACCCGATTACTCCACCACGATTAATTACCCAACACAAACGACGCGTTACCCTTGAAGCTGCTGAAGACCATGAACCCCGGATGGCGATCCCGCTCCCTTCTCTTCTTCCTTCTCTTCTCCCTTCTTGCTTCCCTCCTTTCTTCCTCTTTGGCTGGCAACAAATGGGCTCCTTCTTCTTCCTCTTTGGCCGGCAACAATGGGGGTTTCTTGGAGGATCTTGGGAGGGCGCAAGGGAGGAGGCAGCCAAGGGGAGAGGCGTGGGAGGGAGAGGAGGTGGCGGCTCAAGGGGAGGGAGTGGAGAGGTGGGGAGGTGGGGCTAGGGTTTGGGGGTAGTGGCGCCCCCCCTATGGCCGGCCACCCCCCCTTTGCCCTCATGGGCCGGGGCCCAAGCCCAAGTTGGAGTGGAACAGCGAAAACCCCCTCTCAAAAAGATGAATTGAGAAATTTCCTGTTGGTCCCTCTCGAAAATCCATTAAATTTTCTCCCGTATGATTAATCTTCCCCGAACATTTAATCTTTCCTGACTAAAGCTTAACACACTTTCGGGGTATTACACATGGGAACCTGACAGTCGAGGAAAATCTGTGGTTTAGTGCATGCTGCAGGTATTAGATACATCTCAAAGCATGATTACTGATGTGCATGGTTATTATTCTTCATGACTACTCTGTGCAAATATCGAAAACAATGTCCATTTGTTTAGATACAATACAAGATATTACATCGAATATGGTTTATCATCTAGATTTAAATTTCACTTTTCCATTCCCCTTCGGATACATAAATAGCCTTAGCTCTTAGATGGAATATGGTTAATGTTGGGATTGAAATGGTTATGGAACCATCTCTTCGATATTAGATGAGCCAACTATAGGCTTAGACAATTGCATCCTCTCGGCTACTTCTAGGAGCTCTTAGTCATGAAGCATTCCGAGGCATAAATGTTTTACTTATGCTATCAAGGAATGCTACGCTTCATTCAAAAATATCATATATACTTTAGTGGTTGGTATGACACTGAATTATTTGTCATAGAGTTTGTCATTTAACCATACTTTTCTGAAATCCTTCTCTAGCACAATGTTTAATGTCATGTGCAATTCTGCACCATTCAACATTGCTAGATACTGATGCATACGATGTTTTTGTTTGGTCTTTCTAAATCATTATTGACAACTCATATCTCTTGTGGTAGGTTTTAAAATCTTGGTTTGGTTAGTCTCTAATCGCATGTAGATCAACTAAACTAGGTTATTGGAAGGATTATAGCTTGACTTTGCTTTTTTATAATATTTCTCCTGTACTTGGCCATTTCCCCTTTGAAATTTGTGATCTATCTTTCCGTGACTGACCTTGGCTAGAACTTTTCCTACTTTTAAGGCACATGGACCTGAATCTAACATTGATACAGTCTGATAGGTCCTTGTATTGCATCACTACAAGCGAATATCTCTTTCTGGTTTCCTTTTATCCACTAGCTTTGAGCCTTTCAAGTGAGCTCGCGATGTGTACATGTGTTATTTGTAGCACCTTTTTTTTGTTGTCCTGCGACAAATGCTTGAAGAGAGGCCAAAATACCAGGACTGCATTCTATTAAAAGTGCCAAGGTTCCGTTGATGCGCTTTAAATTCACCGAGATATTTGTTGATTACCCATATGTCCAGCTCCCAGTTATCAACGCTGCAGATGCAAGTATTTAGGATAGCAATGATTACGTCACTTTAGTTAGATGGTACTCCCTCCGTTCTTTAATAAATGACGTTTCCGTTCATTGATTTGCACTAGCTGGCGTCAAATAATAAAACACGGAGGTAGTATCTTAATTAGTGTTTCTTTGCTACCTTATATTATTGTGCGTTGCATTTGTCTTCACTGAATTAATTTCTTATTTGGTTTCAAGTTTTCTAAGAGTAGCATCTTTTTGATGGCCACGGAGGTAAGCACTACTTGCAAAGATAAGTGCTTTTCATGTTTCCCCATTTTACTTGCAAAGATATGTATTAGTAAACTGCCACTTTAAATGTTGCACATATCAGTAAACCATTGGTACTTCAAATGTTGAACTTCATCATGTTCCTTGCTTTTCTCAGGAAGGGTGGTTGCCTTACACTCAAGTTCTCAAAAGTCAAAAGTGAAGCCTATTCTGCTGGTGACCTAGGCACTGCTGTTCATAGAGCTTTTTTCAGGTTTGAGTCATTATAGAGCTTCGGCATTTATTTTTAGATTATCACAAAGATAAAGATGATAATGACTAATTTTGTTGTTGTACCACTTCAGAATGGATGAAATGATGCGAGGACAGAGAGGTTGGCGGGAACTATCTGTGCTTGGAGATAAGATAAACAGATTTAATGGTATGATAGAAGGGTTGATTTGGTCTCCGAGAGGTAGTGAACTAGTGATTCAAATAATGGACATGATGATTGGGCTTTTGAGGAGGTATTTGTTTTCAATTGTTAGATTTCTGTAATCTTTGTTAGTTGCAACCATTTTCACACTTCATGCTAGAAAAGGAAACCTGTCCAATTAAAACTCGAAGAATACATAACTATATTCAAACTGTGTTTCCATGTTTCATAGAGTGATTATTGGTTTGATGCAATGAAAAATAATTTCTGAACGGTATGTTTAATGGACCAAAACCATAATGAATGGGAAAAACACATGGGTTCCCCATTTCAATCAATTCAGATAAATCACCGCCAAGATACTCTATTATATTTGATTCTTTCAAAATTCCTTGCAGGAATTTAATGCATTTTGGTTGGTAATGCTTGCTTGTTTTGCTGATTGTGGTTTTTTCCCCTTAACTGCTCTGAGATGCTTGTGCTGGTCATATTTTGTAATACTCTGTTTAAACAATTGATAGTTGCTTATGGATTGATGTGCTAATTGCTCCACTTAAAAGCTTGTGTCACTCCATTTATGTTAGAGTGAATAACTTCGTAGTATCGCTTTATTTTGAATGATTGAATTATGGATTTGAATTCGCTGATGTAGTTTGTGATCCTGGGTTGAGTGCGCTGCTTTAACCTTGAAAATTAATATGAACGATAGAAATTATTTGATCAGACATTTGTCCTTGTGAACTATATGTAATTATGCCCCTAAAATAAGGAAGAACAAATCTGACTAGTAAATAATTAACTTATGATCAAAGGGCTCTAATCTGGTTGTGCATGGTACTTGGTACAGTTTGCTGATGAAATAGTGCGAGTAAAATCCATCTTTGTATTGATTTCTGAGGTGTCTTTGTGCACTTTTATTTACCATTCTTGTTTTGCCTAACTGTGTTTAGTAAAATGATGATAGTATTATTTCTATGCATTCTAGTAATAACATAACTTCTATTTTTACTAATGATTTTTGTCAAGACTTGCAATTCATCTGTTTGGGCTCTACAATTGCTTTGCTTTAGATGTTGTCTTTTAAGTGCACTACAAGGTTTAGGCACTTTTTAGCTTTCACTACATTAATAAACTAATTTATCACCAACCAGCAGGATCTACTTGATGGGTCAATCAGCAGGAGCACATATCGCAGCATGCGCTCTCTTGGAGCAAGCGGTTAAAGAATCTAGAGGAGAGCACATTTCTTGGAGTGTTACTCAAATAAAAGCATATTTTGGTATGTAAAATAGATTGGTGTTATCATATTATGATAAGGATACTTGGAGATCTCAATGCACTTTTATTGACTTCACTTAATTTATTCATTTGTTAGAGCTCCAACATACGCTTATCCCTAAACATCAATGGACATCTTTATGTATTTCTTTACATTAATCAGAGACATTTCCTACAAATATTATAGCTTATTTCCTCTTGATTGCTCACTTTAAACTTCTATGTATGCTCGAAAGAATATCGATGGCTAGGTGCGGCTAGCATTTGATATTCTTTGTTAAGTGCTTGATAAGCCATAGAGTCGCTTATGGTTAAATGGTGCAAAAGACAATTGAGGCGGTTTATCGCCGGCAATACGCCTAATTGCCGAAAAGCGATAATCGAGGGTAGTTTAATCGCCGCAATACGTCTAATCGCGGAAAATCGATAATCGAGGCGCTTTAGCTGCGGCAATACTTCTAATCGCTGGAAAAATTGATACTGAGAGGCGGTTTAATCGCGGCAATACGTTAATCGCCAGAAAACTCTAATCGCTCGGAAACTCTAATCGCCGGAAAACTCTAACCGCCAGGGAAAAACGACTTTTCTAGGGCAGTTAACTGTCGGGAATGCACATATCTGCCGGGAAATGTTTTTCCCGGCAGCACTTTACCGGGCAGGCAATAAGTGCCGGGAATACACATTCCCGGCAGATAAATTGCCTTGCAACGTAGTTTTTGCCGGCAGTTGCATTGCCCTTAATACTATGCCATGGTATAGTGTTAGTGAAATACAAATTTATTACAGTTGGATTCATTTAAAAAGGATCTATTTTGATTTAGATATGAATTTCTAAAGATTTAATACAATTTTTAGTTGCTAAAAAAATACTTACAGAAATAAACAACACTTAACAGAAAAGAATCGACGTGGACAATTATGGGCCTTTGATTTGAAATCTAACGGCGCGCGCGAGGGGTGTGCGAGAGTGACCCGAACGACCCAATAGATCACGACCGTTGATCAAAGATCAGAGGGTCCATACTGAGTGCGGTTCGGGCGACCGACCAATAAGACGAACCACGCCACGATCAAGCGATGAACGCCCTGGCGATGAGAGGATCGGGTGACCGATCGGCGCAATGATCTGGGCCACAGATCGCAAAATGGACGGTGGCCATAGATCGAAGTGCAACACTGGAGTGCTGACACGTGGGGCCGCATGTCAGTGACTGGGAGTCACACATGCGAGCTTTAACACACGCACAGGGCTCGGGTCCCACATGGCAGTGACTTACAGAGGATCTTTAGGACAGCCAATTAATTACTAATGACCAATGATTAATGATGATTAGCAATTAATGTGTCCTAACGATTTTGAGCAGAGGTGATTTAAATGATTGTGGGCCCACCTGGCAGTGGCACAAGGGGACAGTTTAGGACCAATTAAATGCTAACAATGATTAACATTTAATGAACTCAAAAATTAGTCTTAATGACCCCGTGGATCGAGGTTTAAGTCCTACGGCCCACACGCCGCTGACCCAAAAGACAATTTCGGACACATTAATGCTAAGACAGGGATTTAATGATAATCATTGGCATTAATGATGTCCGAAAGCAATTGGTTAACGCCAGCGATGATTACAGGGGGGTTGGGCCCACATGTCGTTGAGACATTAAGTTAATTAAGACACAATTAATACTCCTAATGATTGACAATAATTGGGCATTAATCGTGTCCTAAATAATTTGACGAAACGGAGTTTCTCACCGACAAAACCGAAGAGAAAACGGCTTGTCGCGGCGATCTCGATCGCGCGGCGCCAACCAAATATCAAAATGGGTTCGCAATAGTGTTGCGGACCCAATGGTGATGACCACATTGCGCGTGGAGGTCTAGAACGCCGGCGAGCCGGAAAACTAAGATGGAGCTATTTTCGGCAAAACATGAAAATAGCAAAATGCTCCGCTGCAGTCCACGAAAGCGGGTGCCAACACTTCTAGGGACTAATAAGAAGCTACCTGAGCCAAGGTGACCTTCAAAAGTGGCCGGAGAAGCTTGAACACGATGGAGTTCACCGGAGCCGAGGAAGATGAAGAAGAAAATGACAATCTGAGCAAAATGAACACCAATGGGTGATCAAAATAGCTTCATCATGGTTCCCACAAGCTCCACAAGTAAGCAATTGCAAAAAGAACCACTTACCGGAGTTGGAGAAGAAAGGGGGTGAAATCAACCGAAAATCTCCAAACTTAAAATTGAGTGATTCCTGTGAATGCAACCCAAAATTAAGTTAGGGGGGGAATATAAAGGAAGTTGAGGAGCTCAAAAGGGTGCAAGAAATATTGAAGGTGAACCACTGGACACCAAGATCCACAATGGAGCTCCACGGTCGAAAATGGTGTTTTGAAGATTTGAAGTGGTTTTGAGCTCAAATACAGAGAATGAGCAAAGTGTGGTGTAAAGGAACACCAGGAGGAGCTAAGGGGGGTTTATATAGAGGAAGGATTAGGGTTTCGAGCAAGAACAAGAGCTCACGGTGAGCTCGGTTCATGGCGCGGTCATGGACCAAGAAGTGATGGGGGCAGCTGAGACTCGGGATGGAGGAGCCGAAAGCCTGGGGCGCATTTAATGCCCCACAGAGTGATGCTGACGAGGCACGCTCGAAGTGACACAACAAACCACCCTCCCTCTCTCTTTCTTCCTACCATGGACGCACGCGCGCACGGAGAGACAGAGGAGGAAGAAGAACAGAAAAGAAATCATGGCTGTTGGATTGACAATGAACGGTCACGATTCAAAGGGTCCAGCTGAGGGTTTTTACACTCCAAGCAATCAGAGCGGTCCAATCAAGATCGAACGGCTGGGATCCATTGAGATGTTCGGGTGACCCGAACAGCCCAATGAACCAAGACGGTTGGATCTTAATCCAACGGTCTAAATTAGATGGCGCGTTCGCTGCGGCCCGAACGGCACCATCTCCCCGAGCCGTTTGATTTAGATCCTATGGCTGATATCGACCGCGCGATTAAAAGGGGACCCGTTGCAGTTAGTTGATTAGGCTCAACCAAGTGGCTCGAGCCCGAGTCCGACTCAAACCCAAGGAACAGTGAATCAGCTTTAGGTTTAAAATTTAGCTGAGACTTTTGAGGATTTATTAGAGGTAGCAAAATAACTCCAAAAATTCTGAAATTTTTACAGGAGCTTGCTGACTTAGATATTGACCTAGTGTATAATTTTTAGAGGTTTTAATGCTATGAATTTTTCTCTAAAAATTCTGCAAGGTACTGGTTTAAGGTTTGACTGAAAGTCAAACAGGTTTGACTGACCTCTCAAAATATTCAAACAATTTCTAAAAATTGTGAAATTTTTCAGAGGGGTCACATACCATCCCAAGAACTTACGAAAAATATTTCCGGAGGATGATCAAAAGGTTTGATAAGATTGTTTTTGAAGGATCGAGATTTGGATCAAAGACTTGTGACTTTGTATTTCCATAGCTCTTGTACAATAATTGTTTAGTACACACAGGAAATACATGATGTAAGAAAAAGTTTTAATTTCTACTCATTTTCTTAAATTTGAAACACCAGCCCAAAATTGGGATGTTACAGTGTGGTCAGCCAAAGACCTTTCAAGAGCATTAATTGTAACCAAAGGAAATTTATGCTCTCATTCTGTATTCATTAAGACCTATCTAGTTTTTCAAAAGTTGGATTATCTAATGAATTCGCCCAAGTATATTGTCTACCAGATAAAATTATTTCTCTTAAATCCAAATTATTAATCACAGTATTAAACAAGAAAGGCCATTTATACTCAAAGCTATCATTATTTTTTCACCCGAATGCCTAATAATATTAACATCACTCCCAATTAAAATAGGAAGTTATTCTTTCCTACAGGCATGAACAAGTTTATTAAGGAATTTCTCCTTGAATTGATTTTGGGTTGCACCGTAAACAGCCAGAAGAACCCATTAGAAATCATCATCTATGTTTTTTAAATAAAAATTTACATAAAAATCACCAGCGTCAATATAGCCAATATCGTAAACCCAAGGATCTAGCCCTAAAAGGATACCCCCCGACCGACCTTGTGGTGGAGAAAAATGCCACATAAAATCCCGCCCACCACAAAGATGGTTAAGATTAGCCACTGAAAAGTCTTTTTTACCTTTCTCAAGAATGGCCACAAAATATAAATATTGTTCCTTAACCACTTCACAAATATAACAATGTTTAGCCAAGTCTCCCAGACCTTTGCTATTCCAAAAAAGACCTTTCATTTTAACTTTAATTTGATTGGCCTATTAAGAGAATTTTTTCTTTTTCGACCTCTTTTTATTTGTCACCAATGTAAAATTAGAGTGGTCATCCTTCAAATCACCATCTAAATCACTACAAAAATGATTAAGGGCTGAGATATCGTTGCAATCCAGATTCTCATCCTCCAAGTCCTCTACATATACAATTCCTTTATTTTTTTAATCTTCCTAATTCAAGAGTCTTAATATTGTTAATAGAACTATCAATCTCAGTACTATCAACTCCTAAAGAAATGTCAATGCTAGCAATCTTTTCAACAACTTGCTCATTAGAAAAAAAAGACATAAATGAAATTTTATTAGCAAACTTACTTGGATCAAGTTCGAGATTATGAACTTTCGTATGCCGCATAGCCTTTTGGATCAAGTCTTCATCACCGAATTGCTGCTTCTTGATGCGCTTACTCTGTCTAAGCTCCACTGGATCGACCATGTGGATCAATGCCGGCCAAAAAATCCCGTCTGGTTTTGAGACTGTATCAGCCTTGACAATCACATAACCATCCACCACCCCTTTGTTAGCCATGGAATCACCCACCCGAGGGACTTTGTCCACCGTGGTAATAATAGCATCTACCTTGGTAGCCATGGTAGGCGAAGCAATGACTTGCCCCAAGGGTCTGACTTCAGTTGTAGCCGGTTTTGCCTAGACCTCCCCAAAAGCTTCCGCACCAAAGAAATCCCCCAACACATAGTGAGAATGAACTGCAGAGGCCCCGTGTGGGGAACAATGTATTGGCAATCTTGCCGCTACAACGTGATTGGGCAGTGTCATTGCAACAGGAGGAACTGATTGGGTAGCATCATTACCTGACGCGGTAGTGACACAAACTGTAGGTGAGCTTGCCGCATCAACATGAAAGACTCACTCGGTAGCTAAACAAAATGCTAGTGAGCTTGTCGTGACAACATAAAGATCTGACCCGGCCGTGGGGTTGCTTGGCGTGGCAGTGAAATCCCCTAGCACTGCAGGACCATCCGTCTCATCCTGGACCACAAAGACATCTTCTGCGATAGAGCAAACACCCGAAACAATTTTTGTAACATTCTTTTGACCTGAGGGTAAACATACTTTGGTAGCAACCAAACTCTGTCCGTTCAAGATGGACACACCATCCCCTCGAACACCAGTCTCAAACTCTTTTATGATCGCCCTCAATGTAATCCAGATGGTATCCGATGCTAAGAGCCCCAAGGTAGTCCCCTTGGTAATTGAGGTAGACTGACCCATGTGGTTAACAGGAGTATTCGATTTAGAATCCGGATTATTCTTCAATCTCTTAGCATCTTTGTCTTCCATCTCAACATCTTTGCCTCTGTCTGATTTGCCCTCCCCCTCAAGATCCTCTCTCCAATCAATGTCTTCATCAACAACATCCATCGCAGCTTCTTCAACTTTGAAAAATATATCATAAACATACTCACCAACCACAATCTCTACACTAGAAGATATGGCCTCTATGTCCAACACTCCTACTAGCATACGAACCAAATCCTTCTTACGCATCTTTTCCGTGTCCACTCTCATTGCAATGCTGATAATTGACCCAATAGCACAAAGACTCATAAAATCATGAACTTCAAAAGGCACACCTATAACCTGAACCCATACCTTCTGAAGCTGATACTTAGGTGTGGGCTTCAGGTTCCATTCTGCGAATTTCAACACCACCTTATGCTCCTTCACATGCACGTCACCAATAGCCGCCATACGAAACATATCAAGCCTAGTTGGAAAGTGCACCAAAAACACATTTTCCCCTTGAAACTCCACCTTTGGCTGGCAATTCATTGGAATTAATCTTCTCAGCTCATTAATCAAAAGGTCTTTAGACAAATGATCACCAGTGATCCTAACCGGCCCCATCGTATTAGTCTCTTTCTTCAACTTCTTTGTCCCAGTTGTTGGAATGTGATAAAATCACAACCCATCAACACCGAACCCACACAGATTAGCAATAAGTCTCTTCATTACCGTCAATGGACATTTATTTGCGAGATGGTCAGTGCCCTCACAAATATCACATTATAAACTTGCTTTGCAATTAGCAATACCATGTCCTTTCCTTTTGCACCGAAAACAAATGAGGTTTGAAACATCACCTGCAAAGCTTGCGTTGACCTGAGAAGTATTTCCCCCACCGAATCGGCCACGTCCCTGGCCTTTGACATTGCCATCACCGAACCTCCCACGGCCAAAGTTGGGTGTCTGAGCTTGATGTTGATTAGGGCCGAAGACTAGGGCACCTCCTTGCCCCTAATCGCACCTCTAGGCCCAACAGCCTGGCCACTAGCACCACCACTCACTGAGAATCATCCACCACCTCCAATATTCAAGATCTTCCCACCTAATGTCACCTGGCCGCCAGCACCGTCGATGACATGAGCAGCACCTCTGTTTCCTAGGAATCAACCACCACTGAAGCCGACAGAGGAAACATTCCCACTAGGAACCTTCCTCTGGCCACCTGCACGACTGCCGAAATCCATGACTCTACGATGGCAAAGAACATCAACGAATGATCACAGATCACCATTTGTTGTCCCAGTCCAGCCGCCGACAGAGTTGATAGGTTTTGGCTTTGCTGCATTCCAGGTACGAAGAAAGAACCTGCGACAGCAAGGTAAGCCTCTTTTTTGGGCCTTTTCCAAAATGGTCAAAGGTGCAGTCGAGCCTAGCCCGACAGAATCAGACAGATTTGGAATGTGCATTAACTCATGTGAATTCGGCGAGCCACTCGAAATTTGAAAAGGCAACCAAGCTATCGGATCTTGACTGGGAAACACATCTGGCGAAACTGTTGGAATCATCGCTTTCTGAGAGGGCAGAAGAGCCAGCGAAATTGCCTCGCCATTCTCACTGCACCTTGGCCCCTGCTAGGGCCGGCCAACACCAGCACCTTGCTCGATCCGATCCGGCACAATCCCCACCTCCCATAGCTCGGCTGGAGAGTACCCCACTGCTATGGCATCGCCATAAAGCAAATCCCTTCAAATCTTCGATGAAGACCCTTGACCAGAGCCCCCCTACCTCCAACCTGCAAAAATCTACGGAAACTAGATGAGATAGAAGATTGAGCTCCAATACCTTGAGAATTTGTCGCGGTCGGCCAATGAACAGCCTTCGAATCCACTGCCACCTCCGCCAAGATGATATCCTCATCATCAGAAGAATCGTCCTCTTGCAACTTCCAAAACCTTGATCCAATCGCTTCGCTCACTACACGATGAACCTTCGAAAATGGAACTAGGACCTCACCAGCGTCGGCAATTCCGACGGTGGCATCAGCCAAATCTAACGCCGGCTTCAACTTACCACTGTTGTCAGATTCGCTACAGTCGCCCCATTCCTTGCATCCATGTGTTCCTTGGACTTTAGCTTTCCAGAGTTACATTCATACTTGCGTTGGAGCCTTGTGTAGAAACCATTTGGCTTTCAGTACCAATCTTGTGATGTAGTGAACATATGATCCATCTATCCACCTATCTAGACAGTGATACGGTGAATTTCAACTCAGAAGGCTTCGACATCTTGCAATGGTGGCAAGCCCATAAGTTAACATATCTCGTGCTATCCATACTTGCACGTGATGTGTTAACTGTTCCTGTCTCTACGGTTTTCTCTGAGTCTGCTTTCAATCTTTCTAAAATAATATTGGATGAAAGAAGAGCAAGTCTCACAAGTGAGATGGTGGGGGTCCTTTTAACTGTGAAGGACTGGGAACAAGCTGATTCACGAACACAACACTCTGTGAAAAATCTAGAGTTGTCGGAGGTATTCAAAATTCTGTACTTAGACAATGACACCGACACGTAGAATAAGAATGTATCATGTATGTATAGCTATAGACTATACTCTTTTTTCTTTGCTAAGGTTTTCTTATTTTGAGTTTTTACTTAGCGAAGGTTTTAACGAGGCAGCCAGTTGGACATTAATAAAGCTCTTTATTACATTTTCAATATGATTATCTTTTTTTATTTATTTTCATGTCTACTTCTGAATTCTACATATTTTTCTAATTTTTTTGATTTTATCGGGCCAAACGAGCTAAATGAGCTACACTTAGCCCGGTGGGCTAAACAACCTCATGCCAACCCGGCACAACACGAACAGCCGACAGGCCATGTCTGAACCGTCACCCTGGCATATGGGCCGACACGATACGATCCATTTAACAGCCGGGCCGAAACGGGTCGTACCCATGCTGTGCCGTGCCGTACCGGGCCGCCCATTTGGCCAGATCGGGCCGCCCGGTTGGCACGGCGCATGTTTAATACGAGTCACCCGTAGAGAGAGAAGCAGAGCCGTGCCCCCAAGTTCGTCGTGCGCGTCGGAGGATGGGGCGAGGCGAGGCGGCCGCGCGAGGTCCTGGTCCTAGGAATCGACAGCTACGAGGTTGACGAGGGGGAAGCGGGAGGACGTTGAGGCGACGGTGCGTCGTCTCTCCCCTGGTCCCCTCCTCTTCGGCTTCCGACGGCGTCGCCGGCCTTCCACTACCTGGTGCAGCCGCGGTGGAGTACGCGCCGGCAACCGGCGACGACCGCAAGCCCCGGAAGTGGGAGGCGTTGAGGCGATGGCGTCTAGTTTCTCCGCGGGGTCGCCTCTTCCTCCAACTCTGCCAGCGTCTGCGTCGTCTGCCTCTCCATAGCCGTTAACCGGAGTGGCGGTGCGGGAGGGGGATGGCAGGAGAGGAGAAGAGGCCGACAGGAGGTGGAGTGGTGCTGCCTCGTGGACCGCGGCGGTCTTTACTTGCTCGGGCAGAGTTGGATATCGATCTATCCATGTAAGCCTCCCTGTTCCCCAGTTACGAGCAAGTTTTTCTTCTGAATCTGAAAGATTGGACACGTGTGTAGTTACTGGGTTTTATATGTGACTTAGATGAGGACCCTAATTTGTTTCTTGACCAAATTCTTGTAGTTCTATGATTCAATTCACTTTGGGTTGTCAAAGATTTTGTAGGGCCTTGCATATCGTTTTGGTCAAAGATTATATATTTCTTCTTGTTATTTGTATTTGGATGACTTACGCGAGGCCCTGCTTAGTTTCTTGTTTCAATTCTTTTAGTTTGTTGTGTAACTCTCTGTTGGTTGTCAAAATTTGATAGCAGCTGGCATACTGTTTTTAATGGTGAAAGATTGGATGTGTAGTTATTTGGTTCTGGATTAGTGATATGACGGCCTACTTAGTTTCTCTTTTTAATAGGAATTACTTAGTTTCTTTACTCAATTCTTGTGCTTTTCTGGATCAATTCCCTGATCTAACTGTTGAAGTATAAGTGAATTGTCACACCTTTCCTCATTAGCTTGAGCTTCTGAGTGAATTAGTTGGTGCATGCAACTCAATATGGTATCAGAGCCAAGAGATCTTGAGTTCAAGACCCGGTTGGTGCAATTAAAAATAATAATTGCAGCCCACTTCTATTCCACGTCTTAGGCCTAAGAGATCCTATACGTGAGGGGGAGTGTTGAAGTATAAGTGAATTGTCACACCTTTCCTCATTAGCTTAAACTTCTGAGTGAATTGGTTGGTGCATGCAACTCAATACTAACTTCAAACCTACAATGAACCAACTAACCCTTCTATGCATGTTTGAAACTACTTCCAGGTTCCAGGTGAGGACTTCTGCTGGAACAGGCAGCCAAGCAGATTCAAATAACCGGTGACCGGCCTAAGGGTGGTAGACTGGTAGCTCTGGTGGAGGCCACTGAGTTTTGTCTGGTTCGTCTTCAACTCCTTTTGTTATTTGCTCTGGATGTGATCTTGGTGTAAAAAGGACTCAGTTTATTTGCTTCAGTTTCAATAAAATTACCATTTGGTCTATTGTAAAGAAGGAAATGTCTCATGTCACAATTCATTAGCCAGGACAAGACCATGATAGATGAAATGGGGTTTGACATTTACCCAATGGAGCAAATCACATATGACCACGAAAGTGGTCCTACGATGCGATTAATATTTCTAAATTAAAAATACAACAAGAATATTTGAGTCATTATATTTAAGACAGCACACAATACAGCAAATGACGCGATGTTCGTATTAGCAAAACCACCGCACATCATGCATGGTCATTAAGAGAAGTGTATAGGCAGTTCGACGACCCACACTGAGACAAAGCAAGAATACAAGTTTCAAGTGTTGTTTCAAATCTTCTGCAAAAATATGCATGAGTATAACATTATCCCTTGATTCCAATGTTCTGCAAAACGTGCAGAAGAGTAACATTTATCCCTTGATTCAAATATACTGCAAAAATGACTCCTGAAACAAAGGCCAGGAGACTGATTATTGTTTTTAGAGACCAGGAGACCGATTATTCCACCCTTGCAACGACGACTAGCGCCTCAAACTGTGCAGGATGTATTCAGCGTATAGGTCCCTGAAACAGCAACACATTTGTTAATAATAAGATAGTTTGCTTTAACTAGAAATCTATATTCAAATAGGTAATATTTTTTTATTAATTCCAATAGATATCGCATATAAACTGAGACAAATAGAATGCTAACTTTTCATATTTACAGCAAAGGCGGGCAGATTTGGGCCATTTGGCAAAAGCAGAAAGGAAGTAAAAACCGCTAACTGAAGATGGTATTCTACACCTCATTTTTCATGTTGAGGCATGCATATATGCAGATGCATTTGCATTGCCAATTGCTGATTGACAACAGAAAGATCTCCTTGTAAAGTTATTTCAGGAAGAACTCACATCGAGTGCTGAATGGCCTCCTGAGCAGTGGTTGGTGGCAAGAATTCATTGACAGCTACCTCCTTGTTCTCATTCTTCTTGTCTGCAAACGCATAACTTCGAATAAATATCACCACCCAGGAATCATCGTGGTGCCATCATTGTCACAAATCTGAGAAATGTGGGAAGAAATGGAGTGTACAGTCTTCGAAGAAGCGACGGATTTCAGCAAGGCGGTGGGGAGAGAGCTCCTTGAGATCGTTGAAGTGGCGGTACTCAGGATCATCAACGCAAACTGCAATGATCTTATCATCTTTCTCGCCCTTTATGTTCCAAAAGCAAGTGCACCATTAGGCCAACAACATTGTGTGAGATGGTAGTGCTCACAAGCAAACACTGCAACAAAAAAAAAAAAAAAATTGTCTTGCCTGATCAATCATCGGCATAAGGCCAATGGCTCTAGCTCGAAGAAAGCAACCAGATATCACCGGTTCCTGTTCAGGTGTAGGCTAGTTAGGACTTGGAAAGCAAACATCATCAAACACTAACTACAGAATTAGTTAGACAAACTAAAATTGCAGTAGTGTCGTGGCACCTGCATCAAGACCAACACATCCATTGGATCCCCATCTTCGCACAATGTCCGTGGTATGAAACCGTAGTTGTGTGGATAGACTACCGACGAGTATAGCACCCTGTCAACCTAGTGATACAGCTTGTCAAATTCTCAATTGCACCAGGAGAAAAAAAGTTCAGATTTTTCGCTTTCCTGGTTAAAACGGTACACCGCCATGCTGAAACTTCAGTGGAGAAAGTACCTTGATCAGTCCAGTCTTCTTGTCAAGCTCATACTTAACTTTACTCCCCTTTGTGATCTCGACAACCTACAAGCATGCGAGGTTTTGATCCATCTGAATACAATGTTTTTGCTTTACTTTACCCAGGATGGCAAGACACAGGATGCATATGATGCTTACAACGTTGAAAACCTGAGGCGCTCCAGGTCCTAGAATTTCGAGAGAGTGAAGCTTCAGAATTACACCGAAAGGAGAACACTATGGACAGAATCAGAATGTGTTTTTACCTATCTCAAGGTCATGCCAGGAATGCGCGGCGACAGACCGCCTTGAGAGGGACGACAGGATCCGCTCGTTCAGTCGTGGATGGCCTTGCTTGCCTTCAGCCATGCTCCTACAATCACACAAGGGATGCATCATGAATTTCCTTGCAATGGACAAGAAAGCTTGAGGTACTCAGCTATCGCAGCGAAAACTTTCCTTTGCTTATAGAAACAAATGTAATGGAAATTTGAGGCCCAAAAAAGACGCAATAGTCGCAATGTAATAGCCAATAAAAGATCATGGGAGAAGAAACGGAGTTTGACATTTACCAAATGTTGATGAGGATTTGATTCGGATGTGATCACCAGGAAAAACAAGAACACAAGAAGCACAGGAGCAGCTGCTGTTTATATAGAGCTCTTGGTGGTTTGAAGCGGTTGTGTTGGAGATCCTGAAGAAGCGGCGGGAGCAGCGGCCGCTCGGACACCTCCTGCATACACTCTGGAATTAGACAAGAAAACATGCAATGCAATCCTCAAAAGTGTAACTTGCATTCACAACCAAGCAATGCCATATGCCCATATCATCTGCTAAAAAAATTCACGAACACCTGAAATTTGTATCTGTTGGGTTTGGGCTTGGTATGGTTTAATTTTGTGCTTCTACTTACAAATGACACAGATAAGCACAGGTACATCTCAAAGCTTGAGTTCATGTTGAAGTTATATATACAATTCAGACGATTTGAACAAAAAAAAAAGTCTCAATTTAACGTCAGAACTCGCATGCATCCATCACAAGTCTTTTTGTGTGTTTTTTTAAGAAAGTACATTCATCACAATAAACCCACAACATTACAACCATACAAAGAAGAGATCATGGAGAGATAATTGTGATAATTTCGTAGATCCTCGTGAATAGTTACATAAATTAGTACATCTGCTGATTATCTCTTAACATTTCCAGCACATACAACTTAATCAGGAAGAATTTGGGCGCACACATAAGAATATGTAACGATCTACGATCTTTATGCACAAGTGGCAACCCTGATAATTGATAATGGTAAATTCAGCTACATAAGCACATCTATGTCATTTTCTAGCCCGACCGTTAAACCATGGCAATATCTGCGTCGATTCACATCGACCTTGCGACGATAACAAGACCATAATGCAAAGCCATGACCAATACTTCTGGCAAGGAACTAGGCTGTTACATGCAAGCCTCCCTTGATGTCTCAGCCCAGTCTTTGCCGGATTCTCCCTTCGAAGAGGCGTGCCTCTTGTGACTACTCCGACTCAACAGCGCAATGCTACTTGATCTTGGCAGCTGGACAGCCCCAGCGACACAATCTCCGGCTTGAGCACAACTCCAAACTCTTGAAGGCCCTTCCCCTAGCGATCTTAATCTTGGGAATCCATTTTTTAACCTGCAAATTGACCAATGGTCGGTATCTTTACCAGCCAGCTTGTCGCACACAGGGCAAGGAGGATCATGCTTCTGGCCCTTGGGAGTGGTCCGCTCCAAGCACTCAGCATGGTAGACATGGCAGCACGGAAGCACACCAGCAACTGGTAAATCTCCAGTACGGACAATTCGACGAGAACCCCAAGGCGATCTCTTGGACAAGAGCCTCTCACAAAGGTCACACCTTGTTCTCTCCATAATACCATTAGATCGCAGTGGTCCGGAGCGTTCGGCTTCAGGTCGTTCTGATAAATCAGTAAGATCCATGCTACTTGCAGCACTCCAATTCCCTGACTCCCCATGACTGCCACTGGCATAGTCCATGAGACCTGAAGAGCGGAGCTCTCCTATTCCCTTGAACTCAGAGCGCAGATGATTGTTGGAGCTTGCACTGGCAACAGGACTATGGATTTCTTGCCCTTCTAGTGCATGTTTTGGAAATGATAGAGGATGAATTGGCTTTGACAGGAATGATCGGCGACTTGGGAAGTTGCGTGGCGTGGATGAGTAGGATTTAGGCACAATATCATATTCACTTCCATCAGATCGAGAAGAGGTGGAACCACCACTGTTCTGCTGCCCTAACATTCCCTACAGAGAGGAGAAAAAACAAGTTCTCTGAAACCTGGAGAGAGTAATGAACTTGTTATAAGACGAACACAAAGCTGGCATATGGCATACCTCTGACAATAACAATCCACCTATCGGCTCAGTCACCGAGACTGCATAGCAATACAATTAACTCCAATTAATACAATTGATCTTGTTGCAAAGCTCATTGGAAAAGGTTGCATGAACATGCCCATGCCCCCATGAACACACACACACAAAAAGGTGATGGATACACAAAAAACAGTGTTAAGAAATAATAAAAAAACACTATATATGCTCATCCAGTAGAAACACAGCAAAATAATCACGCACAAAGCACTTTACCATGCGTTGAAGGCACAATGAACCAAAGAATATTGCTATAAAACAAAAGAAACTTAGAAGAGACATGAACATAATTTAAAGGGAAAATTTGATATATGCCATTGCAGAGTGTCTAGATCAGAGAAGTGCCACTACAAAGTGACCGCTTCTAAAAATGTCATTGTAGACATAACTTGCTCAAAAAAATATCACTCATATACGTATTCTATCAGTATTGGACCAAATTGCCCCTACCTTCTCCGTCCCACTCCTCACACCTGTCTCCTTTATCAAATCTTCCCCATTGTTTCTTCCCCAATCTCACTCTTCCTCTCTACTTCCTCCCTTGGCTTCTCCTTCCGAAGCTTGCTCCGGCCGCACCTCCGTGTGGTGCCTTCTCCCTCGGGTGCCGCCGTCAGCTCTCGCCGCTTCTCCTTCCGGCGCCGCCTCTCTCTCACTCGGCCGGCTCCACCCCCCCCCCCCCCTCCATGGCGCCTCCTACCCGGCCTCAGTGCTGCGCCGCCACCGATCTGCCGGCCCATCGCCGCTCGCCTCCCGATCGGCCCGCCACCACCACCGCGCGCTTCGCTGCGTCTCCTATGGTCGCCGCCAACGCTGGCTCGCCTCATGGCGTCGCCGCCGCCGCGCGCGCCCTCTCCCCATGGGTCTCCCACGACTGCGCCGCCCCAACCGGCCAGGTCGGGCGGCCATGCGCCGCCAGCTCGGCCTGGTAGCCCGGCCCAGCCTGGATGTCGTGCGTGTAGCCCGCGCGTATGCTCTTTCCCCCAGATCCGGTTTCTTCTACTTCTTATGATGCCAGACTCTAGACTTTGATCTTGATTTGTGTTAACATTGTGAAGTTATGTTGTTTCTTCTCCGCATGGCCAACGTTGCGGACCTGACGCGAGCTCGCCGCGTACGACGCTGTCTTCCTAGCAGCACCCGTCGGCTTGGAGGCGGAGGAGAAGATCCGGGTGATAGTGTCGCCATGGATGAGCTTGAGACATGGGAATGTGAAGAAGACGGGGGCAATAACGTCCAATAGTTGTGAAATATGTAAATCAGTGGCAATTCTATGAGCCAGAGATGTTTGCAATGGCATTTTTAGGAGCTGACACTTTGTAGTGGCACTTATCTGATCTAGACACTCTGCAATGGCATATATCAAATTTTCCCTAATTTGGAAATGGTGTAGCAAACTATGATACATGGACATGCCAGGAAGGTGTCGTGTCAGTGTCAGACACAGCCCCGACGTGGCTCCAATACGTATTTCCAGCGTGTCCAATAATTGGTGTTCGAAAAAATGATTTTTGATTTCTGACACGCCGCAGAAACATCCCCGACACGGCCCAACCCACTTACCTCGCAACCCCTAACCCTATGACGCCCTCAACCCCCTTGCTCGCCCAGAGCCAGAAGCACCGCACGCCTGCACCTCTCCTACCTCTCGAGTCTTTCCCTTCTCACGGCATCCACTCCGGCGGCGACCCCTCCTCCGGCGATCGGCGGTGACCCAAGTAAGTCCCAAATCGTCTCGATTGTTCCTTCCTCATCCTCCCTACTCTCCTCGGCCTTCATTATTCTCCTTCCTCTCCTAAGCCCACATGGTTGTGCTCATGTGTTTCAGATCTAAGCTTGTACATGCTTATTTGACCTCAACAGCCCTCTCTCCTCCATCCCTCCTGGCTCCACCTACAGATCTGATTTCTACTTTTCCCCCTCATCTTCTTGCTGCGAAAGGAATTGGAGCACATATAGCTTCCTTGCACATTATGGAAATCGGAATTCAAGCCACTAGGACCATGCATCCTGAACGTACATGTTGCTTTGCACAATATTGCCGCGCTCTATGCCTCTTTGTTCTATTTAACATAAACATGTAATATTTGCCATTGTTGCTGATTGTTATTGTGAAATAAATATAGTAGTCATGAGAGAAATTATATTATTTATATATATAGCCGTGTCCCCGTGTCATCATTTTTTGGAAAATGGCAAATCCTGTGTCCGTGCAACATAGGTAGCAAATGTGCTGCCATGCACTCATGCTGTCCATAAAATTGTAGAATAATCATAGAAACTACAACCATGACAACATCATTCAAATTGTGCCACAATCCTAAATAGCTTCAAGACTAGCTTTTGGTAAAGCATTGGTAGTTTTTGACTGTTGCCGTATAATTACAAGAAAGACTTGCCTAAAACTAAGTGTTCTTCATATGGATTAAATGATGCAACCAAGGAAAAGAAAGAACACAACAATCAGAAAGGGACTTGTACAGAGAAAATACCAACAAATATGATCTGAAATGATCGATAATACTTAATACTACCTAGTGTGAAATGTTATGAATATCATAGGCTCATAGCAACCAAGTAGCCTAGATATAAATGACACAAAACGTACCTACAGCTGTCAGATCCCATAGCAGTTCAATATGATTCAAAGCTGAATGTGTTATGGATGTTGGCAGCCCAACAGCCCACAACAGCCTCAGCAATAGGGAAGCACCAGATTAGTTATCTTCGTTAGCTTATCTTCAACTCCAATTGTTTGTTTCCATCTGTTAGTGATTTATTTCCATGTGTTAGTTGTTTCCATCTGCTAAGAGGTTGCAGTACAATATGTAAGGGTTTGTATCCTTAACTTAGCATTCAGAAAAGAAACAAAGCCTCTCTCCCTCACGTCTCCTCTTCTCCATCACATCCAGCCCTTCTCTTCTTCTCTCCCACATCCATCCAATTGAGTGGGGGATCTAGACAGAGCACCACAATGATAATCTACGCTCTAGAACTCATGCACATAATACTATATTAGAATGACAAGCAGTAAGAATAAGAAAAATATTGTTTTATAAAAGGAAAAAGTCCACTTTTCAACCCTGAACTCTGGCCTTGGTTCGTTTTTCAACCTTAAACTCCGAAACCGTCTAAAACACAACCCTTGACCCATTTCAATGTGGTTTTGCGCTGACTTGTCGTCCACGTGAACCCGGTTTTATTGGTGTTGTTGCCATGTGGATCTGCCACATGGATCTGAGGTGCCAGGTTCACTGACGTGGATGACACTTGGATACCACGAAATAGCAAAAATCTCAAAATCCACTTCATCTTCTTCCCCATCCCTTCCCTTCCTATCTCTACTTCTCTCTCTCTCCTCATATCTGTGGCCAAGATTCCACCTCCCTGTGTGCTCACGACGAGTCACCAGTTGCTTGCCTTGCCTCCGGGCTCGGCTCGCTAGCCACCACACGAGGAGTCTTGCCGCTGCACGTCATTTGCACGTCCAACTTCACTTGAGAGAGGGTAACCAACTCCTTCGTCGCCGCCCATTGCAGGCGCAGCAAGACGGCAGTCAGCCACCATCGGCGATCTCATTGAGGAGAAGCTCCAGGCATTCTTGTGTGAGGTGCGCTGTGTGACGAGCTGTCCTGGCTCCAGTCCGCTCACAAGGTGTCCAAGTCCCTGCTACACCACGGCACGCGGCCACACAGGCCACGCTCGTCTGCAGCTACCTCTAGGTGATGGGGTGGCAGTGCGAGGCACTGAGTGTGTGGCCAAGGGAGGTACTCGTTGCACGTGCGTGTGTGCAGCTGCGATACCCTTTCTTGGGGTTGTAGCGATGTTGTTTCCGGTGGATTTAATTGGTTCTGTTGGTTGGTTTGTTGGAACGGTGGATTTGTGGAGGAAAAGTTTGTCTCTGCTGCTAATTCATGCTAGTTTCCAGTTGATTTGGGTGGTGAAAGTTGAATTTTTGGTAGATTTAGCCCGAGAGGTACTCATCCAGATTCTCTAAAGTTGTAATGTTTTGTTGTTTCGTGCGAATGCTTGCTTGTTCTTGCTTAATTCCAGAGTGTGTTTTGCTCAAATCTTCGTCTCCTTGAGATTGACATCGGGCAGGAGGTAAGGAAGAAGTTGACGTTCATTGACAGATGGGGATGAACCAGACGCATACTTTGGGCCTACCCAAGCATCGCCGCCTATGGCCGCGACCGCCCGTATTGCGTCAGAGCAACATCGACTATGTCACCATGCCTCCTCCCTATGCCGCCACTCGAGCTCACTCCAGCAGCCGCCACCAAGGAGCAGCTGTACTGACTCGTCGCCAGTGAAAACGCCGGCAACGGCGCAGCGATGCAGGCGGCCAGACGGAGTCAACGTGGTTGAACTGGGTCGCAAGGTGGTGGAAGCAGCTAGTGAGGACAGAGAACGAGATGGTGAGGCAGGTCGGGAGGCGGATGCGGCATAGCCCATCGGTGCGTGTTGAATCGGAAGGGAGGAAGGGCAGAATTGCGGATGAAAAAGAACAAAGAGATAGGAAGAGAGAAGGGGTAATGTGGTGGATGATGTGGCTGACATATGGCATCCACATCACTAAAATTTGTTCATGTAGGCACCACGTTAGCCAAAACCACCATGGTTTGGGTCGAGGGGGATAAAGTGGACGGTTACGTTAGTTTGAGGTCCCGTTTTAGACGGTTTCAAAGTTCAAGGTTGAAAAACGAATCGAGGTCAGAGTTCAGGGTTAAAAAGTGGACTTTTTCATTTATAAAACTAGTAGAAGTTTTACAAATTTTACCTTCCTCCACTAGGAACACGTATTTCAGGGGAAATATTAAGTTATCTAGCGCAAATTAATTCAGGCTAAGAGACGTTTATGAGTCGAGTTGGGACTTGGGACCTGAAACCTAGCAAGTTGACAAAGCATCCATGGTGCATATGTTTCTAATACAAACAATATAACTGATGACCGATCACACTTCAACATATCACCAATGCTGGATCAGTCTAAATCATGTAGTGCATGCAATACCCAAACATCTCAATTGTAGTGTAAACAAAGATAACATGAGCATGAGCATAGTGTTGGTAATTCCATACCAGGAAGAACCTTAGGGATTAATGACGAATCCTAGAACAAGGTAGTGGTGAATAGCAACTAGCCAGCCTATATATCTCTAAAAGGCATTTAACAACAGTGTTGATACTTCAGCTATACATCTCAATATAAAGACTGAATACTTCTGTCATGGGTGTGGTTACTGTTCACGCATGGACAGTAACCAGACCACAACATAATGTCATGTGTGCGGTTACTGTTTACATGTGCACTGTTCATACATGTGCTGTTTGCACACTTACTGTTTGCCCGCACATGGTTTCCTTTTTTAGGGATTAAATTGATTTGGTTAATTTGGAAACTTATCTTCAGTTAGTTTGTTTATATAATTTAGAGATTCTTTCTAGAGGTCAAGTCAAGTTATCCCTATAAAAGAGCTAATATTGTATCTTCTTTAAGCAAGCAATTAACAATGAAGAAGTATTTCCCAAATCCCTAAGTCTAGCTCTGATCTCTCCCCCAGGCCGGCTATTCTAGATCCATCTCTCCCCCAATCGGTGCCCTCTTCGTCTAGCGTTGTTCTACCTCAAGTCATCGCCGTCTGATCTCCCTCCGACGGATGTTTACCCTATTATGATCTAAGGATCATAACAACTTCTGATACCAAGAGCCATCATGAAAAACTAAGCAACAAGCAATCTGGAACTAAATCTGCAAATACATGATAGAGTCCAAGTGTAGCAATAAATTTCTGCTAACAAAATGATGAAGTCCATGTGATTTGCATTCCCATTTTTCACATTCCAACTCGATTACATGTATTAGTTATGAACTTATCATGTAGTGCACCAAATGAGAACCTTTAAAATGGACATAGCAGACCAATTATTCACGTAGGGGATCAACTCATCTTAATATAATAACTCATATCATTTGAAATGAATGTGCACAGGCAATGATCATCACTAGAGTCACTGGTAAAATCCAAATCAATACTACAGAATTGTCAGGGGATCAATCATTGTCGCAAAAAATAATCCACCAGATTGATCATCGTGGAATTCAACTAGAGTATTCTATCAATTAACAATCATAATTGAGGATTAAAAATAACTCACACCCAACAATCCAGCACATCAGCTGGTTCAGGAGTTAATTCTACATTCAAGCCAGTAAGGCTCTTGTTTCACTAAGACACTGACATCATGATACGTATAGGCACCAATACCAGCAGGAAGGCTGTTAATAGTTAAACCAGACTTGTAAACTTCACTATTTTAGAATCGAATAAGGAACACCCACACTGAGAGTTGCCTGGAATAACAGCTTAAGCCAATTACGATTTTGCCCGCATTTGTTTTCTAAAACACTGTTTGTTACTTAAACACAATCAAAATGCAACAAAGTTTAAGTGAAAGATTTTGTCAACTAAATGAAACAAAGTTTATAATTTTATATGCTGTCATGCTCACTGACATTGGATTTGGTCACAGTTTACTTTATCCACCACACAAAAAAATTCACCAAATTTTAAGTATCTATTTTAATCGTTATCAGAATACTGACATGCTCATCGACATTGTCAACAAGTTTTGCTATGGCGGGATGGGTTAAAGGTTATATAATTTGCATGGTTATTAAGGCGCTAAGGCAAGCCGAGGCGCCAAGGCACCGCCTCGACGCCTAAGCGACGCCTTGGACGCCTAAGCGACGCCATACCAGGACGCCATACGAGCCATACGAGAAGCAGCGGCTGCAAACGTGAAAAGAAAAAGGAAAACGAGGGGGAGAAGAAAACGTGAAATGTAAAAAGCCCAACCCATCAAGCCAGCCAGCCCAGCCCTTCTCACCCCCAGCTGCCCAACTCCCCATCTCCCACGTCTCTCTCTCCCGGTCTAACCCTAGCCGCCTCTCCTTTCCGGCTCTCCCCATCTCCCACTCTCCCACGTCTCTCTCTCCCGGTCTCCCCCTACCTCTGAATCCCTCTCCCCCATTCGGCGCTGCTGGACACCAGCGATCTGAAGGGGTGGCGGTGAGGCGAAATCGACGGTCGCGACGGTCGCAATAACGCGGCGGGGTTGTCGTGGAGGCGCAGCGCGGCGGCACGGATCCGAAGCAGTGGCGGGAGATCTGGAGGCGGCGGCTTTGCATGGTGGAGGGGGCCATCGTCGTCGTTCCAGAGGTCCTCGGCGACGGGCTTGAGGAAGCGGTCGGCGAGGCGACGGTGGCCCCCGCACCTTGTCGACGAACTCCAAGATCCAGGCGAGCTCCCGGCTCCTCTCTTCTCTCCTTCTACCTCCCTCTCCACCGAAGGCTCTGAGCAGAGAAGGTGCCGACAGGGCACAAGGAACCGCAGGGAGGAGGACCCGAGGAGCTGCGCGACGGCGACAGGGAGCCGGGAGGAGGAGCCACGCGGGGAGGAGGCGGCAAGGCGGGGGCGACACCTTAGCACCCGGCAGCGCCTTACCGCAGCGACGCTTAGGCGACGCCTTAATAACCATGATAATTTGGCACACACATGATCTCAAAAAATCAGCTAACGATTTGTCATCTTGCTTGTAATTTACAGAAAGAAAATTGGGGTACAATCTGCATTTGTTGTGCAACAATGTGGTTTGCGGTAATTTGTAAACATGTAATTTTGCTGGATTATGCAGTGCTTGATACTTAATGGCACCACAGGACAGCAATGGCAAACAGTTTGTCCTATTACTCCAAAATAACTAGTAAAACTACAAGACTACCCATAAAAGTTAAAAACTATAACATTCTTGTTCTTGCCGGCATGCTATATAGTTGCTGTACATCTAAATCGGAATCAAATAGCAGTTGAGGGCAAAGTGGCACATAAGTAAATCTTTCATTGCTGCATACTCAATAAATACAGTAAATGGAAACGCAATGTGGATGTTGAGTTTGAAACAACTTGGGCATGCTTAAACCTAGAAAACATTAACACCAAAAGCAGTTGGAACAGCAGAAATCAATAAAAAAAGTCTGCTACTCCAAGAACACATACCTCTCACGTATTCATCAATGCTAGAATCTTGCAGCATAGGGAGCATAATGTGGTGATTCTGGAAGCTAACATCCGGACTGTTGAAATATGAAAAGGCACCCTCTGAGGTAGAATAACGATGATCTGGTTGAAGCTCGCTCCGCTCCCAGCTCCTACTAGCCTCTTTACTATTTGAGGATAGTGATGAACCATAATTCGCAGCAACCCCGCTGTCACCATGGGATCCATAAGACAACCCCTCGGAATTGATCCGGTACTCCCACCTCCTCGACAATGGTGGCGAGAAGCCAGCGTTGGTCCGCAAGAGCGGATCACTCCGGCCAATCGAGGACCACTCACGGCTAGCTGTGCTAGTCCCATGGGGTCGCGCCGCCACGCAGCACAGTGACCCCATCCCGGTTAACCTCCAATGCAGAACCCCGAGTAGCCCCTACATCCCACTCATTTCCAGATTTTCTTGCTGCAAACCCCACACCAGCGCCATTCGCCAGCCTAAGGTGCCCTTGTGGCTACTTCAATCTTTGGGAACAATAAGTTCACAGAAATCCTTGCAGAAGCAAATACCACAAGGTAACTGAAAAGAGGCAAAGGTAACATGATTACTTCGAACATTTAGAACGCAACAATGCATAAAGAAAATACTCCATGAATAAATCTATGCAGCAGCGCAAGAAACAAAAGGACAAGTATAACAGAAGGCACATCAAGTTAGCGTACTTCCTGGAAAAGTGCTTCCAAGATTGCTTGGAACTAGGGACCGAAATCCAAGTCCAACCGGTCCGAAAAAACCGGAAAAATGGGCACAACAGCAAAGGAAGAAATTCTCGATGGCCCAAGGTACAGACGAAGTTAGGCTTACACAAACTGCAGTTTTTTTGGGAATAATTTGCTCCAAAGAATTACGCCCCCCCCCCCTCCCAGATTAAAAGAAGAAGACAAATTTCCACCCAATTAGCACCAAAAAGGATTAAATTTCCGGGTGACGGACAAAATTCTCGAGAAGCGTGAGAAATTTTAGGAGAAGATGGGGGAAATCGGAGAAAACTGACAGCTCGGGAGTGCCCGGTAGTGGGGCAGAGGGCTCGAAGGGAGTGGAGAGGAAGGAAGCAAAGGGGAGTTGAGTTGGTGGTAGCAGCAAGAGGAGCAGGAGGAGAGGAACCCTAGCTTTGCCTCATTTAGTTTTGGTTGCTTGGTTTTCCCCATTTTGCTTTCTTTTTCCTTCATTTTCTTCTTGTGTTCCTTTCCCCTTCCTTCCATTTCTACCTTTTTATATATTTGGACCTCTACTTGAATTCATGATTCATGCCATCACTTCTCTTTTTTTTCTTTCTAAAATACAGTTTTACAGGATGATGAAATGCTAATAAATCTAAGGGGAAAATAGGGAGGGTATGTGACATCCCAATTATCGGGATTTAGATAAATAAAATCATATTCATAGTTGACTATCTGATAACACCGTGAATAGCAAAAAAATAGAAAAATAACACCCGATAGGTAAAATAGTGTTTTTGACCTCTTTGCTACATCTTCTCCATCTGCATCCCCCTAGGCTTGTACAATAAGAGCTCACTGCCTCCTTCATATAGAGGAGGAGGTCATCTTCATACATGAATAAGTAATAGGGAAAATTGGCTACAAGACACTCTAAATTTGCATCCTTTGCTAATGGGCATCTAAAAAACATGGTTTCGCCAGAACACACTAATATTTTGTGGTATTTTGCTATTAGACACTCCTCTCATTAAAATAATATCTAAGTGATTAGGAGTGAGAAACTTTTTAAAATGCTCTCAATGCGCAGTGCTTGGCTCGGTCGACATAGTGCCTACCTCGGTGGTCTTGGTCAACCGTCTACAGTGCGAGCTTGGTTCTTTGTTTGACCACCACGGACTACTACTCAATAGTCATCATTTCAACGGAATAAAGCAAATTTAACGAGGGAGGAAGCAATCACTAGTTCAAGTTCATCGCCGGAACACTTCAGTAAGTTAGGAAGGACACAAATAATGTAATAGCTTAAAGTTTCAGTTTTTACCCAATTTCTTCAACCATCAAACAGCCAGCAAGATCCAACCTGGCTTACATCTGAGTTAAACACCCAAAAATCTCGCCATATTGATGGCCATCGAACCACCTAAATCAGCCAAGAAATAGCATTCACTGCTGCTCACCGCAACCCCCAACACTTTGTGACATGTCAGTGTTCCTACGAAACCCATAGAAATCCAGACGAACGGCTAAACTATTCCTACGAAACCAATAGCAACTCTTTGTGACATGGTGGGATCCAGGCGGAGGCGGAGGCGATGAGGGAGGAGGACCAAGACAGGCCTCAGTTGTTGTCGTCAACGTTGAAGGCCTTGGAGGAGGCGGCCTTCTTGGGGAGGAGGTGCTGGCGGATGTTGGGCATCATGCCACCGCTCGTGATGGTGGTGCCGCCCAACAGCTTGGTCAGCTCCTCGTCATTGCGCACGATGAGTTGGATGTGGCGCGACACAATGCGAGTCTTCTTATTATCCCACGCCGCGTTCCCAGCCAACTCCGGGACCTAGCGAAAAGGGGGGAAGAACGGCGAGATTAGCACAAGAAACGCTCATCATACATGGGGAATGGTTACGAGCCGAAAACCACAAATCTGCAGGAAAGCACATGGATTTGACCAACATTTGTACACCAACAATCCTCGTGTCTTCGCCCCGGTCGCGCGAAGAGGGGGAGTTGGCGGTCGTGGTAGCCTGAGGCGGCGTGGTAGGACGACACCTCCCTCAACCGCGGAGTTGACAGAGACGGCGATGTGCGGTTGTGGCGGTTTCCCGAGGGAGGCGGTGGCGTGAGCGCCTGCGGTGGCAGTGGCTTGAGGCGACACGACACGACTGGATCCAGTGGCCCACGACCGGATCCGGGCCGGTTCGGTTGGGTAGGAAGAGAAAGGATAGAAGATGAAGAAAGAGGAGAAAGGGGAAGAAGAGGAGAGAAATACTATCAATAGCACCCACCTCCATCACAGCACTCATGCATGAGCATTGAGCTGGGTAGCTGTAAGATCGAGTAGGCCGATTAGAGGGGGGGTGAATAGGCATTTTAAAACGTTTATGTGCTAAAACCGATTTCTAATGCGGAAGCTAATACAAAAACGGTTTTGCACAATTAAAGCCTAAATCCACTAGGCTCAACTAAGTGCACCAACAATACAAGTCTATTGAAAATAAACAATCAAGCACAGACTTGTAAGCAATTCAATGTAAGAATTGTAATAGCACATAGCATGGCAAGCATTCATACACAATGAATGAGCAACTTAATTATATGAATGTAAATTGCAATATGGTAGAGCTCAAGAATGCAAACCACAAGATGACACGGCGATGTTTTACCGTGGTGATCGGAGACTTGCCGGTCTCCCCTAATCCACGTTGAGGGAAACCCAAACCAATTGGGTCGGCTCCACGAATTGAGCCTTCCTCCGAGGTATCAAACACCTCGCTCCACTAAGGGTGCTCTTCATCCACTCCGAAGATGGCGAGCACCAAGCCGCTCACAAATGCCCGGATCTTCTCACAAGCTTTACTAGAGAAGTTCACCGGCACGACGCCTCCACGCCGTCTAGGTGTCGGCAAACACCAAGAGTAACAAGTCTCCAACTTTCACTTGAACCAATCAAGTGTCAAAGCTCTTGTGGATACTAAATCCACCAACTAATGCAACACATGCAATAGGATTTGCCTCTCAAACCTCACTAAGTACAACACATGCACAAATGGGAGTAGAGGGCTTGCTCTTAGCTCAAAGGAACTCAATGGGGCACCAGCAACATCTCCTCACACGGCCAAGGTGGGTATTTATAGCCCACACACAAAAACTAGCCATTGGGGAGAGATTCCAGAGAATCTGGACGAAATTGGTCTGACCGCCAACTAATGGTCGGTCGGACCGCCCGAGCGCCAATGGCTATAAAACTAGCCGTTGGACTCGCAATCGGTCTAACCGCCAACCAAGGTCGGTCAGACCGCTCAAATCGGTCAAACCGCTAGAGGGGCTGGTCCGACCGCTCAACTGAGCAACCGAGCAAACCAGAAAAACATCTCTTCTGGAAAACACGTATCGCCATACAAATTTCGGTACTACCGCACTCCGGTAGTACCGTTTCTAACACCCGGTAGTACCACACTCCGATGGTACCGATTCTTACGGTCGGTACAACCGTAGGACAGTCAGACCGCTCATCCCATGGCGGTCAGACCGCTACCATCGGTCAACCGCTACCAGAGGCGGTCAGACCGCTAACAGTCATCAAGACTGAGATCAGACATTGCACATTTGCTTCAACTCAATTTGCAAAACATATTTGTCAATTGATGCAACATGTACACAAGAGATGAAAGCTAGATTCTCAACAAGTTGCAAAACACATTTGCCAACTTTTAGAATCAACGCCACAAGAAATAAGGTACATGGACTTAAAATGTTTGCAAAACACATTCGCAAACTAAAGTCACATGCTACAAGGAATAACCATGAGTCTCAACTATTTGCAAAACGCATTCGCAAATATAGGCAACATGTTAAGTTGAGCTAGAGCAAACACAATGAGCTATCAACACATGACTAACTCAAGTTACTAATTAAGACCCCTCTTAATAGTACGGTAACCTATACAAGCAATCCGGTCTCCAACCAAACACCGAGACCGGTAAAAGACTAGGAACAAATCCTTAGCCCTAGCTAATCATACATTTTCCTTGCGCAACCACTTGAAGCTTGATGATGCACATCCTTGCTTCAAGTCCGGGTTATTTACTTAATGTCCATCAACATATGATGGCATCTTTCATCCCAAGTCTTGACATGCATCAACTCATGATGCACTCTTCACTTGACCTCCATCAACACATGATGGATTCTTCTTGACTTGATGATCAACTCATGATCATCTTCTCTTCTTCAACTTGATATGCATCAACTCATGATGCATCCTTTACTCCAAGCTCTTCACTTCGAGATCTTGACTCGAACATCATCAACATATGATGATTTCCATTTCCTCGATCCTTGACTTGATGACATCAACTCATGATGTCATTCGAAGTCTTCAATCACATGGAACATAAACTATTTCACCAACTTATAGAAAAATGTTAGTTCCACAAGGTGATTATCATAAATTACCACATCAAACCATTAACTGATAATGGTGGGACAAGATACCGCAATCTTTCCCTCTTTGGTAATTGATGATAGTCACTTCAATACCAAGTAATTGAATGTAATTGGTATGAGTATATATGAACCACATAAGTTATATATACTCAAAGGATATATGAGCTTATATGAACTACGCAAGTCTCATATGCTCATATGAATATATACGAACTACACTAGTTGTATATATTCAAGGATATGAGTATATATAAACTACACAAGTTACATGTACTCATATGAATATATTAACTACACAAGTTAAATATATTCAAAGATATGTTTCAAAGTAAAGATCCTAAATATAAGTGGACATAAGAATATGGATCAATACTAATGAAACAACAAAATATAGAGTGAACTCCCCTTAAATGTGTGCATACACGAATGTGTAATAAAGACATATGCACATATTCAAGTTTAACCTTTTGGTGAAGTTCAACCTATATTTTGAGTCCGAGGAATGCAACAAGATATAATAAAAGGATGTTGAATGCATACCTCTTTGATCTTTAAATCCAACTAAGACTAAACATGAGATATAGCAATATAGAGGAGTTAGTCTCTCAAATAGATTTATCAATTATGAACATACATGTTTGGATTTTTTCTTTTTAACTCTGAGCTGAGACTAAGCAATTTGTATGACAATACAAGTGTTAGTCTCATAAAGATTTGTCATTTGGAAAGCATACCTCATTTGATTTTTACCTCTCTATCCATTTGAGACTAAACAAGAGGTATAGCAAAAAGAGTGTTAGTCTCATAAATAGATTTGTCATTAATAACCAAAACTCCATTAACATATAATGGCGGGTCTAGATTATTCAATCTCCCCCTTTTTGGTAATTGATGATAAATCCTTTATCAATAGCAACATTTGGATATTATTAACATATATTGAGTATTTAAGCTATTAAAATGTAAATCCTGCATATAATGTATTTTTTAAGCATATGAAAGAGACATGTATAATATTTGATACACAACCAAATGTGGAAAGATATTGATCCAACATTCCCCCCCTTTTGGCATTAATCACCAAAAACTCAAATCAACCTCAAGCCAAATAAAAGATTTTGCATAACAAAGAGCTTGGCAAGAGATGTCATTTTATTTAGATCAAATAAAAATTCTCCCTTTTGGCAAACAAGAACCAAAAGAGATAAAACTCCCCCTAAACAAGTGCATTTAAGATATGAAAGGAATACATGCACAAGAAGATTTTATGAAGTTTTGACGGAGTTATCTCTAAACAAGGAATCCAAGGAAGCATGACAATTGATAATCAAGATATGAATAATCATGCAACATCACTAGAGAATCAATTAACAACATAACTCAGACATGGATATTTAATCAAGTGTAGATCATAACAAACAGTCACATATCCAAACAGTCTGATAGCAATTAAGATCACAGAAGATAATATAAAGCTTATCCCCATAATACAAGGTCTATCGACCTACATATGACAAGATAGTATCTAGGGTGGAGGAGCATCTGTCGAAGATGGAGGAGCAGCAACTGATGTGGATGGAAGATCGCCCTACTGAACACCTGAAGGGGTACGTCGACGACTCCCAAACCTCTGATAGACAACCGGTACTCGCTGCTGCTGATACTCAGTGAGTCTCTCATCCATACGAGTAACCCTCAAGTCCAAAGTATCCAATATGGCTCTAGTCTCTGCATGCATTTGATCATTCTTTGAATCCATGCGATCGATACTCGACTGAAGGCGCAAAAGAGCTGCCAAAACTGCATCCTACTCCTGAGGACCCTGCTGTCCTGGATGTCCCTGAGAAGACGATCCCTGCCCTTGATGTTGAAGAGGAGGTGGAGGAGGCACCTGAGGAGGAGGAGCATCTCTAGGCTTATACTCCTTATGCTCCATGTCACAATCCTAGTCAAAATCAATCTTGCTCTGAATGAGCCTCATAATGTAGGGAGCAAAATAAATGCTTTTAGTCTTATCTCTCTTAGAAGTGGCAATCTCTCTAATGATCAAGTCCATCACATCAAACCTTGTGCCATCCATAATATATTTGATCACATTCCAGGCACGCCCATGTATCTCATCATTGTTCCCACTCCTAGGAAAGAATGATGCTCTCATGATTCTGTTAACCACACTGGGCAAAGGAAGAAGTCCAGTTACTCTCCCACGCACAAATTGATTTGCTTGATCATAAAACTCATCCACCTGAGTGAGGTCAAGAGATTCCTGAAGATGTACCTTTAAACCACTCGAATCTTCTAAACTCAGGGCACTTATGAAATCATCTTTGGTAGCTTCTAACCTTTGATTTCCAATCATCCATTCAAGATAGTCATGATCAGGAGAAACATAGACTGTAGCATAAAACTGTCTGATGGCTTTTGCATGAAAGTTGCACTTTAAAGAAACCAAATACTCCAATCTTACAGCTCTAAACAATCGAAGCAAACCGTTATAAACTGGATTCTTGCCAATGTAGCTCCACTTCACAAAGCGATGGTTTGCAAACTGTTTCTTAGCATATATGATTTGATAAACATGTTGTTGGAATAAGGTGTGGAACATACCCAAAGTGGCATCTCTTGAAAATCTGAATTGATTGATGTGTCTCAATATGGTATACTGTTCACTTTTCAACTTTGCCACATCAAGTCCAATAAACTGACGTTGATCATGAGCAATGTCTTCATTCTTATCCTCATCCTCATAATCATTGTCGCTGCTGTTATTGTCGCTGTTGTTGTTATCACTGTCATCACTTGCATTTTCTTCCTCTTCTCCTACTTCTTCTACATCCTCCATGTTTTCATCTTCACTTATCTCTTGTGAGGAAGAGGGAGGTGCGGAGCGAGTCGCAGTCCTCTTGTTCGGCATTGTCGCTGAGAAAGGATAGCAATGAATATCAAAGATTTTCAGAGATTGAATTAACAAGTATTCATAACACCATCTCTGTCACTGCCCATTGTCACGAGCGGTCGATCACGCCACTGGCGGATCGGACCGAGAAGGATCGATCGGCCGTCAGTTGCGGCTTGGTCAGACCGCTAGTGACAAAAGGTAATCTGAATTTTGGAAGAATCCAAAATTTCCAACTTTTGTACAATGGCATCATGTATACTTACTAATCTACTCTTAGATTACTTGTAGGTTCAATTATTTCACCAATTTGAATGAATTTGGGGACAATTAAGTCAAACCCTAGAGAGTGGGAAATATTTACAGTGTAGGTAAATTGCAAGTAGAGAATCAAAGGTTTACCGGCTATGGATGAAGATAAGAATCAAAGGAGATAAACCCTTGAGGAAATTGAAGAACACAATAGCCGGATTGACAAGATCACCTCCACCTAGGGTTTTGAATTTTGGTGAGAAGAAACAACCAAAATGAAATCCAATTGGATTAATGAGAGGAGGAGGTGAGGGAGGATCCTTGAATACCTTGGAGACCCAAGGAGATGGCCGGAGATGGAGATCCGGGCTGGAGAGGATGAAAGCGCCCGAAAGAGAGGGAAAAGAAGTTGAGTTTTTGGTTTGGAGTGAAGTGAGAAGACAACTGTTCGGGTGAGGGGTATAAGGACTCCACGCAAAACCGGTCAGACCACTGGGCATGGCGGTTCGACCGATTTCAGCGGTCCGACCGCTTGGACGGCCGGTCAGACCGGTGACGACTGAACTAACAAACAGATTCAGTACAAGATTTGAGAGAAGAGAGAATTGTTGTAATTTGCTCCAAATTTTCACACAATCAATCAAACAAATATCTTTAGAGCATTTCCAACTTATATAGCCCTTTAAAATCCAACCTTCAAATAATTTTTATAAATTAAGTTTTAATTTTTCGCAATTGAAATCGTATTTTCGAGAACTTTCACAAGAAGAGCCAAATTGAGCAAATGAAGAAATTTTGATTATCCAATTGCGTGTATGGGTTATAAATACCATCTTGGACCTATTCATGTGAATAATTTAGGTTCAAATGGCTAAACTCACTTAAGTGCTAGAAGGTGACCACTTAGATCAAACCGGTATTTTGGACGAATTTCTAAATCGAATAGCCTTTTCTAGGTTGGTCTTTTGAAAATCATTTGAATACCAAAAATGTTTAGTATAACCAACTCTAGAAATTTCCTTTTGGGACGATGGTCAAATTTCTTTTAAAATAGATTTTACACAAAAATCTAGTTTTAGTCAAAAACAAGATTCTAAGATCTTGAACTTTGGGTAGAAACTCATTTTCACTTAAAATAGGTTTTTCTTGAACCAAAACCATTTGTAAATATTTGAAATGCATTCGTATACATTTTGCAACTAGTTTTTCAAAAGATATACTAATAATTTCAAATTTTTGACTTTTGGCTAAATGGCTCATTTTGAAAAACATTACTAGCACATAATTAATTTGGGCACACTTTGGGATGTGATATATATGTAAATGATTTAGCACTCCCCCTTTATGTGCCACTTCCAACTTGCTCAAGATTTTAATAAACAAAATTAAGTACAAGAGCAAGAACAACCTTTTTAAGATTTTCATGAAATGCAACCTACACAAGTTAAAGGGTCTAGATACTTCAATGTAAGTACTTGTTACCAAAATGGCATTGGCTTATGATATGATATGATTATCCTCAAGCATGGCTCCAATGTTGACATACGGTGGAATCCACCTCTTTATGAATACGCCAAACCTCCAATGCATCTCCAAGTACCTATTACGCATTTAAGTGCATTTGGTACCCAAAACTTGGTTGGGTCCATGAATGTTAGTCACAATACTTTTGGGCACCCAAATGGCCCTTCTAATGATAGTCTTAGATGAACTAACAATTTTAGCAAACACATTGCCATTTCTATCCTTCCTAAGCAAATAATCATGATTATAAATAATAGGCTTATGAGAGAAATCTTTGGGACAATCCTTACTAAAATGTCCCTTTTCCCGGCAATTGTAGCAAGTAGGGCTTTTGCTTCCCTTTGATGTCTTCTTATCTTGCTCATTGCCGGCTTGCCTCTTCTTTAATGACAACTACTTGCCATTTAGCTCGATTGGACACACCGAGGCAATGTGACCATTTTTGTTAGGACACACGGAGGCGATGTGACCCTTCTCAAAACATCCAAAGCATTTGATATTCGAGTATTTGTTTCCTTTTTTGCTTTGGGATGCTCTTCACCTTCTTCTTGGCGATGAAACCAAGTCCTCTTTTATAATCTTCCTTATTAGGGCATTTGGAGGAGAGGTGACCCTTTTGATGACAATCAAAGCACTTGATGTTCTTGTTGTGTCTTTGATTGTGTCTCATCTTGCTATTTTCCCTTTTCTTGGGAGTGAAACCGATTCCACTCTTGTCATTTGAGATTCGTTGCTTGCTCAAGATATTATCAAGAGTGGCATTCCCTTTGTGGCTTTTATCCAAGTCATTTCTCAAATTTGCGACTTGGGCCTTGAGCTTTTTGTTTTCCTCTACAAGGTTAGTTTCAACAAGTATAGAGGAAATAGAAGCATTTTCACTAGAGCTACAAGGCATATCAATTAAATCATCACAAGATGTGGATATGCTAACCTTAGAAGCAATGCAAGGGTTAGCAACTACACATGGCATATCATTTAATAAATCACATGTTATGCCTATATCCACTTTAGACTTAGTGAGCTCATTTAGGAGGAGAATTTCATGTTCCTCTTTTAGAACATCATAATCATTTTGAAGTGAGACAAAATCTTTCTTCAAAACTTTGAATTTAGATTTCTCCTTTCCTAAATACTCATTAAGATCTTAAAGCATTTCCATCAACTCATCATGTAACACCCCAGTCCGACATGAGCCTGGAATGCTACTGAACAAACCCTAATAATTCTAACCAAGATAATTTTAGTAAATTTCGGCAGAACCTCCCTTGTAAAGTTAATTACACGGAGGTTCCAACATACAGATAATTCATAATTAACTAAGCCATCATCCAGAGACATCAATAAGTAATCATAACATGCTAAGTCACTAACGGAACCAAAGGAGAATAAAATTCCACTACTCATCATTATTACACTTAATCCACTGCATGTGACAAAATAAAACTAACAAAACCTTTGAGCAACTCGCCCAATTATTAAAACACGATCTGAAGTTCATTCAACTTTGTTTGGTTCATGGTGATGTGTGTGTGACTATCAATCTACTTCCCCCCATGCATGTCGTTCTTGAATCGGGTACCTAAAACAACAATAAAAGCAAGAATGAGCCCACAGACTCAGTAAGTACAAAATAAAAGTTATAACTTCAACACTATAGATAGAAACACATCAATAAAATATCTCACATGCAAATGCAATGCTCAAGGATCATTTCTCTTTATCTCTTTTTGCATTTTACCGGTAATGCAAAGTATGCAACCGTCATTTGCATACCCATGCTCGTGCTTTCGCAAGCACAAGGACCAATTGCCCATTACTCATAAGTAATGGGGACCTCAAGCCCACACTCCTCAGTGTGGGGATCTCAGAGCCCGTCACTTTCATGAGGGGATCTCAAAGGAAAACATAATTGGTCACCACGGACCAAGCCTCAACATGATTTCAATACGCACATGCTCAACTTTTATTCATCATCAATTTACCAAAAGACAACAACATCATGCAATAATAGAGCATAGTCATACTTGGGACAACCACCGTTCTCAAGACAATCATCATGCTAGCATTCTTGCTACACTATTATATATCGAAAACACACAAACATGGCCAATCAATCACAACCAAGTAACAAACAATGCACTTGCCTTAACCGCGTGAGAACGGAGGACGTGAAGACGGTCTTGCCTCATGCAGTCCCCACCTAAATCGTTAAGAACATAAACTAAGACCATAGTAGTGAACCACATGAATTATAAAAGCAAACACAACCTAGCAGTAGCTTGCAACGCGATCCCGACTCGAATTCCTAAATGTCGATCCGTGCCCTCAGAAACAGTCATGTTCTAAAATTCATATCTTTTCGTACAGAGGTCCACATTAGGTGTTCTTGGACTTAATTGAAAGGTTATCAAATTCCCCAACTAAACCTAGTTGGTGAGCCTCCTGATTCGGCCATCTAAAATCCTTTCTAAGTGATTAACAAAGCATCGATTTCACGTCAGACTTTCTGGACAGAACATAAAAACTATCATAACTTTCAGTTCGTTTATCCAAATTTTTCGTTCTTGTGCTTCCCTGAAATCTACGGCCATTATCTACAACTTTCGTTATACTGAGATCCTCTAATTATCCCTTTAACCGATCGCACCGGTCAGATTACTAAAACTGTCAAAATCTTGTGGACTTGCGAACAGTCACACCATTAAATTCATAACTTTTGCTACAGAGGTCCAAAAAATACGATCTAGCACTTCATTGAAAGCTATTGACGTCCTCTACAACTTTCTAGGAGAAGCCCAAGAATGAATCCGCACTTAACTGCATCAAAACGGCTGTCTAACGCGATCTGTCCTAAGGAGACAGAAATACCGACATTGCTACAACAATCAAATATGCATCGATTCGGGGGCAAACCAGGGTTACCCTTGATGAACCGCTGTAGACCATGATGCAGCCCGCGAACCTTTTACCTTCTTCGTTCTTCTTCTTTTTTTCTTGGCCGGCCACCACAATGAAGATGCATCGGAGGAGAGGGGCACCACCATGTAGCAAACCTAGGGTTTCCCCTCCTCCTTTTGTTGGTGGTTGATTTTCTCATGGGCCACTATGGCTAATTTCCCCCTTATGGCTAGCCACCACCTCCCACCTTTGGGCCAAATACCAATGGGCTGAGGCCCTGCCCAGCTGTCCAAATTTCACAAACCCCTCTTTAATCGCTTAAATAACTATTTTCTATTTGATCCTTCCCTCAATTCAATTTCTAAATAGTCCTTCTCTTTAAATAACTTAATTCTCTCTCACTAATCCTTTCGAATACTTTTGGGGTATTACACAACATACGAAGGATTATCATCATTTACCTCATTTTTACCTTTGGTCATAAAGCAATGAGGCAAAGTAGATGGAGTTGATGTCTCGTCATCGTCGGAGCTAGAGGTTGAGTATTATTCTCCCGACATCCATTCTTGTATGCAATCATCACTTGTGGAAGTGGACATTTCATAATGGCAACGTAATTGTGTCCACATCTCATGTGCATTCTTGAGATCGCATACTTCATTGAACACATCTACACTCAAAGCACTAAATAAAGCGTTAATTGCTTAAGCGTCAAAATGTAAGCATTTCTCTTCCTCAATTGTTGGATCAAAACTATCCAATGGAGGAGAAAAGCCAACATCTACAATCCGCCATATATTTAGGCCCATGGCCTTAAAATAACATGATATGCAGATTTTCCAATTAGCATAATTTGTGCCATCAAATTGTGGTGCTTCACCTAGGTGCACAAAATCTCTAGTCGTCATCATTTACTCTCTAGACGGTTAAGTCTAATAAATGAGAGACCAAGCTCTGATACCACTTGTAAGATCGAGTAGGCCGACTAGACGGGGTGAATAGGCGTTTTAAAACGTTTATGTGTTAAAACCGATTTCTAATGCGGAAGCTAATACAAAAACGGTTTTGCACAATTAAGACCTAAATCCACTGGGCTCAACTAAGTGCACCAACAATACAAGTCTATTGAAAATAAACAATCAAGCACATACTTGTAAGCAATTCAATTTAAGCAATGTAATAGCACATAGCACAGCAAGCATTCATACACAATGAATGAGCAACTTAATTATATGAATGTAAATTGCAATATGGTAGAGCTCAAGAATGCAAACCACAAGATGACACGGCGATGTTTTACCGTGGTGATCGGAGACTTGCCGGTCTCCCCTAATCCACGTTGAGGGAAACTCAAACCAATTAGGCCGGCTCCACGAATTGAGCCTTCCTCCGAGGTATCAAACACCTCGTCCACTAAGGTTGCTCTTACTCCACTCCGGAGATGGTGAGCACCAAGCCACTCACAAATGCCCGGGTCTTTTCACAAGCTTCACTAGAGAAGATCACCGACGCACGACGCCTCCACGCCGTCTAGGTGTCGGCAAACACCAAGAGTAACAAGTCTTCAACTTTCACTTGAACAAATCAAGTGTCAAAGCTCTCGTGGATACTAAATCCACCACCTAATGTAACACATGCAATATGATTTGCCTCTCAAACCTCACTAAGTGCAACACATGCACAAATGGGAGTAGAGGCCTTGCTCTTAGCTCAAAGGAACTCAATGGGGCACCAGCAACATCTCCTCACACGGCCAAGGTGGGTATTTATAGCCCCCACACAAGAACTAGCCGTTAGGGAGAGATTCCAGAGAATCTGGACGAAATCGGTCTGACCGCCAGCTAATGGCCGGTCGGACCGCCCGAGCGCCAACGGCTATAAAACTAGCCGTTGGACTCACAATCGGTCTGACCGCCAACCAAGGTCCGGTCAGACCGCTCAAATCGGTCAGACCGCTAGAGGGGCCAGTCCGACCGCTCAACTGAGCAATCGAGCAAACCAGAAAAACATCTCTTCTGGAAAACACGTACCGCCATACAAATTTCGGTACTACCGCACTCCGGTAGTACCGTTTCTAACACCCAGTACTACCGCACCCCGGTAGTACCGATTCTTACGGCCGGTACAATCGTAGGACGGTCAGACCGCTGATCCCATGGCGGTCAGACCGCTACCACCGGTCAGACTGCTACCAGAGGCGGTCAGACCGCTAACAGTCATCAAGACTGAGATCAAACATTGCACATTTGCTTCAACTCAATTTGCAAAACATATTTGTCAATTGATGCAACATGTACACAAGAGATGAAAGCTAGATTCTCAATAAGTTGCAAAACACATTTGCCAACTTTTAGAATCAACGCCACAAGAAATAAGGTACATGGACTTAAACCGTTTGCAAAACACATTCGCAAACTAAAGTCACATGCTACAAGGAATAACCATGAGCCTCAACTATTTGCAAAACGCATTCGCAAATATAGGCAACATGTTAAGTTGAGCTAGAGCAAACACAATGAGCTATCAACACATGACTAACTCAAGTTACTAATTAAGACCCCTCTTAATAGTACGACAACCTATACTAGCAATCCGGTCTCCAACCAAACACCGAGACCGGTAAAAGACTAGGAACAAATCCTTAGCCCTAGCTAATCATACATTTTCCTTGCGCAACCACTTGAAGCTTGATGACGCACATCCTTGCTTCAAGTCCGGGTTATTGACTTAATGTCCATCAACATATGATGACATCTTTCATCCCAAGTCTTGACATGCATCAACTTATGACGCACTCTTCACTTGACCTCCATCAACACATGATGGATTCTTCTTGACTTGATGATCAACTCATGATCATCTTCTCTTCTTGAACTTGATATGCATCAACCCATGATGCATCCTTTACTCCAAGCTCTTCACTTCGAGATCTTGACTCGAACATCATCAACATATGATGATTTCTATTTCCCCGATCCTTGACTTGATGACATCAACTCATGACGTCATCCGAAGTCTTCAATCACATGGAACATAAACTATTTCACCAACTTATAGAAAAATGTTAGTTCCACAAGGTGATTATCATAAATTACCACATCAAACCATTAATTGATAATGGTGGGACAAGATACCGCAATCTTTCCCTCTTTGGTAATTGATGATAGTCACTTCAATACCAAGTAATTGAATGTAATTGGTATGAGTATATATGAACCACATAAGTTATATATACTCAAAGGATATATGAGCTTATATGAACTACGCAAGTCTCATATGCTCATATGAATATATACGAACTACACTAGTTGTTTATATTCAAGGATATGAGTATATATAAACTACACAAGTTACATATACTCATATGAATATATTAACTACACAAGTTAAATATATTCAAGGATATGTTTCAAAGTAAAGATCCTAAATATAAGTGGACATAAGAATATGAATCAATACCAATGAAAGCACAAAATATAGAGTGAACTCCCCCTAAATGTGTGCATACACGAATGTGTAATAAAGACATATGCACATATTCAAGTTTAACCTTTTGGTGAAGTTCAACCTATATTTTGAGTCCGAAGAATGCAACAAGATATAATAAAATGATGTCGAATGCATACCTCTTTGATCTTTAAATCCAACTGAGACTTTAAATCCAACTGAGACTAAACATGAGATATAGCAATATAGAAGAGTTAGTCTCTCAAATAGATTTATCAATTATGAACATACCTGTTTGGATTTTTTCTTTTTAACTCTAAGCTGAGACTAAACAATTTGTATGACAATACAAGTGTTAGTCTCATAAAGATTTGTCATTTGGAAAGCATATTTCATTTGATTTTTACATCTCTATCCATTTGATACTAAACAATAGGTATAACAAAAAGAGTGTTAGTCTCATAAATAGATTTGTCATTAATAACCAAAACTCCATTAACATATAATGGCGGGTCTAGATTCTTCAGTAGCGCGCGGCGCCGGGCTAGAGGCGGCACCGGGAGAGGAGCCAGAGCCGGGCCAGCATGGCGGGGCCGAAGCATGGACGAGAGGGAGGAGTCGCGGGCGCAGGAGGGGGCACGCACGGGCGGCGGCGCTAGGTGCCGGGCCGGCCGTAGGGAGGAGGCACCGTAGGGGGAGGGAAGTATCGGTGAAGAAGCCTCAAGGGCCGAGTGGCGCCAGGAGCTTCGTGACGCAAGGGAGCAAGACCACGGGAGGGAGGATGATATGAAATGAGGAGTTGGGAGTGAGAAGAGTGGGGAAGAAGAAGAGCCTAACAGAAGGAGAAAGAAGAGAAATGGCAAAATATACCATTCACATGCTTTCTCTCTCCCCTCTGATCCAAAAATAATAAAATAGTCGCCTCGATGTACTACGGTAAAATTACGCATTTTTACAATGTGTTCTGACGAAACTACGTTTTTTTGATACCCATTAGCAAAGGACACAAATTTACAGTGCCCTGTAGCCAATTTTCTCACAACAGAATAATGTGTCTTATGGGTCGACAATCTCTCTAATAAATCTTTGTTTAAATAAAGTAAAGTGTCCACGTGTAATCGTGTCATTTACAGGGCATGTTTACCTTTACTTTTATAATCCCCTTTGAGAACGATTTGCTTAAAAAATGTCTGCGTGTCTATAGTGGGTTGGTTGGGATTTGACTCTCTCTCCTCTCTTTTCTTATGCTCTTTTCTTGTTTAACCTTGACTTGATATAAAAATACCATTCAAAACAATCATGATAAGATTGTTTAACATTTGTCGTGAACTAGGAAGTTATAATTCTCCTTAAGTGACTCGTGAGTCCGCTTTGGCCACTCTATGGCTGCTTTTCCTTGCCTTCGATGGGGAAGTGCACTCAAAGCTTTTTCAAAGTTAATAGTGCTCTTAAATCCTTTTTGGCGCGTCACTTTGAAAAAGCGCGAGGAGGTGCTAATGACGTATAAGCAGCAACGCGGCGACTTCCTACTGGGTTTGACCTCCAACTGTAAAAAAGGATACTTTTCACTTGTTTCATAACAAGGCCGAAAGTTACTGAGGACAAACATCACAGGGGAAAGCATGGCTGTTTTCTTAAGTCACGCCGTATTTGATTTTTTTTCAGCTCACCAAACATATGTTTTACTATCCGTTCTCTTTTACTATCCTAGAATTCGTGCCGTCAAACTCATCAATTGGTTTAAAATTATTTAGTTTGGTTATATGAAAACTATATCATTAAATTTGTCGTTAAAAATACTTTTATAATGTTATAATTTTATTAGTACATCTTAACATGAAGTTATAAAAAATAGTGGTAAAAGTCATATCTCGAGGACCGTAATAAGTCAAAACATCAAGTAAAAAAGAACAGAGTGAGTATACATATTTCTGCGCCATCACATGAAACACAGCTCAGACAGGCGGTGATGACCAAAAGATTTATCTTATCGGGAGATATGCTTTAACCCCACTGTTCAAGTGTTCAACTTCATGGTTAAGTTTTCATTTGAAAGTTATATTTTCAATCCCACTCTGAGTTGTGCGTTCAGTATGAACGCACTAAACAATGTCCCAAAAGGCTGTTTAAGTGGCACTTAAGCAGACCCCTTTGGTATTAACTTTTAGATAAGCATGCTTACCATTAAGGCGTGAAGTGCTCCGCACTTCAGCAGTAGCGTGTGAGCGTCTAGTTACCGCCTATCACTTTTTAGAACATTGGTTCTGATCAATATATTGACAATTTGACATCTAGATGGACTTTGTGGTCTGAGTTTAGGTCAAATATAGTACTGTATTAAATTGGTTGACAGTGGTGTCAGTGGAGATGGCACCTGCCAGATGTCAATGGGCGAAAAAGCAGTATGAAGTATGAATGGTGCCATTGTGGTCATTATTCATGTTTTGAAGCATTTCAAAGCTGGGCAGTTACCTAACAAAGAGGAAGTTTTGTTAACCACTACATCTCTTACCATTTGTTTTCTGGTTGTTTGCAAAGTGATTTTAGTCTACACGCAGTCAAGTTTTTCCTTGTCAATGTAATATTTATTGTAAAAAATAAGCATCCTTGATTGCGTCATATCAACGCATGGAGGATTGGAGGGCATAACAAATAACTAAATATCAGTGATTTAAAAATAGTTTTTTTTTGAAGTCTGTTGGAACCGACGACAGCCCTTTGCGCAGGAGAACAATCACAGCAGGCATACAAGATACATGAAAATTTGTTTACGAGGTTTGGTAAAACCTACGTCCCCGAGAGCCGAATCGCGACGGTTACATCCGTATGAGGAGTTTTTTTTCTTTTGATTAGGGATACAAGAGGTCGGCGGTATATATTTATACCCCGATTACATGTTTGACTCGGACTCATAGTTCCGGAAAGACGAGCGCACGCTTTCCGGACACAACCCTTTCCTTTCAACTTGTTATATATAAAACATACAAAACAAATCTTCACATTAAAGAAAACACGCATAGAAAAGAACGCCTTAACACTCCTCGCACATCCGTGGGCTGGGGGTTACCTGCTTATTTAGCAACTTGTGACTCCCAATAAGTCAAGACAATGCTTAAACTTGTTAGCGGTAACGGCCTTGGTCAACATATCCGCAGCATTATCATCAGGATGCACCTTCATCAAATCAATCTCTCCAGAGTTGATCAACTCTCTGATCTTGTGATACCTTGTATGAATGTGCTTCGTCCTGGCATGATACACTTGATTCTTGACCAAATAAATTACACTCTGATTATCACAGTGCACTTGAACTCCACCTTGCTCAACATCTAGTTCCTTCACTAATCCTGCAAGCCATAACGCTTCCTTTGCAGTTCCAGCCACATTCATGTACTCTACCTCAGTTGTAGACAATACAACAATAGATTGAATTGATGACTTTCAACATATAGGCCCTCCACTTAGAGTAAAAATATACCCTATAGTAGACCTTCTATTATCCAAATCACTAGCATAGTCCGAATCCACATATCCAACAACCAAAGGATTACTTTGTTGTCCACTAAAAATAATACCATTACTTGTTGTACTTCTCAAGTACTTGAATATTCACTTGACTACCTCCTAGTGTCGCTTTCTTGGTTTTGCCATAAACTTGCTGACTTGACTAATAGCATGTGCCAAATCATGTCTTGTACAAACCATAACATACATTAAACAACCAACTGCACTAGCATATGGAACTTTCGTCATCTCTTCAAATTCTTTGTCTGATTCAGGATAAAATTCAGAATAAACTTTAAAGTGTTATGCCAATGGAGTACTTACTGGTTTAGTCTTGCTCATATCAAATCGCTCCAAGACTTTCTCAATATACTCCTGCTGAGACAACCATAATCTCCTCGAGCCTCTATCCCTGTGTATCTTCATGCCCAAAATTTTCTTTACTACTTCTAAATCTTTCATATCAAATTACTGACTTAGCAAACCCTTCAAACTAATAACATCACACATGTGCTTTTGTAGCAATTAGCATATCATCCATATATAGTAGCAGAAAAATAAATGAACCATCATCAAAGCATTGAACATAAACACAACAGTCATAGTCACATCGACTGTAGCCAATCTGCAACATGTAGGAGTCAAAACGTTTGTACCATTGTCTTAGATATTGTTTTAACTCATACGACGACTTCTTTAACCTGCATACTAGGTGCTGATTTTTTGGTTCAGTGAACCCTTATGGCTTCTCTATGTAGATTTTATCATCAAAATCACCATGCAAAAAACCATTTTCACATCCATCTATTCCAAGTGCAAATCCCAATTGGCTACCAATGCAAGAACTGTCTTGATAGAAGTATGTCTCACAACCGGGAAGAATACCTCATCATAATCAATCCCCTTCTTTTGCGAATACCCTTTTGCAACTAATCGAGCCTTGAATTTTCCCCTTTTTTGTGATACTGCAGATTTTCTCTTATAGACTCATTTGCACCCAATGACTTTCTTATCCTCAGGAAGATGAACTAACTCCCAAGTTTGATTCTTCTGTAAAGACTCAATTTCTTCTGTCATTACAGTCATCCACCCATCTTTCTCTTAGCTTGTAATAGCCTCCTGAAAATTAGTTGTATAATCAGTACTAACAAAAGAGCAAATGAAACCTGGTCTTCATACCGAATCTCTTTGGAGCTTTCACATTAGTGTGTCGCTGTCTATATCTTGCCAATTGAAAATTGTGCAAATCCTCTGAAATGGAATCTAGAGGCAATGTGTGTGAATCGTGAGTCCTTGAACTATGTTGTAACTCTACCTGCACCGTATCTGAACCTCTAATCTCATGTGCCACCTCCTCTTTGTTTTGTTGTAACACTGATTTCTCATCAAAGACAATATTCTTGCTCATCACCACCTTATTTGATGTCGGATCACAAAACTTGTACCCTTTAACACCTTTCTTGAAACCCAGAAAAATACACTTTGTTGATTTTGCATCAAGCTTCGACATTTCATCAATGGTATATGTATATAGGCTAGGCAACCAAAAATTCTTAGATTAGTAAAATCAACCGAATTATCAGTCCATACCTCCTCTGCAACCTTACAACCTAAAGATGTATGTGGTGATCTATTTATGAGATAGCACGCCATATTCACAGCCTCTGCCCAAAAACATTTAGAAAGCCCTACATTCAACCTCAAGCACCTTGCTTGTTCACAAATAGTCACGTTCATCCTTTCTGCTACACTATTTTGTTGCAGTGTTTTGCGCACTGTGAAATGTCGCTGAATACCAAGATCCTCACAATATATCTGAAAATATGAATCAGTATATTCAGTACCATTATCAGATCTCAGATACTTTACCTTCCCGCCTGTTTGGTTTTCCACCTCAACTTTCACATTTTGAACTTGGCAAACACTTCAGATTTATGCTTCATGAAATACACCCACACCTTGTAGGAAAAATTGTCAATAAAAGTAACAAAATACTGAGCTCCACCCATTGATGGTTTTCTAGTAGGCCCCCACACATCAGAGTGTACATAATCAAGTATTCCTTCTGTTTCATATTTGCCACTGGAGAAGCTAACCTTAGATTGTTTTCCTATAACATAAAATTTACAGAAACCTAACTCGTAACTTTTAATTCCTGCCAATAGGTCTCTTTTATGCAATTCTGCTATCCCGCGAACACTAAGATAGCCCAACCGCGTAAGCCAAAGTTTTGTCATATCATTATGTGACTCCACTGAACTGACTCCACCTACAACAGTGCTCCCTAGCAATATGTAAATATTTCCAGCAGCTATCCTACCCTTCATCACAGTCAATGCACCTTTACAAATTGTTATGGTTTTCTTATCATTACCAGCTTTATAAATAAGACCACTATTATGTAAGGAGCCTAGAGAGATCAGATTCTTCTTCAACCCTGGTATGTGCCTAACACCACGCATTGTTCTAACAAATACCATCATTCATCTTAATTTCAACTTCATCTATCCCGACAATACTATGGCATGTATCACTAAGGTAAACTAAACCGAAATTACCTGACCTGTATGAAGTGAACCACTCCCTGTTAGGCGTGATGTGGTACGAGCACCCCGAATCAAGAATCCATACATCTACCAACCGACCGTTTGAAACTAAGAGAACATCTGCATCGCTGCTATCCGAGTCATCTTTCCTAGCCACATTGGTAGTCTTCTCATCACGATTCCCACCATTCTGTTCTTTCAATTTTGGACAATCCCTCTTCATCTGCCCCATCTCCTTGCACTTGTAGCGCTCGATATTCTTTCTGCTCCTTGACTTTGATCTAGATTTACGGCTTCCAGATCTCTCCTTGTCTTGTTTCCTTCCACGATCACCCTTCGTATACAAACTATCACCCTGAGAGCTCTCCCCCACGTTCAGCTTCCGTTGATTATGTGCCAACAGGGCCGCGGTAATCTCATCAACCTTGATAGTATCTTTCTCGTATGTCAGAGTGGTGACCAAATGTTCATAGGAAGGTGGCAATGAACACAATAGAATAATCGTATTGTCTTCATCTGCAATCTTCACCTCCAGATGCCCTAGATTAGTGATCACCTGATTGAAGACATTCACATCCTGTGCAAGATCAAAATCCTCCTGCATCTTCAGCCTGTACAATCTCTGCTTCAGATACAGCTTGTTCATCAGGGATTTGGACATAAATTGAGTTTGCAACTTGTCCCGGATTTCTTTCGGCGAGGTCATATCCATCACATGATACATGACTTGATACGAAATACACAACTGTATGATCGCGACTACCTGCTCCTTCAACTCCTCCCAATTATCATCCTCCATCGTCTTCGGCTTTGCTTCGCGCAGCCTTTTGGAACAACCCTGCTGCGCCAACAGATTCTTCACCCTCGTTAGCCACAATCTGAAGTTACCAGTCCCGTCGAACTTCACCACTTCGAATCTAGCACCTAGTGTCGCCATCTCAACCTCGCTCTGATACCAATTGTTGGAACCGGCGATATCCCTTTGCGCGAGAGAACAATCACAACAAGCACACAAGAGACACAAGTATTTATTTACGAGGTTCGGCAAAGCCTACATCCCTGGGAGTTGAATCGCGGCGGCTCTATCCGTATGAGGAGTTTTTTCTTCTGATTAGGGTTACAAGAGGTCGGCGGTATATATTTATACCCCCAATTACATGTTCAACTTGGACTCATAGTCCGTACCATGGGAGCTTCGCCCCCCGCACCCCTCAGCCCCACAATATTTCGTAACCCCATGTCAACCGTGTCTCCCCTCTAGACACAGCCCCTTCCTTTCACCTTGTTATATATAAAACCATACACAACAAAATCTATCATATTATGAGTTTATTCATGAGGTTATGAGTACTCTAATTTAGATTAGTAAACATTTGAATACATATGTCCCCTCTCAAAAAAAATGCCCATAAGTCCCTGTCCAATCTATTACTAGATCTATCATTTCTATATATTGTTTGTTTCCTTTTCTGCATCCTTTTCCTATTGATTGGGCTGTTTGTAGGACTGAGCTGGCAGTATGTAAAGGAGCTAAAAATTCAGCTTTCACTTTGAGGTCAGTGGGGCAATTGGACAAGCAGTTGCTTGTCACTTTCCCTCCTTTCGGCCATGCCTGCCTCCACTTTTTGCACCACTTTCATGGCCCAATTATCTCAACCAAAAGGGAAAAAAGATATAAAGAAAGAAAAATGCAAAAGGGATGATGCAGAGAAAACAACAAAGAAATCAGATACTGTTTCTGTTTCTGCTGTCCCTGCCAATCCTGGTATAATATGGAGAAAATAGACAAATAGAAAGTGTAGCAGAATATATCCTACACATACCATGAATCCAGTGGACTAGTGTATTACTGTATGTACTAGAGAGAATCTACTATAGCAACATATTGTTAAACAAGCTGCTGAAGAATGAAATACCTCAAGCCAAATATTCCATCTATATCTTCATTTATCTACAACCAGGGACCTTATCTCCTGGTCTTTCTCCAACACAAATAGCTATTTCTATTTACATGCTACCTGTTACAACTACAAGTCTTACAAGTAGCTAAGTTATACACTCCATTCCCCCCAATACCTAGCTTACAATCCTCTGATGCACAAAATTCAGTACTGTCAGGCTAAGCTGATGTTTAGATCAGAAGGCAGCATGAGAAAAATCTTGCAGATGGTTTTCAAGATCCCTCCTGGAAGGTCGCTGAGCGCGTAACAGCGACGGGGTTCGCGTGCAAGAGTGGCAAGCTCGTGATCACCGCGCGTTTCGCCATCTTTGCCTCGCGCTTTGGCTCAAACACCGTCGCATGTTTATGCCCGCAGGTCTCGGTCTCCTCCTTGTCGCCGTTGATCCTGATGAGCGACCAGATTGAGCTCCTGGCCACCTCGTCGGCGTTGTCGATCCGGATTGTCTTTGGCACCCACACTTTGCCATTGCCTTGGACTCTTCCCTCATCACCTTCTCTGGGGTGCTTGCCGAGTGTGAGGCAGTTAGGCCCTGAGGAGACTGAAGGAGCACTGGTAGGTGAAGAGAGGGCCTGCGACTGGGACTGGATCGGCCATGGAAGGCTCCAAGCTCCCGGAACCATGCAGCCCCAGTAAGCCGGCGCAGCCGGGTATATCGGGATTGCTATGCCGGAGGCGTAGTAGGCAGGAGATGGAGCACAACTGTACGGCCACATGGTTCCCCCGTTCATGCTTGGATGCTGCACTCCACTTGCAGATTTATCTACAGTAACCTTCTCGTTGCTGTTGCTCTGGTTCTTGTCGTCTCTGTTGCTTGATACCTCACTGCAAGAGCCCACCGACGGGTTGTCGCCGGTATTCTCGGCTCGGCCGCTGATAGGGATGAGCTTCTCCTTCAGGTGGGTCATCTGCTCCGCGAGGTCCAAGGCGGACGCGTCGTGGCCGAAGCTGAGCACCGTGCCGTTGGTCTTCACCGGTGGGCCGCAGAGCGGGTCGCCGGGCAGGGCGGCCCGGACCCTCTGGAGGAAGTGGGAGACGGCGAAGGCGTTCTTGTTCTTGCGCCGGCCGGCCCCCACGGGCACGTTCCGCATGGCGCCACCGGCTGTCCAGTACCGCTGGCAGTTCTTGCAGAAGTGGCGCGGCTGGTTGACGTTGTAGTTGTTGAAGTAGCAGAACTTTGTGTCCATGCTGTTGCACCGTGGGCACGGAAGGATCTTGTCCGGCTTCTTCAGCTTCTCCTGGTTGGCCGCGTCGCCAGACTGCGGCGGCGAGCTCTTGTCCGCAGTGGCGGGGTCCTCGGCGTCCACGACCTCCGGCTGCGGAGAGGTGTCTGCGTTGTCTTGAGGCGTGTTCTCTTGGGCATTGGATTCAGTTGAGCTGCTGCCACTGTGCTGAAGATCCTGAAATGATTCAGAGAAATCTCCTCTTGAGTTGACAGAATTACTGTAGTTGTTGATGAATAGGTGTAAATTGGAGCTTTCTTGCCTGAATTAGAATGCCACAGCTCTACCATTTGTAAAATGAAAAAAAGAAGTCTGCTTTGCATGAGTGCAAATTTGGAAAGAAAAAAAAAGATTATTTCCCCCATTGTTTATTATAGTATTAATTCAGTTTCCATTTCCCCACGTATCAGATATTGTTGCTTTATATTTGATATTGGTTTCTGCTACTCAACTCTGCCTTAAGGGAAGAAATTGTTTTTTTGGAGCTTAAGAAAGGGCATGGTTTGACAAAGATCAGGAGGCTAGAGGATAAGTCTCTAACATGTCGTAGAAACAGCTTCAGAACTCCTACTTGCAGTAAATTAAGTCTTTTCCCATATTTTAGAGAATAAACCTTAGCTTTCCCCTCATGCAGTTAACCATGAAGGGTACTATCCTTCAAGGGAATTAAGGGGGGAACAGAAGAGTTATTCAATTTTCACTTACTAATACTGAAACTAAGCATGAGAACTGATACTATTTCACCTCAGACTCAAAGATGACTCCTTTAAGGCATTCAAACTCAATTCCAATCGAACTACACTGCTTCAAGATCAAAGGAGCTATGTTAATCCATTCACAAATAAAATTCCACAAAAACAAGCTCCCTAATCGCAAAGGAGCCACCTTCAACCAAAGAAGTTTTCCCAGCTACAATCCAATCATCTCAGAACTTGTCAGATCAGCAAGACCAACCGAATTCCCTCCCAACTTCCAGTCCAAGAACCCAATCAAGAAACACTTGAGAACCGCTCCCCTAATATCCAATCTAATCCGGACCAAATCAAATCAGGTAAACCAACCTTGGTGACGTCGCCGGACTCCGGCACGGGGATCGTCTTCCCGAACAGCTTGATCAAGCAGTCCCCTCCTCCTCCTCCTTTGCACTCCCCCATCTCTGAACCTTCTCTCTCTCTCTCTCACACACACACACCCCAAGGCCCCAGCAAAAAGCTCCTAGTTTTTTCTTGTCCTCTTGCTTCTGCTGCAAGTACTGTTACACTCTGCAGCAACAAGCAAACAAGAAGTTGTGGAATTGTACGAGGGAGAGGAAGCAACCTGGGCGCTTGCTCTGCGCCGGGGATGGGTATAAGAGGGGAGGGGGGCGGAGGGTGGGGGCCACGTAGGCAAGGCGCAGTGGGTCGAGAGCCACAAGATGGGCTTGTGGCCTCAGGGGTGCGTTTTTTGATTCTCCCCACTCGCCTTTTTCCCACCCGTTGCACTTGTCACTCTCCCCTTGGTTGCTCACATCACATGGTTTACAATTTGTTTGCTTGCTTGCTTGCACCCTTTTTTTCAGATAGCACCCCCTTTTAATCCTTTTTTTTCACATGGTTTCTCGACTTTTATTAGAATTGAACTGTTTCCTGAAAAAATCTTGCGTTCAAAACAGAGCCTTAGGGTGACGCATCGGTGTTGCGGTTGCGTGTGTTTCGCCGTTTGTTCGAGTGATTGACGGTCTAGATTTTCGTTGTGATTAGTTTGACGGGATAAGTTGTATGGTTTGTCAGTTTCGCACTGTTGTGTTGACTAGCGAATGTAAAATGTGTATGCTAGAAACATTCGCAAGAGTCACCCTCTCTTGTGTTGCATAGTTGCCTTATCGACTTTTGTAATTTCAGTTGGCATCCGTTATTGTCGTTGCTTAACATGGAAGCCCGTCTGTGGCCGTCCTCGAAGCTGAGTTCTTTGGCTCATTATCTTTTCCTTGCATGCCTTACTTGGCAACCAATGCGTGGCTACCTTCAAAACTTGGTTTTATCTCCATGCAAAGTTTGCATTCATGCCCAAAACCTAGGAGGCCTCGTTCTGTAAAGATAAAATTGGTTATAGGACACTTAACTTTTGTGGCATTTACTCCCAGACACTAATTTTTTTGTCTTTGCTGAAAGACACTAAACTTTAGTGTCTATTTGCTGTAGGACACTCTGTGTATTAAAATATAATATCCCGCTAAGAGATGAGAGATAAAGTAGGTGAAAAGTTTGTTTCGCCCGCCCCTGACCCCATCTTCCTCCTCCTCTCCCTCCTCATATTCTCCTCTTCTCCCACCCGATCTTGAGCTCCTCTCACACTGCTGCTGTTGATGGTGAGCTCCCGTGCTAGCCCAAAAATTTTCAAGGTCGGGAAAAATAGACTTTTTACCCACTTCTCTCCCCTCTCTCAGTAGGATATTATATTTTAATAGGCAGATGTGCTACGACAAAAAGCTAACAAAGTTTAGTGTCTTTCAGCAAAGACAAAAAAAAGTAAATATCATATAACCAATTTTGCCTTCTGAAAATGTTATTTGGTGGACTCCTAATCGTACAACAACAGTGTAGACACGGAGGACCTTTTTTAAGGCAGACATAAAGGACTTGGCCAACATATATGCAAATGCACTGATGAGTGATCATGTGGTCCTGGTACTTACATTTTGGTTTTTTGCATTGCATTGCACGTCGAATGCCATTTCACTCTCCCATCGTCTCACCTCACTTAATCCAGCAGCCTCTGTGTGGCTGGAATTTTTGTACTGCTCCTTTAGATAATACCGCGCGCAAGCTATAGCCAGCCAGCGCAATGGCGTTAGCCCTCGTGAGGTTGTAAAGTGATGTACTTTCAAAAGAGACGGAGCGTGTGTTCTCAAACTGTGGGCCCGAGGAGCCATGCGCCACAAGTTACTTGCAGCGGTTTTATGCTCATCTCAGCGTATCGTTTTCGAGCCACCGTGACAAAAGTGCTAAGAAAAATTGTTACAACGATAATAGATGTGGAACCTTAGAATAGATTTCTAAGAGTTTGTAGTGTTTTTCTGTAAAAAAAAAAAAAAGAATTGTGGTGTTTAAAGATTTGCCAGGTGGAAGAGAGAGAGGAAACAGGAATTCATTGTTTCCCATTTTGCTTCCTTCCTACTCATTATCCACTAAGGTCCATTAAAAGTCTAGGTGAGCTTGGTCCACCAGGTTGACATGTAGACCGGTTATGTATCAATTCACTACCGCATGTATCTTTGAAACATCTAGTTGGCTGCTCCTTTGTATGGAGAGCTAGGGATGGCTCCAATTTTGGTTTCTTGTGCATATATGTATTGGCTAAGCTCAAAAAGGAAAAATATTATTTAGGCAAAAAAAATTATATACCACTATAAATGTTTCAGATCTCTGATCTGCCATTGCAAAGTGACCTATCCCTCACGTGTCACTACAAAGTCGAAACATACTATTTTATGCCCTGCTGTCACATTCATTAGATTTTGTCCATCAACCTTTTTCCATAATACCCTCATTTCTTTCTTCTCATTCCTCCTTTTCTTTTATTCCCTTCCTGCTTCTCTCTATTCTCCAGTTCACCCGACACCACCGCCTCTCTCTACCTGTGTGGTCGCTATCGCCCTGGCCGGCAGGCGAGCTCCTCCACCTGTGTCGTGCTTCTCTCTCTCTCCCCCCTTGTGCACCGACCCCGATCTGGAACCAGCACCCGCCACTGACGTCTTTGCCGTCTTCTTCGATGTCGTTGGTGAACCCTCTTTGACGTTTATTCGGCTCCGACCCGCCGTCCCCGTCTTCGATCCAATGATGCCACTTTCGAACCGCCGCTGTCGCGCTAGATCTCTACCGACCTGAGCTGCGCTGCCGCCATGGACAAACTCGCGCAAGCATGTTGTCACCTCGTCCCGGTGTCGTCTTTGTTGTCGATCCTCACGTCGTCCCGTCGTCTCCGTCGGCAACAACGTCATCGCCGATCTCCACCGTTGTCTCCCCTGTACCCACACTCTTCACCGGAGCCAGCACCGCCCCTCCCTCTAGTACCTCCGCTCTGAGGCATCACCATGGACTCCGACGTCCTCTTCCTCTCCAAGCCTCCTCCTCCATCTCTGGCGTGGATTGAGTCGCCAACGGCGACCTTCTCCACCTGGTCATGGGTCCACTCGGCGGCCGCCTCCCTTTCGTCGATGTGAGACCAAGCGACGGTTGCCTCCCTCGACCACGACGGTCCGCTCACAGCTGGAGGAGACTGAGGGAGAGTGAGAAGAGGGAGTGAGAGGAAGAAGAAGACAACAAGAGCAAAATGGTGTTTGCACAGCCACTTCATGACTTGACTAGTCAACAATAGCATAAAAGGGTATGTTTCGACTTTGCAACAGTGTGTGAGGGATATGTCTCTTTGTAGTGGGAGATTAGCGATCTGAAACATTTGTAGTGGCATATAAAAAAAATCACTGTCATTTACATATACTTCAAGTTTTCACTCAAAAAATGAGTTCTACTTATTAAATTGCCAAGGACCCTGTGGGAAGTAGGCCATATATAAACAAGATTATAGAGGTACTACTATTATTTACTAGTATTTATATATAAGAAAAGATCATACGAATGCATGGCCTGTCATCATATTGTAGAGAAGGTTAACCCAATGCTTCAAGTAGGGGTGCAATCGGAGTGGATACAAACGGATTTTGCTCATCTAGTATCCTATTCCACATTTTTTCCTGGAATTAGAGTCGGACATGGACAACGCTGGATACAAATACGAGTGCGGACAGTCTCAATCACGAATACGGAGCGAGTACATGTCGCTCCAAATATTGGTTAATCTCGGTCGTGAATATTTTGTCAAATAATGCACAAAAACATAAACCATATATGTCACACATATTATGATCAATCAAACATACTACATGTCCAAAATGCAACTACATTAGTAGTTTAACAAGAAGATTTAACTACATCACACGATGAGCTAATTAAGCAAGTAGGAAGTGACAACTCTCACACCTCACATGGTCCAAAATTCAACTAGCCATAGCTAAGTGCATCACTAGTTCATTACATCACAAGTTCACAACGCAGGACATTAGCACATCATGACAGCAAGTAGTAAGTACTAAGTAAGTAAGTAGCACTCGTTGGTGACACAAAAGACTTGTCTAGCAGCGGTCAGCAGAGAGCCATCTCTATGACCATGTTTTAGTTGATCTCAGTCTCGGTCATCATCTCATGTTCTCCTTAGAACCTAAAATTTAAAAATGACATGAAGTTACTAAACAAAAGTTGGAAGTGGTATAACTATGGACTAAATGACTTTATTATTACCTTTCCTAGATGAAGTTGTCCAGTCCTTGGTACAAATTAGAGCCTCAACCACCTAAAGCTCTAGTCGACTACGAAATGGATCAACAACACGCCCAACAACACTAAAAGCTGACTCTGAAGCAACAATTGATACTTGAATAGCTAACATGTCACGAGTTAGTCGTTAGAGAACGGGAAAAGTCCCTTGATGTGTGTTCCACCATGACAATATGTCAAACTATGCACTGTTACCGTTATGATCAACCCACTGAATTGGTTTTTCTTTCATGTATACCTTTAATTCATTTATATCACCATGTATTGCCGTGGTGCATCCTCATACAAAAACTGTTCAATGTCAAGAAGACCCAAGTTGGCATTACCAAGTGGCTAGGAAGGTCCTTCATAATTAGGCTTTGAAGCTTTAGGTATAGGTAAGTTTGGAATAATTTATTCACAATATCTATGAATCAATTAACTTTATGGGTAACCCTCGCATGATAAATCCTTCCCATAAAATATTCCACCAGCCATTTCTTGTATCTAGGATCAAGAAAGCACACCACAACAAGGGCTATGTTGGACTTATCCCAATACTTGTTATATTTGACTTTCATGGCTCGCCATAGAAGAAATAGTAACATCAATATTTTCACACCATTATGCAAGTTCTATCTTAATCTCACAAAATTTCCACCAAAACAAGTTTGTAGTTGGATATTGGCTTCCAGAAAATATCAAAGTAGCATAATTGAATTTATGCAAACAGTTGCATAGTGATTCTGCCATATCCCATTCTTCATTTGTTAGAGTACACTTCTCTTGTCGGAGTACACTTCTCATATTTCCCTCATTCAAGTACACTAGCCTTTCAAAAGCCCTCCTATAGTAAATAGCTTGGCTCACATTTCATATGTGGAGTTCCATCTTGTAGGCACATTCAATGGAAGACTATATTTATTATCCAAGTCACATTCTATTGCAAACTTATGAAATTCTTCCCATTACAATAGAGAATTCTTCACAATAACAATAGTAGCTCTAATATTCTGAATTGAAGATGCAATTACTTTCAAGCCATCTTGGGCAACAAGGTTTAGTATGTGAGATAAACATCTCACATGAAAAAAAGCGTCATCACAGATCAAGGGAGAATGCTTATTAAGCTCTATCACAACTTCTCTAACATATTTATCACTGAACGATGCACTGTCTAGAGTAAGAGAAAATAACTTCTTCTCAAGGTTCTAAGATATGACACCCTTGATAAATTCAGTTGCTAGATTAGTTACTGTATGGTTCCCTTTGACATGAATGAATGTAACTATTATTATTATTTTGCATATGCTAATTATCATCAATCCAATGCGCAATGATGCACATATAACCTTTATTTTGATTAGATGTCCACATATCCATAGTTGCAGAAAATCGACAAGAAAGATATTTTAGTTGTTCATACAACTTCTACTTTTCTTCTCCAAACATTTCTAATATCTCTTTCGTAGTGGTTGTGTGACACTTGAATGAAAAACTAGGACACAGAGACTTGATGAAATCAACAAAGTACCCATGCTCAACCAGAACAAAGAAATATTCATGCATAAATATTGCCAAATAAAACTTCCTCAGGCTAGCTTCAGCATCATACCTATAAGTCTAAACAATTGCACTATTTTCTTCACCTTCACCCTTCTCAAATTGGAGTTGTTGTTGGCCTTGCTTTATGGCATGCTTGAATCCCAAATGATTCCACAAGGCCTTCGTGCCCCTTGAGGTCTCAACTCGAGCTTTGTGAGGACATTTTTTTGCATCTCTCCCAAACTTGGTTATCTTCTCCACAATCTTTTGTCTTAACGGTCACCGAGTACTTAGTATAGTGTTTTCAAACCTTGGAGGTACACTTCTTTTGCTTCTTCACAGTAGGATCAACTTGTCCAGTGCAATTCCCTCCATCTACATCAACAACAACACATCCTACATCTCCTATGGCCATGGTTGTCTCATACGCCACCAATGCACTAATATTCTGTGGCGGTAGCATTGGCACTGAGTGGCCCATACCAATTGATGTGGTAGTAGCAGCAGGGGATGCTTCTATGCTTGCACAATGCTCACTAGGGGTGGGCATTTTTATATCGATTACCGAACCAAACAGAACCGATTTAACCAAAATATTCGGTAAATTTGGTTTTTCAGTGATCGGTTCGGTTTTAAATTCACTATTGTTCGGTGTTCGGTATTAGGTTTGGTGTTGGTATCTCAGAAACCAAATAAGTTGTTTTACCGATATTTCCTAGAGCCAACCAATGGAAGCCCAAGACCCATGGCCCATCTAAGCGCACGAGCGACCAAATCACCTCTCGTTGCCTCACCCTAGTCATCTCGCACGAACTCATGACTCTTCACTCCCGTCCACTCATCCAGGCTCGAGGCTTCCCGTGACCTAACCCTAGCTGCCAAGGGCCTAGGGCGCTAGGCTGTGGCCAACCGTCGTCGAGGCGCCCACCAACTCACTGGCGAGGGTGGCTTAGGGAAGAGGCAAGCGCGAATGACAAGAAGGATTGGGTGGTGACCAAGAAGGAAGTTGTGAGCATCGCCAAGCCAAGACAAGGCAGTCAATCATTGATTCATGTGGTCAGTGGTCACACCCACCTCTCAAGTCAGATAGGTGATTGTCTGGTTGTGAAGTGGTGATTTGGGTCATGTTTATTTATTGCTTTGGGTCATGTTCGTTTATTCCTTTTGTTTGGTGTTTAAGCTGCTCTATCTGTCGCTGTCCTCTGTTTGGTTGCTATGCGTTGTGTTATTTGGATGTGTAATTTCAATTAGAGTGTTGCTTGGATCTTTGTTGATGTCCCTATTTGTTGTTTGGACTATTGTTGCCTGCTATAATGCGGTAAACCGAAATACCGAATTAACCGAACTGAAATAATTTGGTTTCTTATTTTAATTTGATTAATTCGGTGGTCACCTCTCAAAAACTGAAATATTTTTTGACCGAATACACCGAACCAATTTAACCGTATAAACCTAATGCCCACCCCTAATGCTCGCACTTGCACTTTGCGGCATCCATCTCAAATTGTCAATACCCTACAAATAGCAACAAAGCTAACAAATGAGATGTGGAGAGGTTCAGACGGGGAGGTCCAAAGGTTCAAAAGAAGAAGAGACTAGAGACTAGAGAGGGATAAAAAAACTCACATAATAGAGGTCGACGGCGGTGGCGAGGAAGGTCTTGGTGCTGAGGAGGCAATGTAAGTCTTGGCAGCGAGGGAGGCAAGCGGCAGCCACTGGAGTCCCGGAGGAAGGACTTTGCGGGGGCGACGGAAAGGGAGGTCGACGGGAGGTCTTTGCGGCGGTAAGGGAGGGTGGCAGCGGCGAGGAAGGCAAGCGACGACCGTCAAGCCCCGACAGCCTCCGGGGGTCGACTGCACCGGAGTCTCGGAGGGAGGTCTTGGCGGGTGGTGAGGAAGGTTTTGGCACTTAGGAGTGACGGGGCGATGTAAGTCTTGGCGGTGAGGGAGGTTGACAGGAGGTCTTGGCAGTGACGGTGAGGGAGGGTGGTGATGGTCGTAGGTGGTCGTAGGCGAGGCAAGGCTCTAAGAGCGGCGTCATGGGAGGCAAGTTGCGGCCGTCGTCGACTACACCGAGCCTGAGGAAGGACGGTTTGGCAGCGGTGGCGCAGCTTAGTAACTTGAGTTTGGAGATTGGGGTTTGGAGGTTAGGGTTAGGCAGAGGAGGGGAGACAGGGTCGGGCTCAGGGTCACGGACTCATGGGAGAGTGGAGACTGAGTGAGGCCAATGTGGGCCATGTGGGCTATGGCACAATTTGGAATTTCCATTGTCTATTATTACCAGATAGTTACCGGATAGTTCTGACTAATTTTTGGATAGCTCCAAATCCGATGGATACCTGCATCCCGAATTTGTTTCCATATCTGGCTCCGAATCTAACTCCAAAATCGACAAAAATCCTGGACATCTGGTTTCACGCTCCAAATAAGATCCGATTTTTTTCGGGCGGATAGACGGTCCGAAATTATCTGCTTCGTTTGCACCCTTGGCTTCAAGTGAAAGCAATCGAGGTTAGATCGGCTATACTATAATTGATGTGGAGCTAGCTCCCTAGTCATTGGTATCTTGAGCATGCACTTCTCTTCTCCTCTTCTCTTTTATTTTCCTTTCCTTTAGCCATTGATGAATTAATTTAGCAAAAAAAAAGAAAGAATATGGCAGCTATCTTATTTCTCAAGTCTAAACTAAATTCTTTTGCCATGAGCTCAAAAGAAAGGCGAATTTTGAAATATACTACTCCTCAGTTTGTGATTTTGAAATATGTCACTCTTTAATTTTTCTTTGAAATATGTCACTCTTCTTTGTACTGAGGAGTGACATATTTCAAAGAAAAAAATGAAGAGTGACATATTTCAAAATCACAAATTGAGGAGTGATATATTTCAAAATATACCCAAAAGAAAAGCTAAAATGAATTCATCTGCCACTACATCATATAATAAACAGAGGGCTAAAAACTATTAAAAACCAAGCCAGGAACAAGTCAAGCATCGACATGTGTCCAACTCCACGTTTCTCTTCTGGAAAGTTCTCCCCCTTGAAAACTTCTTCTTTAGAATCAGCTTACAATTCTTAAATCTCCCTCCCCCTCCTTTATCACATCCCATTATGGGTGTTGAACTCTTCTTTTTCTTCTTCTTTTCTTCTGTTAGGTTTCTTTAGTGAACCTTTTGGACAATTAGGAATAAACAAGAGCCTCAACACAAGCTGGCTTGAAAGAGACTGCCAAAGTCTACACTTTTTTAAGACCAAATGACCAAAGTTTGTAACTTTGTTTTTTAAGGGCTTGTTTTGTGTCCTTGCACTCCTAACAATGAACAAAATATTCCCGGCGTTTTCTAAAAAAAAAAAAATTCGTAGGTTATATAAGGTGATACATGAGCTGATTTTTACCATAATTTTTGTCTCGCTGCAATTAAACACAATAATACGTCTAAGTTTTTTTTTCTTTCAAAAAACTAGATTAGGGAAACCATCCAGACACAGCTCTAGTTCTTGCATCTGACTATCCAAGCTAAAACAACATTATCTGGTTCAAGAGGCTTGTCATACGTAAGGTTTAATTTGGTGAGTTTCTGAATAAATTTTATAATCTCATGTTGAATTAAAAGAGTGGTGTGTGTGAGTGCGTGATGGTGTGCATGTGTATGGACATCTATGTGTTGTACTGAGTGTTGCAAAAAAAAAAAAGTGCCGATGAGCCTATTGGAATTAAAAATCTGGAAGATATCTTTCAGAGTTTGGTTAGACTAATGTCCCACAAGGACTGTAGTGTAGGAGAAAATCATGCCCAAGCCTATACACGTGGCGGTTGCTAGAGTGTGGCCGGCGGTTTTTTTGGATGAGTCCTGAAAATCTTGTTGTTGGGCCCACGTATCACTGACTCAACACGTGAACATTAGGTGGTGTTGACTTTCGACTATTGTCTGTTCTCTTCTTTATCCTCGCACTGGACCTATGTAAAAGTGAAAAGTGTATGTTCACTATTTCTCCCCAAAATTATGTGCTATGAAACAGTGTCTCCATTTTTTTTTAATATAGTCTTACTTGGACCTTAAGCTTACCCATTTTTTTTTGTTAGAGCCGCATAGGATAGGGATAGACAGAGAGCGAGTAGAGTAAGGTTGTCATGATCGTGATATGGATAGTAGGATCATACAATCCTACGGAGCCAAAATAATATGGATCGGTACGTGGATCGGAATTTAGTAGAATCGTGATCCTAACGGTAAGATCACGTAGAATCGGGTAGGATCATAATCTTGACAGTAAATTATATCAACATATAAATTTTGATATCACCTATTGCTAATTTAAGTTGCAATAGTTTATTTTGCTTTATTTGTGCAGTTTAAAGTGTTGTTCTATGTTAAATATATTTTCATTAACATATTGGAGTTTTAAATGATTAGTTTATTTTAAAATAATCAAATAAGGTTTAAAAAACAACCTTAATTGAATGTAACATGAATAATTGTACCCAAATTTTAAAAATGAAATTCAAAATTCTACTATAGACTTGTATATTCAAAAATATAATTCATTTTTTTATACAAAATATACATGCTTCTAAAATATATGATAGGATCGTGATCGTACGATGCGATCCCATCAAACGAAAAGTGATCATACCTAGAATCGGGACTCTAACAATCTTGGTTGAGAGAATAGGAGGGAGGGAAGAGGTAACCTGAAATACATATCTAGAGTGAAACAAAAAGCTAGGAACTAAGGCCTAGCTCAGTTGGTGGGAAGGTGTGGATGTACATCCCTACCACCCATGTTCAAGTCCTCTTCAAAACGAATTTGAGTGCTATTGGTAATTGATGCAGAGGTCGAAAGTTTTACTTCTATTTCTAAAAAAAAAAAAAACTAAAATACACATCTAGAGTGAAACTGTAGGCTGTTCACTTTTATGTCGAGCATCCCGCTGTGTCCACTCTCTGCCACGTGGTGACTAGTACGGTGTTCCGACCATCTTGGGTGCGAGGTGGGAAGGATGTCAATAAGGGCAACGTGGGGGTGGTTGCTGCAAAATGCACTTTATGTTGTTTTGATAGGATTTGAACATGCGTATGTTGGCGATATATCAGGTGGAAATGATATTTTTTGTGAAAATGTGCAAATTTCACTAAAAGTGCTCATAAATCTTAAAAAATTGTCAACTGTAGGTAAGTGCATAGTCTATATCCATGTAAAATTGTAAGACAAAAATAAGTTGCGTTTTTTGAGACACGAAGAAGATAAATATGACAAAAGTGGTCATTTTCACCTGATACATCCCTGGTATGTTTCAGTCATTCGTCTTGTCCTTTACTGGAGTTTTGCAATAAATAACACAATTCTCGTAAAGTGTTAAGTGTCTACAAAATTCCATAATTCCAAACGGAATTGTTCCTTGCAAAGTGCTATGATAGAAAGATCTACTAGATGGCTAAAGTGAAAAATGCAGGAATACGATCCATATTCCACTTTTATATAACAGAAAAAAGCCCACTTTAGTGACAGACACATAAGTGCAAAAAGAATCATGAAAAGCAAAACATCTAAAGCAAGCATAAACGACCCTCGAGAATCAAGCATTGCTTGGGTAGCTAGTGAAGGTGGTTGTACCTTCAGTCCACCAGAGTTCAAACCCTGATTTGGCCCTGCGTGTCTCATTTAGGAGGATTTTCTTTGGGAGGCGACATATCCGTCGCAAGCAAGGCACCAGTAGTGATTTCGTCATTTCTTCAAGCTTTGCTCGTCCGGTTTTTCGTAGGCGTCATGTGTGTGAATGCGTGCATATGGTGGTTGGCGTCTATGTGTTGTACTAGGTGTTTTTTTTTAAAAAAGAGCATAAACGACCCTCCAAAAACAAAAGCCATGGATGCATCTCCAGCACAACCGGATAACTAGGATCAAGAAGAGGTAAACAAATAATCAACAACATGTAAAGAGATCAAACCAAAAGTAAACGGACTAAACTTTTTCCTCACACTCTAAAAGCAAAAGGTTCTTCCTTCGCCTTCGCTCGCTTGCTTCTCAACTTGTGTCGCGTTTTCTTCGGCTAGAGCGCAAAGAAATGGGTCCTAGTCTCGCATTAAGCGGCCAAAGCAGACGGTGAGAGCGACACCACCTATCTATGAGGTGGAAAAGGCTAACAAAGCGTAGTGCTCTGGATCGCATTCACAGCGACAGGCTCGTAACTTCACGTATTCGCTGTGATTCTAAATATAAGTTATTTTGAATATTGATATGGTCTTCAAGATAATATTTTTACCATCGATTTCTATGAAAATACGTTGTTTCTAATAAAAATAATTATATATATTATGAAAGTATATTTTATGGTGGATCTCGTGATGCCAATTGTACCTTATCAAATGTGTTAATTTTTTATATATTGATACTCAAATTTAAAACCGTCACATATTCTAAAACAACTTATATTTAGAATCGGAGATATAGGCAGCTGTTGTCAAAGAAAATTGTCATGGACAGTGCCAAAGAATATTAGCGCGGGTGGGTGCACCCATGGGCCGCGCACGGTGCCTATCCTAGTTGGCTCGTTCGCGGACTTGTTCTTCAGCTGTGGGCCCAATTTCTCCGCTCGCATGGTTCGTGCGTGGGTGGAGATGGCGGCCCGTGCGGTTCAGTGCCCAACGGTGCTGCTGCCCTTGTTGGTGCCCCTATCAATTGCAGCCTCCTCTCATTTTTTTTAATAATAATCAAGTGCAGCCTAAGTTACCATCTATACTAGCATTAGTAACCATCCTACCTTAATATTCTTTAAGATATTTCGAAATTTGCGACCAGTTACAACCTAAGTTGTCATTTTCTAGGGTACAAGATAGACACACACAACGCACACCACCACACGCGCACACATGCGTGCGCGTCCTCTATTACACATGCAAGGAATCTTGTGAAGGCACTAGGACCTCACGTAGTGCGGGCACACACTTTTCCACTGAGTGTGCACGCGTGTATACCCTAAATAAATTGGTGAGCACACGCGCGCACGGGGTTCGAACGCGAGTAGGCAGGGTGCTCGACGGCCTCCCTTGCTAACTGAGCTACGCTGTGTTCATAGCACCAGTTCCTGGATCAATAGCTAGTGCCTATAATTATATCATTGAATATCAAACATATATCACGAAAATGTAAAACTATTGTATAATAATAAACAAAGTATAAATATACCTTACGGTGACTAGGCCAAATACCTTTAGAGAATCAGCAGCAGAAGCAGAATTTAAAGTGCAACACGTGGAACCTTCACGATATACCCACAGGCAATCGACTGGGGCCTGCGACCTAGTTCTTGGTCTTCCTGATTTCCCATCTTAATGAATGCTCATAAGCACTCACATAGTCTTCTTTTACATTTACTGAATAATGATAGTGAGTGAGTGGTGAGTGAGTGAGTACACAACCGTACTCCGCGAGCCAACACATATTATGCAATTATAATATATGCAAGGCTAATCAAAGAAAGGTTCATGGTTCTTTTATTTTCACAAAGCTAAGTTTGAATTAGAATAATTAGTAGGCAATTCCTAAAATCTAGCATTTTTAACTAACACAGGTTTTAATGATATTGAGTATTTGTTGTAAAATATTAGTGGAGGTTCCAACCTCCTATATAACTAAGTGACTCTATCCACCCAATGCTCATGTTCTTTCTCGAGCCACACCACGTACTTCATATTGTTTCTCAACCAAGCTAACTCAAACCTTTGGGCTCTTTCTCGACATTCCATACCATAAATTGTTTCATAAATTTGAAAGCTAATTCAAGTAAGTTCTCAGCACCACTCATGACCGCCGGATCGACTATCCAGACAGTTTACACACTCTACAGAGTTCACATACTTTACCCACAAGAGATAATTAAATTATAATGTCCATCTTGACACACTTATATAGGTGTGCGACCAAGATGATTATCACAAGGCCTTGACAATGCCCACCTCAATGCAACCTCAGCTGCTAGGTATCACCTTCTTGAGCCGCGCTCCCGGGATGTCATCTTTATGTGCTGTGTGGTTTTCTGTGGTTCTTACCCATACCCATGCCATACACCCACCAATGGCGAAGCCATCGCTGAGGTGGACAAATTAGCAAGCCAGGTGTACCCATTATAGACTTGTGGTTACACTATTTTTACACGAGAAGGCTGTTACAAGAACCCGGTCTTTAATTGACTTAGGCGGTACTTCCCCATACCCACTCTATCGTACTCTTTTCCACACCCGCCATGTTTTTCAACCACTCAAGTTGAAATCTTTTTTTGGTTTTCTTTTTGTTTTGAAATTCTTTTCTAGTTCAACATACCAGCCAGGCTTCAACCTCGACTATCCAAATTCAGTTTCAAGTTTTGAATGATGTCTGGGCAAATCATTGCCCACATGTTATGTTTCTAGGCAGGGCTAAGCATGATAGTTAAATACAGACTTAATGTCTAGTTTATGTATACTATTATTACTAGGGTGACAAGAATAGTGTCCAAGTTCAAAGATGGAAAGGTTATACCCAATTATCATTAAGGTATTAACTATGAGCTAGGTCAACATAATTGGATAAATCATAGCAATACAATTTCATAATGAAAAACAATATAAATTGTATTTCAAAAGTAGGTTCAACATGATCAAAGTGTTGACTCACCTTGCTCAATGTTCTTGTTGTCTCCGACTACTGCTCCTCCAGGACTTTGACTTCTAATTAGGTAAAATTCCATTGAATACGAGAATGTCTGAAAGTAACTAACTGAAATTCAATAAATCCAAAGGCACTTCAAACAAAAGGAAACACTTTAAATGAAAGTCCATAAACCTGAGAGTATTTGAAGCAAGAAATACTTCAAATGAAACTAAATATATCTAATGATATCTTGAAAGAAGGAGGTATTTCAGACGAAATCAAACACACCCAAGGGGATTTGATGAAGGAAATAATTCAGATGAAGTATAGCCAAAGGTAGTTGATGAAGGAAATACTTAAGACGGAAAGAAGTACATCTAGAGATATTTAGAATAAAGGAAATACTTCAGACCAAAGTAGATACACTCAAGCCTTATTCGTTGGGCCTAAGGGTGGGGGTTTGGAGTCCTTAGATGGGCATAGGACCAGGAACTAGTTGATCCGATGTTAGGACAAGAGGGACTAGGCTCTTGGAAAGTCCGTTGGTAAAGAAAGTTATGAATTCAACGAAAGAGAGAGAATATTTCCAGGGACATTCCGCATCGGTTACTTGGATGGAAAAGATCACCTTGTTATGTAGGATTCTCTGATCCACATTCGGGTCACGAATTGCCCTTTTATTGGATGGGAATGCCAACACGTACTAGATAGGACTGACCTAATGTGGTGAAGAATCTAGACCCACCATTATAAGTTAATTGAGTATTTTGGTGATTAATGACAAATCTATATATGAGACTAACTCGTTTGTTAACTATGATATTACTTAGTCTCATTTGGATGAAAAGGTAAAATCATAGAGGTATGCATTTGACGTCATATTTTTATATCTTGTTGCATTCCTCGAATCCAAAATATAGGTTGAACTCCACTAAAAGTTTAACTTGAATATGTGCATATATTCTTATTATACATTCGTGTATACATACATTTAGGTGGAGTTCACTCTATGTTTTGTGGTTTTATTAGTATTGACTCATATTTCTTTATTCATATATTTTGGGGATCTCTATTTTGAAACATATCTTTTGAGTATATAAGACTTGTGTAGTTCATATATACTCATATTACTTTATATTCAATTATTTGCAATTGTGTTATGAGACTAATGTGTATGCTAAGATATTTTAGAAGCTTAGTCCCGGAGTTTGAATGATGACATGAAAAGGAAATGCAAAGACGATAAAGATTATCATGGCTCAAGGCAAATGAGTCATGCTTTGCATTTTGATAAGCCTCTGGAAGAACTTTAGTGGAAATTGGTACAACCGCATTTGGTAAGCGGTACTACCGGTGTGCATTAGTACCGGGTTTCGTATGGCGGTACTATCGATGTGTGGTAGTACCGGGTTTTACATGGCAGTATGTTTATTCCAGAGAGTTTATTTTTGGTGATTTGTTCTTCATTGAAAAAGTCGGTAGTACCGACGTGTTCTTGGCGATACTACCACACAACGGTTTGACCGGAGTTCATTGTGCGGAACTACCGCAACCCGGTTGGACCGAACAAAGAGCGGTATGTTTTTTACAGAGCATTGCTTTTTGGGAGTTTGTTTGCCCCTCTAGAAGTTCGGTAGTACCGCAATGATTTTAGCGGAACTACCGCAGCCCGGTATAACCGAAAGTTGTTAGGCGATACATTATTTCTAGTGAGGACCATTTTCGGACCTCAAAAGGAAGCGGTTGTACCGCACTTAAAAATCGAAATGACCGAAAAACGGAACTACCGCGTGATCAATGGCGGTAGTACCACACCTTTCTGCTATGGCTTGCTTAAAAGCATTTATTGCAGGTATATCTTGGTAATTAATGTTGATTATTGTGGGACTAACATTTTTCATGAGTTGGATGAATATGTTATGTTCCAGGGTGATGAAGACTTTGGATGGCATCATGAGTTGATCGTCAAGTCAAAGATCAAGAAGAGGATGTATCATGTGTTGATACATATCAAGATGTCGAAGAGGAGATGATCATGAGTTGATCATCAAGAGAAGACTCATCATGTGTTGATGGAGGTCAAGTAAAGGATGCATTATGGGTTGATGCATATTAAGACAATGACCCAGACTTGAAGTAAAGATGTGCGTCATCAAGCTTCAAGAAGATGCTCAAGGCAAAGGTATGACTAGCTAGGGCTAAGGATGTGTTCCTAGTCTTTTACCGGTCTTAGTGTTTGGTTGGAAGACCGGATTGCTAGTATAGGTTGCCGTACTATTAAGAGGGGTTTTGTCTAGTAGCTTAAGTCTCATCATATTTTGATAGCTCAATCTCGCTTGCTCTAGCTCACAGTGGCATGATGCAATTATTTACGAATGTGTTTTACAAATAGTCGAGGCTCATGCGTCTAATCCTTGTAGCATGTGACTATACTTTGCAAATGTGTTTTGCAAATGGTCGAAGTCCATGTACCTACTCCTTGTGGCATGATCTAAGTTTGTAAATGAGTTTTGTAAATTGTTGGGATTCATGTGTATTCCCATGATATGGTCTAAGATTGATTGTTGCTTTTTTTCTTGGACTTAGACCGTGGTTGTGACTCACTGAAGTTCTTGTGCTTTCTACATTGATCTAATGTGTTCGCGATTATGCAATCAGGTGGGTTGTGTATCCCTCTAAATAAGCTTTCAATAGAGTCCAAGATCACTTAATTCTGATATCGGAGTCAAAAGTTATGACCTTTTTATCGAGTGTTGTCTGTACTGAAAATGACATGCGGAACTACCACCCTTATAAGAGCGGTACTATCGCAGAAGGTAGTACCATGGTTTGTACTGTGGTAGTACCGCACCAAAACTGTAATGGCTAGTTTTTGGGCTATTTCGTTCCCAGCGGCTAGTTTTTTTTTGTGAGGGCTATAAATACCCCCTTGGTCGATTGAGAGACAACCTTTGACATCCCAATTCTTTCCATTGAGATCTCATCAAATCATCAGAAAAGTTATGAAGTCTTGAAAACCACCTCTGGCCAAGTGCTCATAGGTCCACATACATCCAGAATGTACAAGGGCCAACAAGTCACCCGCCCTTTCACCTGGTCGTGAAAGGTGCCTTTGTCATCTTGCCAAGTAAACAAGATTCACATGTTTCAAATGATTCAAAATCAAATGACGTTAGAAGACCATCTTTATGGAGCTTCATCATGCGCTTCGATTTATATGACCAAGTCGATAATACAGATAAAAGTGGGATTCATTTCATTGGGTCAAGTCTCTTAGCATTAACGTTATAGATAGGCATATCCTCAAGATTCAAAATATACAATCCATTCATCAATGGAGCATGGCCATAAAGCATATCTTCAAAATAGATTGAACAACAATTGTTCTTTATTCGAATTCATAACCTTCTCGCTCCTAAACATGAAGCGAAATAATGTTTTTGCTTAAGGTGGAACATAATAACAATTATTTAGTTCCATAACTAACTCGAAGGTAAAGCTAATGGTAAAGTTCCAATAGCTAATGCAAGAACTCTTGCTCCATTGCCACGCGAAGATCAACATCTCCTCTTGTCAAAATTTACTCCTTATTAGTCCCTCGTGATCGAATTGCAAATATGAGCAACCGATCCGTATCAAATACCCAAGAACCGGCCTGAGAAGTGGCAAGATTAATTTGTATAACATTTATACGAATCGAAGTCGACTTCCTTTGTTCTTTTCGCCAAGTACTTCTTGCAATTTCTCTTCCAATGCCCAGCCTCATGACAATGGTAACATTCTCATGTCGTGCTTAGGACCCGCTTTAAGCTTCTTAAGCTTAGCCTTGAGACTCTTGATCTCATCTTTAGTCTTTCCTTTGCCTTTTCCTTTCCCGACTTACCCTTCTTCTTGAAGGTGTAGTCTTTGAACCATCATCACATGATTGGAACTTTTCTGATGCTCTCCTCAGACCCTTAAGCATACCATGTAACTCGGTCATTGATTTCTCCATGTTATTCATATGAAAATTCAGATGACAGCTCAAAGCTCGCAGGAGCGATTGGAGAATCACATCAAGAGCCAACTCTTGACTAAGGAAAACCAAGCTTTTCCGGTGCTCTCAATGAGACCAATCATTTTGATCACATGAGGATCGACAGGGTTACCTTCTCGATAGCCTGCAAGAAAACAATGCCTTAGAGGTGTTGAACCTCTCCGCCCTTGCTTGATCCTCAAACATATCCTTCTGACTCACAATCATATTGTAAGCATGAGCAAGAATAGATCGCAAATTAAAGGTAGGTGCGAGTAAGAAGTAGTAGGTGCCATGATCTACAATGAAAATATATGCAAAGATTCAAGACTATGTTTATGAAAGATCTTCTATTAATCATATATGTCGATGGTTATGTTCGACTAGTCTCGACCGCTCGTATCACCATACGACATATCCGGACTCGTCAGATCACCATACGACCAGTGGTCGAATTTTAACTTAACAATAGATAATGTAAGATACTCCCACTATAAACCATGTTTCCTCAAACAACATATAGTGAGTCCAAGATCCATAAGTCATTAAGTTCTAGTGAGCTTTGGCATCACCGCGTGAAACCTAGTGATTTATGGTAGGCAACCTCTGCCAATCATATCGTATATGACTCTTGTTTTTGGATGGCATCATGATGCCCCGCCCAACACCATGCCTCAAGGTCCAAAACTATTTTGATAGCCTTGTCAAGTCAAACCAACACTATGCATGTGGGTGTCCGACACCCACCCCATCTTATTAAGATAGTTAATGACACCCTACTTTGGTAGACTCGCCAATTAACGATCAAAATCGTGATAGGTGCAAAGAATTGGGAAGGCATCAATTTTACTTAATTTTCTCGAGGAGACTATTCTATCATGTCAAAACATCTAATGATAAAATAGCATAACAGAATAAACATAAATATTCACAGATAATCAAATTAAATCGTGAAATAGTATTCAATACATGTCTGGTCGAGAGTCACCGTGTTCCGATCAATGACATTCGACGGGGATACTTTTAGAACGACATCATATAAGTCGAAGTGTTTCACCAACAAGTCACATACTCGTTGATCTTCAGAACTAATGATTCATTCAAGGAACAGAATAACATTTATTCAAGAACTCATAAGCATAGACGTGATACAATCATCTCCATGATTGCCTCTAGGGCATATCACCAACAGTACTGTGGTAGTACCGCACCAAAACTGTAATGACTAGTTTTTGGGCTGTTTCGTTCCCAGCGGCTAGTTTTTTTGTTGTGAGGGCTATAAATACCCTCTTGGTCGATTGAGAGACAACCTTTGACATCCCAATTCTATCCATTGAGCTAGTGTGAGCTTCTCCTCTCAATTGTGCATGTTCTCCTCTCAATTGTGCATGTGTTGCACCTTGTGAGCAAGGAGAGAGGTCTCTAGTTACATGTGTTGCATCTAGAGTTGGATTTCTCATCCACTTGAGCTTGTGCATTCGTTGCACATGGTGAGAGTCAAGTAAGGAGCTTGGCTTATTACTCTTGGTGTTTTCTAACACCTAGACGACGTGGAGGCGTTGTGTCCGGTGATCTCTTCAAAGAAGATTGTGAAGATGCTAGGCGTGTTGTGAAGGTTGGAGCTCACCTACCCGGAGCGGGAAAGAGCTACCACTAGTGGAATTGAGGTGTTTGGCTTAATTCGTGGAGCCGGTCCAATTAGTTTGGACTTACCTCAACGTGAATTAGGGGAGACCGACAAGTCTCTGAACACCACGGTAAAATATTATTGTGTCATTGTGGTTTGCTCTCTTGTAATTTGCTTTGCGCAATTTACATTCCTAGAATTAAATTGCTTATTTGTATTTGTATGATTGCTTTAATTATCAATAGTCTCATATTGTTGGTGCACTTAGTAAAGACTAGTTGATTTAGGCTTTAATTGTGCAAAACCAATTTGTTATTAGCTTCCGCATTAGAAATCAGTTTTAGCCAAAAGTTTTTTAAAACCGCCTATTCACCCCCTAGCCGGCCTTCTCGATCTTACAAGTGGTATCAAAGCTTGATCTCTCATTTATTAGACTTAACCATCTAGAGAGTAAAGGATGACGACTAGTGATATAGTGCACCTCAGTAAAGCACCCTTATTTAATGGCACAAATTATGCTTGTTGGAAAATCCGCATATCATGCTACTTTAAGGCCATGAGTCCTAAAATATGGGGGATTGTAGATGTGGGCTTTTCTCCTCCATTAGATCCTCTTGCTCCAACAAATGAGGAAGAGAAATGTTCACATCTCGATGCTCAAGTAACTAACGCTTTATTTAGTACTTTGAGTATAGAGATAATATTATAACTAATTAACCCTTAGGGCATGTACAATGCGAGATGCTTATATACAAGTGTTTAAAGAAAGAGAATGTAGCCATGTCATCAAGTACCTATGTAAAAGTCGTTTCCTTCAATGCAAGCATCTATTTTGTAGGCGCTTAGATGATTGTATTATCTATTAATTATATATAGTTATATACATAAGCACCTCTTAAGCATCGATGCCTAATTAAGCATCGATGCTACAAAATAAGCATTTCATCTATCCTACGTGGCAAGAAAAATCAGTTTTTCTTTGCTAAACACCTCTCTAAGCACTTGCATTGTACATGCTCTTATACTATGGGTGTTGGTGATATGTCCTAGAGGCAATCATAGAGATGATTGTATCACGTCTATGTTTATGAGTTATAAAATAAATGTTATTATATTCATTTGATGAATTATCATTTATAAAGATTAATCAGTATGTGACTTGTTGGTGAAGCTCTTTAGCTTATATGATGTCATGCTAAATGTATCTTTGGTCGGATGTGACTAGTCGGAACACTAGTGACTTATTGACCAACACATGTATTGATTGATGACCACGTTTCACCGGTCTTGAATATAGGGATATCAAATCAATAATGTGAACACATGTTAGAAAACATGTGGTTGGATTGACCCAACTTGAGACACTATTGAGATTGTTACGATTTTATGTGCCATCAGTTGATCTCAAGCAATGATGATGTATAAACCTTAGACCTGAGATCAGCATGGTTTTCTACATATGTAATAGTATACTTATGGATTGCCAAGTGCTACTCCGTAACTAGGTAGTTATAAAGGTAGCTTTCGGGTATACTATGAAACATATGGAGGGATGTGACTGGTCGGATATGGGATTTGCCTCTCCTAACATAACAGAAGAGATATCTCTGGGCCCCTCGATGTGGTCGGATAAAGAGAGTGCATGGCCGTGTCACTAGTGGTTGAAGAGTCGACCACATGAAGTTATCCGTTACTTGATCGAGAAAGTATTGAACAATCTATGGATAACAAAATATCTCACTTGGAGTTCAACCAGATATTGTAAGGCAAAAGAAGAATACGCAAGTAGGTCATTCGATCAGACAGATACTGAATCGGTTGTATGGAGATCTGCATCGTTCAATGGCGATTGACATGATCACTAACTGGTCGTAACTAAATATGAATTGGTTGTATTGAGATACGAGCTGGTCGTAAGTGATAAGGACTTGGTCGCAGATCATATTGCATAAGGTTTGTCCGATATAATATTTATATGTATTCGAGAATTGTTATGTCCTGCTAGGAACCGCTAACAACTCATCGTCGAAAAGGAATTTCCGATTCACAACCGATTACACATGAACCTACAGGGTCACACACTTAACGGGTTGAAACAAACGAGTTCGAGATAGGATATGTTATGAGTTCTTTGTAAGGGGATGCATGGGGTTGTTGGGACGCACATGAATTGCTCCACCTAAGCCCTAGCCGCCATTTTCTCAAAGGTTCTACTGTGCGCGTTGGTGCTAGCACACCTGCGCACGGCGTTCGACCCCTAGACATGTGGATATCGTAGAGGCGCTGCTGCGGTTGCTGCTGCACTGATTGAGGATAATCCACAACCTATGCAAGGAATGTCATAGGTTGCTGGAGGAGATGATCGGTGCCGAGGATGTTGGACGATCGACTACGACCATTTCATTGACATACTCGATGTTGGATCAGGCCGCTCCAACTCTTCTTCCACTGCACTGCGCGTCTAGTAATAACAATTTATGATCTCTTGCTTGCATGGCTTCTTGGTTTACATGGTAAAATTTTTGAATTGCCAACTAGTGTAGCCTACATGTATCCCTTCAATGGGATCCTAGGATTACCTCTTAGGGTCATACTAATTCCCTATGATCAACTTCTCATTAGGTGGGCCTCATATGTGTTGAAACTATCTAGTATAATGATTAAGCCTAACTTAGCCACGACCTTAATAACTAAGTACATATTATTATTAATATTATAAGGGGGTCTACATGTCGTTAACATACTATAGCTATTATCCTCCATTAACTTTAATTTGCTAAACTACTTGTGATGGGTAGCTATACCCTAATTGACCTAATTAGCACTATGACCCACCCAACACTAAATGAGGATCCATTTGCCCGATAAACCTTACTTAACCTACATAGCATCTGATTATGTGGGACACAATGCTATGTATGCATTATATTGAAAGCACCTTGAGAGGGTTAACACCCTATGGCCCACTATCAGTTAGATCCTTCTCAGAGCACTAACGATCACTTAAGCTCCTTACAGGTGGACCCATTGTGAATGAACTATTGATAAGGGTGGTAATTTAATTTGAACCATAAATGAAGATTTCAATTATATGGATTATTTTAGCTAAACACTAATTGTTATCGCTCATTGATCATTCTACTTTGTGTCTCATTTACTAATATTTTCATATAATGATATATTGATTTATCTTAATCCATTATCATTATAGCTATTATCACGTGTGTATAGTTACTAATTTAAACTTAGCCTTTTAAATAAATGTCATTACCCCACTAATTATTTTTATCTACTCTTTAACTACTAGGTTTAACCTCCTTACATTAGTCCTTTAATTAGCTTAGTTAAATTTGATTTTGCCACTTACAATGCCCCTAATTGAGTGGGTCCCACTGTTAGTGGAACATTCCTACAACACAATTTTTCAGCTAGTCTCTTACAGGTGGGCCCCTATTGCCATCCACTCATCCACATTCATAGAGAGAGCACAGGGAGGGAGTTGAGGAAGGGGAAATAGGGGAGCAGCTATGGCGGTAGTGGGTGGTCATGGCGCCGATGAGGGAGTCGACAATGGCGGCAAGTGAGGCCAAAAATGGAACTGAGGAGGTGGCACGCACCCAGTGGGTGGTGGTGGCGTGGCCGGAGGTGCTCGGTGGGGTGCAGTGACAGCGTAAGGCGGTTGGCCACAGGGAAGTAACGTGGTAGTGGCACTAGAGGGGGAAAAAGAAAGGGGGCCGCGCTCGAGCACCAGGGAGGTGTGGGGGACTCACCAGTGTGGAAGATGGGAGCGGAGGAGCTTCAAGGCGACGAGAGCCAAAGGCGGCGCAGCTAGCTCGTCATGGCGGTTGCGCTAGAGGGGAAAGGAGCGCATGTGGGTGGTAGGGAAAGGTCAGGGAAGGTGAGGGGGTGCTCAAGTAGGGTGGAATTGGTTTAGAGCTCACCGGGGAATGGTGGGGACGGCGGCGGCGATTTTTAGCTGCACGTGGAGAAGACGAGGCCAACGACAAGCTCCTGTGAGGGGAATGAGGGATTGAGGAAGGGAAATGGGGAGGAGGGCTGGGAACATAGGGTGACGTAGATAGGGTGGTGAAGGCCTTACGAGGGTGGCCGGAACGATGAGGAGGAAGCGGTGGTAAAGCCGGTCATCGCAGTATCGGTGGGAAGACGGGTGTTCCTGTGTTTTGGCGATAGGGAGAGGGGAAGGAGGTGGTCGTGAGGATATGGATGCCGAGGCATTGCTGGAGGGCACAACCGTGGTGACCATAGCTCACTAGGGCCATGGCGAGACCCGATGAAGCGCGGCGGCCGAAGGACAAAGGGCTCAGTGTTCTGCGACTTGCGTGATGAGGAAGAAGGAGAAGAGGGAACTGTAGTGTTGAAGGGGAGAACTCGTTGCGTTGTTTATATACAATGGAGGGGCTCACTCGCCATTTCTCATGAGAGACCGGCGGCGAGACGGGCGAGCGATGTGATGTGCGCGAGTTGTTGTTGTGTGCGACGACGTGGGTACAGTGGCGATAATGCGACCTCAGGCATACTGCAGCATCATAGCTACAAGATGGGGTAGGTGGGAGGCGACGTGGGTGGTTGGCATGGTGTGGGCGATGCGGGCTTCCTAGGCGTGGTCGGGAGAGAAGAGGAGGGAGAAGCAAGGAAGGAAGAGGAAGGCACCGGTGGGTGGGCCGGGAAAGGAAGGAAGAAAAAGGAAGAGGGGGAAATAGAAGGAAAATGAAAAAGTGAAAGGAAAGAAAAGAAGGAAAAAGAAAGAAAAAAGAAAAGAGAGGTGGGCCGGGCCGACTGCTTTTCGGTCAACAGTCATTGCGAAGAATTCCTTTCTGTTTTTGCTAATTCAAAATTCTTAGTTTCAATTCAATTTCTATTTTGGCGATTTCATTTTAGAATTTGTCATTAAATTTCAATTCCTATTCCTGTTTTTGGGGTTGAGGTTTCAAATAACTACCCAGAGATTCGGATATCAATGAACCACAATAAAAGTTTTAAAAATCTCACATTTTTATATAATTTCAAATGCGTAAATTTTTTGGGTTGTTACAAAATGGTACAAAATCTAGGATTATGTGTAGTCCTAATATAATTTTTAAGTGATTTATACTCACCAAAGTTTAAAGGTTGATCATCTGAAAGCAATTAAAGGACAAAGAGATTGTCGAGCTACCTTGGGACTATAGTCCCAGCTACATACCGTACCGTCGGGGTTGTCTACAGTTGTGTCTGCTTCATGGCCACTACTTGTCTGGCTTTTCGTATTGCAGCATGTCTATGCAAGGGCCCCATTCCACCTAAAGTCTTCGTAGATAATTCATGTTTACAAATTTTACAAACAACATATCTTACCTAAACTCCTTGTCCATCTAGCTTGGTTATCTTATCGAAATATTCCAAGACTTTCAATGTACTTGACCTAGATCTCTTTGCTACATTGCTTGCAGACGTAGAGGCACTCATAGAGCCTCATGATGAGATTGCTTGCTCTTGTAGTTGAGTTGGAGCCGCAACATTCTCGAAGGATACAAGATCCTCCAATGAAATTCTGAAATCACCAATAGCAAAACTATCGTAATTTTCCATCACGAAAACTGCAAATCTAAAATTATATTATTATTTATTTCATCTTAGTATAACAAATAATAATAATAATAAAAATAAAAATTAGTATTGTACCTCTTGTCCTGACTGCAGTTGGATTTTGAAATTTTGAATATTTGGCACAAATTTTTGAAAATTTCCCAAATTATCAACAAAGGGATCTAAATTTGCACAACAGAATTCAAAAAAGAGATTGAAGATTGGATGTTGGCAGAGGGGGGGGGAGATGCTGCCTATTTATAGAAAAAAATGTGAGAATTTTTTATTTTTTTCTAGTATTTTTAAATCTCTCTAGCGACTAAAAACGACTAAAAATTTGAAAATTCCGACTGTTACCGTACCTAAACGGGCTTAATTGTGCCAACGAGTTGGTTAATCGAGCGTATTACCGGCATCCTATTCATACAACACGCAGGTTAATAAATATGCGCAGGATGGGGGAGGGAATAAGTACAAGTTAAGTGGGTTGGCGAGTAACATCGTCCCATACTAAAACAACTCATCTATAAACTAAAAATAAGCTTGTCTTTAAACATAAGGGCATCACACATGAATTTTTAACATAGTGGTCAAATCTTACATGGTTCACATGCCTGTTGCTTAAACAGTACAAAAGAAAGCAACTAAACCATCATAAGTAGCAAACTACAATCATTGTACATCAGTATCTTACATAAATTTTAGTCTACAAAATATCGAAAAGTGCTCACACTAAAATCCTACAGGTGAGCTTTTGTTTGTTAGTCTCCGTCTAGTCATTGTGATTGCGCCGTGCAGCAGCCAAAGACTCTAGGGCAGCAGAGGATGAAGGGCCAAGATACTCGACCTCCTCATGCCCATCATGGAGAAGACGGTGTCGCTGCACCACTCGCGAGAGCTCCTCCATCTCTGAGTAGATGGCCATGACACGACGGTGGTGGTCGATAGCTGACATGCGGGGACATCGAGCACCTATCAGATGTGGATGGTGGGCTCCCGCAGCTCCTCAGCGGGTTCTAGTATGGCATCCTCCCCGTACAATAGCTCTCGTGAGAAAAGCCCCTGGGCCACCATTGGCGCAACGCTGTCCTCGAGGGTGGAGATCCTCCGACGAGCCTCCAACAACTCGTGGGTCACGCGATAGAGATATCTATCGAGTGATCTCACAAGACCAGTGAGGTATAGGTGGGGAGTGGGGATTGACCTTTCCTCCACTTGATAGGTGTGCTCCCCCCAATCCACTGTCCGCATGAGTAAGTGGAAGAACAGGTCCTCCAACTCTGGTAGCTCGTGCCGCAAGCATACGATAGAGATATAGGCCACATCGTAGAGCGACATCAGGACGCTAGAGCATCGTCTGTAGTAACAAAAAGAGGGGTCTCCGTAGTGTCATCCCTGGATGAGCACTTGGGTAAGGTACTCGGTGGACACTGCACTGGAGGGCCTGCTGAAGACCGTGTACTAAGGCGCGTATGGCCAGTCAATATGCCGTAGCATCACCCACAAGGTGTGCTGTAGCGTACCCTTCTTGAAGGCACTAGTGTGGTACTGTGGCTCCCAGTAGGTCGACATCTATATTTTAAGAAAAGGGAAAGTTAGTGATCATTTCTACACATAATAAAAGACAAAGATAAGAAATGATACTAAGACAAGAAAATAATTGTAGCACAAATTTTTAAATCATTCTCTACATTATTTAACCAACACCTATGGTTTATGTTCAGGTCATACTACCCTTTGGTCTTTATGTATAACTAGACCTTTATAATATCCAATCAATTTAACATCAAATGAAGGTAGGAGGGGTTAAAGAATAGTACAACACATCATTTTGAGAATATAACTAGGTTCTAAAATTTCCGTAAAGAGTCAACTAGGGTGACATTTTCGCTACAATAAGATTGCGTTTTCAAAGGATCTTCGTGTAGGATGTTTTAGGGACTTTAAAAACATTTTGGCTTTGTTTTAGTACTTTAAATATGATTAAAAACATTTATTTTCAGAGAGCATTTTTTCTTCGAAAACTAGGATCATTTGAAGGAAGATGAAAGGAGATAGCAAAAGAATGACTTAGATGAAAGGAGAATTCAATGGAATATGTCTACTAGTATTTTCAACCGACTTCGGGAAGCACATTTTGCATATCAGTATCCATTCTTCATGGAAGTCTTTATCTCATCATCATTGTAGATATGGAAACAATGTAATGGTAAAGTTTTTTAGGATATCATCCCAAGATTTGTGGCTTGGGAAATTTTATTCAAGCAGGATGTCACTCTTCATATGCATAGAGTGAAGGAATCTCTTAAAGATCAATTAGTTTCTTGGCTAGATTCTCTTAGTTGAATTCCCTCTTTATTGGGGCTTATGTATTTTTCTCCTGTTCTCTTAGTACATATTTTTTTTATTTTAATATATATACTGTAGGGCTTCCCCTACAGTTTTCCTTAAAAAAATAGACAAATGGAGAGAGTAACAGAGGGATGTCTTTGTCATCCTTGTCCAAAACAAAGGAACAGAATGAGAGAAACACAGGAGGTTCCATGGGAGGCTTACGTGGATCTCGGGCACTAGTAGGGAAGGTGACAGCGGCAACCGACGAGGAAAAATGGGTGGTAGGGACCTAGGAGAGTACACAATTGGTGGCAGCTTGGCCCGAGGAGCATGGTCGCGCGCTCGCGATGGTGAGCGGCGGTCGTTGTCAAGGGAGGAGAGAGGTGAAGGTGCCGAGGACAGAGAGGGGCAAAAAGGAGGTGAGCACGAGCACCAAAAGAGTAAGGGCGATGAATCAAACAAAGGATGGAGGTGGGAAAGGCTAAGATTCCACGACAACGAGAGCCCATGGTGGGGTGCGGAGCTCGACGCGGCAATGGCGACCTGGCCAGGGCGAGCCAAAATCAGATGTTGGGGGGAGGTGGAGAGAAGCTATAGGAGGAAGGAATAAAAGGGGAGCTCACTGGGTGAGGGATGGCGGTGGTAGTTGTTGTTTTCGGTTGGATTTGGGGAAGAAGATGGCGGCGCAGTGCTCCTGTGAATGAAAATCAAAATTGGTTGAGAGAAATTGAAGAGGTAGCCTGGGAACATGTTTTGACGCGAAAGGAATTGGAATGAACTCACCGGATTGGCCGGAATGACGGGGCGAAGGCGGCGGCTAGTGCGGACATGGTGCTTTCCTGAGCTTTATTCGGGCCTAGGGAGGAAGAAGATTTTTCGAGAACATGCAAAAGATTTGCACATCTTTGTATTAAGGAGGAAAAAAAGGTAGAAAGTAACAACAGCAACATATTAGAATACACCGCTCCCAGCACAAGCTCTTAAACACAACAAAGCACTGGAAGCTTAGGTAACCAAAAGAAACGAAGGTGTTGTTGGAATTAATACGGGCTAGGCCCAATTTAATTCTAATTAATTCCTGAAAAATCTCAAAGGCCCATGTGCACGTGCTAAAACTATTTAGTCCCACATGGAGGATTAAAGTGGAGTTACACCATCTTAAAAGGTGGAACGTGGTAGCCCCCTTGAGGAATTAGAGAGAGCCAATACACACGCACGCTCGCTCGCTCGCTTGCTCGCCTCGCCTCGCCACACCATGCCTCACCTCGCCTCACTGAGCCATGTCGTGTCTTGTGGTGCGTGTGCGTATGCGTGTGTGCGCGCGTGCGTAGGCGTGTCGGGTATGGACGTGTTTTTCTTTATCTATTCAAAAATCGAAACGCACCAACTCGTAGTAAATGGCATTAACGAACCGCTAGCAGTAACGGTTCAATTACTAGTGAGTAATGGCTGCGGTCAACACTGGTTGATGGCGAATCAATGGTGACCGTTTCCTTGGCGAATTAAAAGCCTCTGGCCTATTTTTTTGGCTATTTATTTTCTGAAGAATAGAGTACTGGCTCTCTTTTTCCTCTCCGCTTTACGAAAGACGAAGACAGAATCCTACTGTTTTTGTTGATGTCTCTAGCGATCTCCATCCCGACGAGGCGCGTGTACGGCCGCACCGGGAGAGCAAGCCTCTGGAACCCCGTCCTTGAAGGCTTGCACGGCGAGGATGAATAAGATTTTTGGGGAGCGTTTGCACGACTGCTCACTGCTTCCTCTTCATTTGATTCTCTGCTACGTCTATATCAACTACACGACTACTACCACGACGTCCACTACGCCATGACGAACGACGACCTCACCAAGACTCCTGCTGCTACTCCTCCTTCTACTAGATCTGGGCACGGCTATCTCGCACTTGTTGCTTGGTTAGCTTTATTATATGTTGTTGCTTGGAACACTGAGATGGGTATACTAGTTTCTGTCTTTCTAGAAATTCGTATGCCTATAGTGTTCTTGTTTACCTGTGATGACTACGACAGCGGTCCGATCTTCCGATAGGTTCGATTGATTTTGTGGTGAGGACGTTGACGCTTTGAGGCTTCCGACCAGCAGATCGTCACCTCGCAATTCGCTACACCCGCACGACTGTCGTTATCGACCACGTTCGCACACGATCGACCTTACCACGAGGGTTATGGTTCCTGCAAGCAATCGAAGCAACTCACAAGAACAAGATAGATGCAATCTGAATTGTATTGTGAATATGGATGAAGCTCATAATGTGGGGTTCCTCAAACCGATAAACGGCGAAACTGCAAAGTGGCAGAATAATATAAGAAAAACCCACCCTAAACTGTGGCGGCTACTGTTATATATATAGGGGGACGTGATGAGGTCGACCTATGGTTGTGTGGCCATGGGGAGAGGCGTACACAACCTGGGCTTTGACCTCGACATGCTTACAAGGCCCAATTAGGCCAAAAACGGTGACGCAACACCTTATTTCAACAACTCTAACTAACTCCCAACGTGGTCGTAGAGAGCTTATACCTAGTCATGGAGCTTGTAGACCTGACCGTAGATCACGAAGAATTGGTCGGAGACAAATCGTTTCTCGGCGCAATCAGAGGGACTTCCTTTTCTTGGGCGCAATCAACGCAGATGACCAGGACTTGATGGATCCTCCCCATTATTCCTAAGAACAAAAGATCACAACTATTAGGTAGTATACCATTCTGCATAGATAAATTGTTAGCACATAGAAACGAGCTCACCTTATAATTTAAGTGACGTGCACAAGCTCTTGTCATAGGACCTTGTAGTTTAGCAACCGGTTCTGGAGGATTTTGCGTAGTGCGTGTATCCGAAAGAGTGATGTCCTCATCATCCTCTCCCTTTTGAATTGGAGTCGTCCTCGACTCAAGGTCATCTTCTTTCCCCAAGCATGGCTTCAAGTCCGCAAGACTGGTCGTGAACTTGGTCGTGGGGCTGATCGTAGGACTGGTCGTAGCGCTTGAGACCTGGTCGTAGAGCTGGCAGATCGGGCCGTAGATCTTGGGAACCTTGTCGTAGACTGTTTGTAACCCAAAATCTGCAGGGAACTCCAATTGATATGCAACATGGTTTGGCAAAGTCGCTCCTGGGATCAAATCGATTTGATGCTCTATCCCTCGACTACGTGGTTGTCTCGGGGGTATCTCAGCGAAAAATACATCCACATACTCCTGCAAAAGGTTAGCAACATCAGGAGGCAAAGAGCGAGATATATCCTCAAGTGAAAATAAAGCATTTTTGCATATCAAAGCATAGCATAGCAGCTCATTATCACAAATTTCAGCAAACTCAGATTTAGTGGCAAGCATAACACAACCCTTCAATTTAATTCCCTCTAACTTGGATCTAGGCGCCACTTTCTCCCCTTTAGGTGGGAAAATATGTTTTGCTACTTGCTGACTTTCAGAATCATGCTCATTGGTGTTTCTTTCATTTTCAGCATGCTCTACGTCATCTTTTAAAATTTCAACGGGTGTTAAAGGCAACAACTTAATCTTCTTACCCCTATGTGAGAAAGAGTAGGTATTAGCTCTACCATGGTGAAAAACAGCATTATCATATATCCAAGGCCTACTGAGTAACAAAGAGCAGACTTGCATAGGCACAACATCAAAGTCGGCACTATCTTTGTAATTATCAGCTGAAAATTGCACTCTCACAACTTTGTTTACCTTTACCTTACCACATGAATTGAACCATTGGATGTAGTAGGGACGTGGGTGTGGTTATGTGGCCAAGCCAAGCTTCTCGACCATCTCAGAGCTTGCAAGGTTATTGCAACTCTCTCCATCAATGATGACTCTGTAGGCTCTCTCCTTCACAAGGAATCTGGATTGAAACAAGTTGTGTCGCTGATTTTGCTCCGCTCTCTCCACTTGCGCGCTCAGCACTCGCTGCGCAACAAGGCTCACATGAGTCCTTGTGTCAACCGCAGCTACTTGTTCCTCTACATCATCAGCATCACTGTCTATCTCGTCTCCTCCACTTGTAATGTTAGCTGCAAGTACATATTCATCCTCAATATCACTAGCACTTACATAACCACCGTCTTGATGCATGAGGTATGCTCACGACTTGGCGATCCCTCATGACGTGGTCCTTTCCATTGCAACGGTGGCAAACAATCCCAGTCGTACGACCTGTGGAAGTAACCGAAGAAGAACTCTTGGCTGGGGCCTACACACTAGTAGATTTTTTTACCTCGGGTGCAAGTGATGGTGTCGGAGGTGCTGCTGAACGCGCCCTACTCGAGGAGGGGGCAGCAGACCGTATAGATGAAGGTGGGACTGTTTTGACTTGCTCCGGCGTTGATCTTGGTGTAGTCGTGCTTCCAAAATTGTTCCTTGGCCTCTACTGTTGTCCCTACAATTCCTTTTCTACCAAACATGCAAGTTGGAACAATCTAGGAACAGTATCATATTCTTTGTAATCAACTATGTCCTAAATTTCACGTATTAATCCTCAATAAAAACGTGCCATAGCAGCCTCTTCGTCCTTAATAATATCACAATAAGAGGGACTTCCTTTTCTTGGGCGCAATCAGCGCAGATGACCAGGACTTGATGGATCCTCCCCATTATTCCTAAGAACAAAAGATCACAACTATTAGGTAGTATACCATTCTGCATAGATAAATTGTTAGCACATAGAAATGAGCTCACCTCATAATTTAAGTGACGTGCACGAGCTCATGTCATAGGACATTGTAGTTTAGCAATCGGTTCTGGAGGATTTTGCGTAGTGCGTGTATCCGAAAGAGTTATGTCCTCATCAACCTGCTTTGTGAAAATAGTTAGAGTAATTTTCATAATTTATCTAGTATATTTTTGGATTAAAGTAATTCAAAAAATGCTCATATATTCAACAATTCAAAAACTTTATTATAGGTATTTTTGTCAACTGGCTTTACTGCTGTGCTCAAACCCTCTGAGTTCGATGGTGCAAATTACAAGAGGTGACGCACCAAGATGGTGCTTTGGCTAATTGCCATGACCATTTTCTATGTGGCAAAGGGCAAGCCTGAAGGAATACTTACTCCCGAATAGGAGCAAGCGTTCGAGGTTGCTGATAACCTCTTTAAAGGTGCCGTGGTTAGCGTTCTTGGTGAGAAGTTAGTTGATGCATACATGGTGATTAAAACTATGAAAGAGATGTGGGATACACTCGAGGCCAAGTTTGGGATTTCGGATGCAGGCAATGAATTGTATCTCATGGAGCAATACCATGACTCTAGAATGGTTGATGGCCGTTCTGTAGTTGAGCAGGCTCATGAGATACAATCCATGGCCACAGAACTTGAGCACTTCAAGTGTGTGTTACCGGACAAGTTTGTCGCGAGAGGCATTATTGCCAAACTTCCTCCCTTTGGAGGAATTTTGCTACTTCTCTGAAACATAAGAGACAAGAGTTTTCTGTTAAAAATCTTATTGGATCTCTTGATATTGAAGAGAAGGTGAGGGCAAAAGATACACGCACTAGAGGTAATGAGGGACATTCTAGTGCCAATGTGGTGCAGAAGAAGAATGACCAAGCTCAAAAGTTCAAAAGCAAGAACAAGACTGCACAAACAACTAGCTTCAAGAAGAAGAAAAAGAACACAAAGAATGACATTTGCTTTGTGTGTGGCGAACCTGGTCATTGGGCCAAGGATTGCAGCAAATGCAAGGGTGGAAAGAATCAGCAAGGGCAGAATTCCAAGTCTGCTAATGTTGTTGTTGGTACTACTGAGACGGGAATATCAAGGTATGGTAATTTACTCTACTGTTCTTTCCGTATGTCAATCTACCGATTGGTGGATGGACACTAGTGCTAATATACATGTGTGTGCTGATATTTCTTTGTTCTTTTCTTACTAGGTCACACGAGATTCAGCCATTCTAATGGGGAACGGGTCACATGCCACTGTTCATGGTGTTGGCACGGTCGATCTGAAGTTTACTTCGGGGAAGATCGTGTGATTGAAGAACGTGCATCATGTGTCATCTATCAATAAGAATCTCGTCAGCGGATCTCTTCTGTGCAGAAATGGCTTTAGACTGGTATTTGTGTCTAATAAATTTGTAGTGTCCAAGTGTGGACAATTTGTTGGTAAAAGCTATATGTGCGGAGGCTTGTTCTGCCTATCTCTTTCAGATTTGTGTAAAAATGTTGTGAATCATATTTGCAGTGGTAATGAGATTACTATTTGGCATTCACGACAGTGTCACATAAATTTTGGTTGCATGATGCGGTTAGCCAGTTTAGAGTTAATCCCGAAATTCATCATTGCCAAAGGTTCTAAGTGTCAAGTTTGTGTACAATCAAAGCAACCTCGCAAGCCTCATAAGGCCGCGGAGGTAAGAAACTTAGCACCATTAGAACTCATACATTCAAATCTGTGTGAGATGAATGGTGTGTTGACAAAAGGTGGTAAGAGATATTTCATGACTTTGATTGATGACTCCACTAGGTTTTGCTATGTGTATCTTTTGAAAACTAAAGATGAAGCTCTTCACTACTTTAAAATGTATAAGGCAGAAGCTGAGAACCAACATGAAAAGAAAATCAAAAGGGTTAGGTCTGATCATGACGGCGAGTACTTTTCTAATGAGTTCAATTTATTCTATGAGGAACATGGTATAATCCATGAGAGGACGCCTCCTTATTCACCCAGTCAAACGGGGTTGCTGAAAGAAAGAACCGCACTCTAACTGATTTGGTTAACGCCATGTTAGACACAGCGGGTCTTTCCAAAGCATGGTGGGGGGAGGCTATATTAACTTCATGTCATGTCCTAAACAAGATTCCCATAAAGAATAAAGAGATAACCCCATATGAACAATGGGAGAAGAAAGTACTATCACTTTCATACTTGCGCACTTGGGGTTGTTTGGCGAAAGTCAATGTGCCAATTTTCAAAAAGCGTAAACTTGGACCAAAAACCATGGATTGCGTCTTTCTAGGCTATACTCACCATAGCGTTGGATATAGATTTCTAGTGGTGAAATCTGGAGTACCTGACGTGCATGTCGGTACAATTATAGAGTCCAGAGATGCTACATTCTTTGAGAATATTTTTCCGATGAAAGTTATGCCTAGTTCATCGAATCAGAAGTCTGATACAACTCTTGAACCTGCCATTCCGATGGAATATTTTGAGCAAACCCCTGAGAAAATTCCTGAGGAGGAAGACAATGAAACTCTGAGGAAGAGTAAAAGACAAAGGACTGTGAAGTCTTTTGGTCCTGATTTCATTGTGTACCTTGTGGATGATACTCCAAGTACCATTTCTGAAGCATATGCTTCTCCATATGCGGAATACTGGAAGGAAGCAGTCCGTAGTGAAATGGATTCTATTATCTCTAATGGAACTTGGGAGATCACTGAGCGTCCTTATGGTTGTAAACTTGTAGGATGTAAGTGGGTGTTCAAAAAGAAGCTTAGGCCTGTTGGTACTATCGAGAAGTAGAAGGCATGGCTTGTGGCCAAGGGTTATACCAAAAGGAAGGCGATGATTTCTTTGATACTTATTCACCTGTGGCTAGATTGACTGCTATTCGAGTACTACTATCTCTAGCTACCTCACACGGTCTTCTTGTTCATCAGATGGACGTTAAGACGGCTTTCCTAAATGGAGAGTTGGATGAGAAAATTTACATGGAACAGCCAGATGGATTTGTGGTAGGAGGTCAAGAAGGAAATGTGTGCAAGTTGTTGAAATTTTTGTATGGTCTTAAACAAGCACCTAAGCAGTGGCATAAAAAGTTTGACAGAACTTTAACATCTGTAGGCTTTATTGTGAATGAAGCTGACAGATGTGTGTATTATCGTCATGGTAGGGGCGAGGGAGTCATTCTATGTCTGTATGTTGATGACATATTGATCTTTGGGACTAACCTTAATGTGATTAAGGAAGTCAATGATTTCTTGTCTCAGAATTTTGAGATGAAAGATTTGGATGTAGCTGATGTTATCTTGAACATCAAGCTATTGAGAGGTGATGATGGTGGGATTACATTGTTGCAATCCCATTATGTGAAAAAGGTTCTGAGTTGTTTTGGTTATAGCTACTACAAATCCTCTCCAACACCTTATGATCCTAGCGTGTTACTTAGGAAGAATCGGAAAATACCCAGAGACCAATTGAGATATTCTCAGATAATTGGTTCACTCATGTATTTAGCTAGCGCTACCAGGCCTAACATCTCGTTTGTTGTGATCAAACTAAGCCGTTTTGTTTCCAATCCGGGAAATGATCATTGGTATGCTCTTTAGAGGGTAATGCATTATCTAAAGGGTACTATAAGCTATGGCATTCACTATACCGGGTACCCCAGGGTACTAGAGGGTTATATCGATTCAAACTGGATATCTGATACCGATGAGATTAAGGCCACAAGTGGATATGTCTTCATACTTAGAGGTGGCGTTGTTTCATGGAAGTCTTGCAAGCAGACCATCTTAACGAGGTCAACAATTGAAGCAGAACTCACAGCATTAGATACTGCCACTGTTGAAGCCGAATGGCTTCGTGAGTTCTTGATGGATTTGCTAGTAGTTGAAAAAACGGTACCGACTATTCTGATGAACTATGACAATCAGACCGTGATCGTCAAAGTGAAACAGTTCTATGGATAATATGAAGGCATCAAGATATGTGAAGAGAGACTGAAGTCTATCAGAAAAATAAGAAACTTCAGAGTATATCCAAACAGCTAAGAATCTGGCAGATCCCTTCACAAAGGGTTTATCACGAAATATGATAGACAATGTATCAAGGGAGATGGGTTTGAGACCCATGTGAGTTATACCATAGTGGTAACCCATCCTATGTGATCGGAGATCCCGTGAAGTAGGATTGGCGAAACACGCTATTGGTTAACTGGAAGGGGAGTGCCTTTATAGACTTACTTCGTTGGAGATGCAATTCTCTCCTAAATCTGTATGGCAGGTTAATTTTTATTTTAATGTGTTTGTGGCTTGTTTAAGCAAAGATGTTGTCCTACAGAGCAATCTTGAAAGAACACACCTATATGAGTCCGATTGCTTGTCACAGTCTATGAAATAGGGTAATCTCTAGGAAGCTCATGAATAGGCCAAGAGTATGACTTATATGCTCCAACTCGTGGGGATGCATGGCAGCCTAGTATCAGTTAAGGACTTAAGTGAAACTTATTCATACAAAACTGTCAATTCAAGGCTTAGTCCATTGTGCAGTTGTGGATAAGTGTAGCTTTTGTTCTAGGTGGATGTTCAACCTTAACCGATCTCCATCGAAATACTGGTATATTAAAACAATACCGTGGATCAAAAAATTTGACATGTGCCCTTGGGATCTGGTGGGGAATTGTTGGAATTAATACGGGCTAAGCCCAATTTTAATTCTAATTAATTCCTGGAAAATCCCAAAGGCCCATGTGCACGTGCTAAAACTGTTTAGTCCCACATGGAGGATTAAAGAAGAGTTACACCATCTTAAAAGGTGGGACGTGGTATCCCCTCTTGTGAAATTAGAGAGAGCCAATACACGCGCTCGCTCGCTTGCTCGCCGTGCGATGCGGTGCGTGTCGGGTGCGGGCATGTTTTCTTTATCTATTCGAAAATCGAAACACACCGACTCGTAGTAAATGGCATTAACGAACGACTGGCAGTAACGATTCAGTTACTAGTGAGTAATGGCTGCGGTTAACACTAGTTGATGGCGAATCAATGGTGATCGTTTCCTTGGCGAATTAAAATCCTCTGACCTCTTTGTTTTTGGCTATTTATTTTCTGAAGAATAGAGTACTAACTCTCTTTTTTCCTCTCCGCTTTATGAAAGACGAAGACAGAATCCTACTATTTTTGTTACTGTCTCTGGCGATCTCCATCCGGCGAGGCACATGTACAACCGCACCGGGAGAGCAAGCCTCCGAACCCCGTCCTTGAAGGATTGCACGAGCGAGGACGAATAAGGTTTTTGGGGAGCGTTCGCACAACTGCTCGTTGTTTCCTCTTCATCTGATTCTCTGCCACGTCTACATCAACTACATGACTACTACCACGACGTCCACTACACCATGACGAACGACAACCTCACCAAGACTCCTGCTGCTGCTCCTTGTGCTGGATTTTGGTACGGCTATCTCAAACTTGTTGCTTGGTTAGCTTTATTATCTGTTGTTGCCTGGAACAATGAGATAGATATGCTAGTTTATGTCTTTCTAGAAATTCGTATGCCTATAGTATTCTTGTTTATCTGCTTTGTGAAAATAGCTAGAGTAATTTCTATGATTTATATAGTATATTTCTGGATTAAAGTAATTTGAAAAATACTCATATATTCAATAGGTGTAGAAACCTAAAGTTACGAACCGGAAGAAAAACTAGTGACTACTTAGGCATATTTAGCGACTGTAGACAAGGAATTCCGGAAGCACGCTATAACCGTAGCTCTTCGAATATCCTATGCAAGACTGATTCCAAAGGAGAAGCAACCTTGTAGGGAGGAAGAAGATGTAGTGGGGGTTAGGAAAGGTCAGAAAGGGGGCAGGAGGAAGGAAATGGAGGCCATGATGCTGCTTATAAAGGGAGCACTACTTGCTCATTCTTGCGGGCACGAGCTCGTTGCCGATCAAAACTTGCCGCATCTGTCACGGGATGACGTAGATGACGATGCGATGGGGCAGAGTAGTAGCACACTGTGGATGACAATCGTACGGTCGTGTGGCGTGGGCGCGCACACGCTGGTCGATGACAAGGTGACACGCGAAGCGATGGCATCGACGTCGGCTGTGGCATGGCTATAGCGGCAGCGGCGACGTGCTTGACGCACGACCTAGAAGCGGCATGGGCGTGGTTCTGCCGTGGCGGGGCCAGCCTAGCAGTGAGAGGAGAGGGAAGGATGAGTTGGCTGCCATGGGCAAAGGAGGACTCTGTGGTTTGGGCTGCTCAAGGGAAAGCGGGAGAGATAAATATTCGGGTCAAGGTGAAATGGGCTTCCGTCCAAAAAGATTGAATCCGAATGTATTTCGAATTTTTAGAGGTCAATTTGAATTTGGTTTGAATTCAAATAACTTTTGCTTTCTAGTATTTTATTTGATTCAACGAAATGAGAAGAAAGGATAAAGTAACTGGACAAATTTTGGACAGAATCTTTTAAAATTTAAAAATTTCCATTTAAGAAAAATTGCTTTACAAAATCTGCGATGTCACAGTTATCTTCATTGTGAAAAATGTGAAGCTTACTCGAAGTCTCTTGCTGTTGAAGTTTTATCAAAGAGCATGCAATACGTGTTTGACCAGCACGACATTGACACTAGCTATGGATACTCTCCACTCTCCTCTGTGGGAAAGCTCAGGACTAAGCTATGGGTTACAAATCGAAAAGCGATCAAGGTTTGCGCAAGACAGGGGTTTGGGCTCAAACTAGAATTATAAACTATGTTGGTGGCTTCCACGAGAATTATTCGAAACTCGCGATCCAGTGTCCAACTCTGTTCCCCTCAGGTTCCAGTAGGAGATTGACACGTGCGCGTATGTTCTGTTCTTCTGCGCAGACTGCGGCTGCTTGCCACCGTGTTGCCCCTCTTCCTTTCCCCTACTATCCAAACTAGGGCTGGAAACGAGCCCTCGGCTCGTTCAGGCTCGTTTCCAAAGCAAGCTCGGCTCGGCTCGGCTCATTTGGAAAACGAGCTCGAGAGCCAGCTCGGCTCGACTCGGAAAAATGCTCGAGATGGCTCGAAAAGCTCGTTCAAGCTAGTGACCTCTCCATGTCCAGAAACAGAGGCAGAATGTGATTATGTGAACCATTTATCCTAAATTTAATAATCTAATCATCATAAACAATAAAACAAAGTCAGAAACAAAGTCAACAGGAGTTCATTGTCAGTTGCCTAAAGTGAGCTTAACACCAACAAAGAATCCATTTAAGTGGCTAAGTTTCGGTTGTTCATTAACAGGCTATTGTCAGTCAATTTTCCATGTAAAGTTCCTCGCCAATGTTTCCTTTACTAGCAATAATACTCATCTGGTTTCTGAAGAAGCTTTCGAATATACACTCATCACACTAATTAAAACTGAACTGTATGAGTATGACATGACGAAGTGGGTGGAGCTGGGCGAGAGGGAGGTGGCGGGTGGAGATGGGGGAGGTGGAGGCGGAGGCGGCGGGTGGAGATGGGGGAGTGGGAGGGGGAGGCGAGTGGAGCTGGGGGAGGCGGAGGCGGCCAGTGGAGGAGGTGGAGGCAACGAGATGACTCCTGAAGCATGTTCGGCTGGTGGTCTGTGGATAAGGCAAGGGAAGAGATTAGAAGTGGAGGAGAGATGGAAGAAGAAATAGAATGAGGAAGAACTAATAGACGGAGGCAACGAAATGAAATAGAGAAGAATTAGAAGTCAAGGACTCGAGAGAAATAACAGAGGGAGGCAACGAGCCAAACGAGCCAAGCGAGCCGCTCGCGAGTGGCTCGAGCTTGGCTTGAAAAAATTACGAGCCAGAAGTAAGGTTTGGCTTGGCTTGAACAATTATGAGCCCGAGCCGAGTCGAGTTGGCTCGCGAGCCTCGAGCTATTTTTCCAACCCTAGTCCAAACACATCTGGTTCGGGCGTATCTTGTTTACATAATCTATCTTCAATGGTTTGACCATCGAACCTTAAGGAACTTGATGACACTTCCTTGTTCTCCGCTTGATTCTCAAGAATACTAACAGATGCTCGCAGTAGGTCTAATCCTCCCGCACATCGAGAGTTTCCAACGGAGTTTCCTCACGGGACACTGAGGCACTTCTTCGTGTGAAACATGGAACACATCATGCACACCCTCAAGTGCACCGTAGCTCCAATCATGCAATCGCCCTAACTCTCTCGATGATGCGATAAGGCCCAACATATCGAGGAGCCAACTTGCCCTTGATGCCAAAACACCGATGGCCCTGAAGGGTGAGACTTTGAGATACACAAATTCATTGGGCTCAAAGCTCAACTCACGCGACGACGATCCGCATAGCTCTTTGTCCGGATCGGGCCGCGGCGCATGCTCGCGATCAACGAACTTGACTCGGCCTCATTGATCGACCGCTAAAACCGCCGCCGCTCCGACCAGTTCAATGGGGTTCTCGCATCTCCCATACAAGGCCTCAAATGGTGCCATACCAAGATCGGCTCGAAAGCTATTGTTGTAGGAGAACTCCGCGAATGGTAGGCACTTTTCCCACTTCTTCCCATAGGAAAGAACACAAGCACGAGCATATCTTCCAACACTTGGTTGACTCCCTCCGTCCGCCATCACCGAGGATGAAAGGTCAGATCAAGTGGAGGCGTCCCCATAGCTTCTGCGACTATGCCAAAACCGCGAGGTGAAAAGTGCACCACGATCGAAATAATCGCCTTCTGCACACCGTGAAGACTCACAATCCTCGAGACATAAAGTTCGCCAAAGGACGGCGATGTCTTGACAGAAGGAAATGTGCCACTTTAGTCAACCCGCGATCACTACCCAAATAGCATCATTCCTTTGGACGAGCGGGCAATCCGTGATGAAGTCCATGCCAACGAATCCCACTTCCAGTCGCAAAGGTCGAAGAAGACTCGACGTTGATGCTCGCCTTCACACGACAAAGACACGCCGAGAACGAACTGGCAATCTCACGCTTCATTCGTCCACTGTCCGACGAAGGTCCCGATACATCTTGGTAGCCCCGGATGAATAGACAAAGGAGAATCATGGGCTTCGCGAGAATCAAATTCAATTCCATGACTTTAGGAACCACAAGACGCCCAAACCACACAACGCCTCTCGCCCGAAAGCACTTGGCCATCCCATCCTTGATGTTCGCTTGATTTGGCTCACACCAACATCCACTGGCCGCTCTTGATTTGGCAAGGTTGGTTGCACAACCAATAGCAAGAGAACCGCTCGATCAAACCCAAATTGAGGCGCTGGAATTTCAATGAGGTAGGTCAGCTCTTGGAGCATCAACATGTTACAATACACCTTCCGATGAGTGCATCAAGAACGACATTGGCCTTGCCCGATGGTACAATACCCATGTCATAGTCCTTGATCAATTCCAACCATCTTCTTTGCCCGAGGTTCGATCCGCGGTGAACAAGTACTTCAAGCTCTTGTGGTCGAATACACCTCACAACGGTTACCAATCGATAATGCCGCCAAATCGAGCAGCTAACTCCAAGTCATGAGTAGGATAGTTGAGTTCATGAGGCTCTACCATGATGCATAGGCCACAACCTTGCCTCCCCGCATAAGAACACAACCAAGACCTCGACGAGAAGCATCACAATAGATATCAAAACTCTTGTGAATATCTGGGAGAACAAGCACTGGGCTGAGGTCAACCGCCTTGAGTTCCCAAACTCACATCACAAGCAATGACCACTCAAACTTCTTGTCTTTCTTGAGTAGTTCACCATATTTCTGCAATCTTGGAGAAATTTCGATAAAGCGCGATAGTAGCCACCAAACCAAGAAAACTCCAGACATCGGTGATCGACTTTCACCGACCTTGCTAGGATCCACGACCACACCCCGCTGAAAGAACATGGCCCAAGAATGCCACTTCCTTCAACGTAACTCGACTTGCCGAATTTGGTATACAACGGTGCTCACGCAGCCTTGCCCAACACAAGCTTAAGATGCTCAGATGCATTAGGACGAGGCCGCCTCAGCTTCTTAGGACAACTACTGAGTGGCCCTTGTTGTGGCAGAGAAGCGGTGACGTCTGGCCGCGGGGTTGCGGGAACACTGCTGGGTCGCAGTACGCGATCGAGTCACGACCGCGGAGGACGTGGAGCTGGTGCCGAAGGCTCCGGCGGGTGAAGTCAAAGAACGGCCACCGGCAGGGACCAACCCGGGACGAACGAGGCCGCCTCGCGCGCAGACTGGCCTCCCACTTGCGCTGCGACTCCGCCGCTCTCGCCTTATGCTCGGCGACGATGGCCTTGTCCACTGGTCCGAAGTCGGAAGTCCACATAGAGAGCTTGTCCTCAAGCTCCTCGACAAACCTCCATGAACTTCTCCTGGCCTCACGCGGGCCACCTCAGCAGAGCGCACTCGCCGTCAAGAAAAGGGCTCAGAGAGCAGGGCCAAACCACCAAATCGACTTCCAAACGCGAATGGAAGAACGAGCAATCGCTTGAGAAGCCCCAAAATTTCAGTAGCTCAAAACAGCCCAAAAATCGTGGTATAACCACCTACGAGCACTAGCTAATCTCATATCACTTCTTACCCTTTCATTCCCACAAGTTTTAGTTGAATTTACCTCTCATTTCCTACCTTAATTACTAACCACTAGCTAGCTGTCCAAATTCCTTTCTCCAACCTCTCATGTTTCTCCCAAACCAAGTTAATCGATAGAGGCTAATTTTTGAAAGGAAGAGAGGCTTAAGTGAGGGTAAGGTGAGATGAGCAAGCTATGCAGTAAGGAGAAAAATTAGAGAACTTACTTAAGTTTTCATAACTATCTGAAAGTAAGTTTTCAAATATCCTAAAGACGCAAGCTAGGGTTTTACTCAAGATGGCTCGATACCAACTTTAGAGGACCCGAATATTTAACTAGTAACACTTAACCTCCAAATGGTTCTAGCATTACTAATTAAACATTCTAAGCCTCGATGGGCATATGTTTCCTAATTGCAACATATGCACATCATCACAAAATTACACATCATTTCCATACAACATACATCACTAAGTTCAACCACGACATACATAAAGTAAAGTTATTACAAAAGAGAGCCGACCGCCAAATAGAACAATAAACAAGAATGACAATGAAGCAAAGGTGCCATAAGATGGCTAGAACAAAGTCGACCGTTAGCCATACACCCACAGCAACCGACGCCGCTAAGCTAGTCGCCTAGCTACCACAACACAACACAAAAGTGAGGCCCCTCAGCTCACCTTCTTCCTCTGCAACAAAACATAGCAACCGAGTACAAAGATTGTCTTTGTACCCGCAAGACCGACGTGTGGAATAGCGACCTATCCATAAACTACATGCAAGCTTATTTAGGTGGAGGTTGTATGTCTCATTTTGCATGAAGCCAACTTTATTTGCAATAATGAATACATTTTAAAAGCAAGTTTGCAAATGTGTTTTGTTATCAAAGTAAAAGTAGTAAAGATACAATTAACCACTGGAAGTGACTATCCCAATATATACAACATAGTATACAACATCTCAGTCTAACTCTTGAAAGACCTGCCAAGCGTGTCCATAACCTAGACGAGGCTATTCGAATAGTTTTAACCCCGTGGGTGTACCAATGTACCACACTTGCATCGCCTTTAAGCCACAAAGCACACTCCGAAGGTATGTTACCTGGCTAAGTCCTACGAGACTTTTTCCAATATTGTGTATCAACCACGAGCCGCTCAGGGTAGAAACACCATACGCTTATTGCAAGTCGAAGACAACAAATCCCATCACGGGAAGTCTTTCTGACACTACAATGCTCCCAACACCATCCTCCCGCGACCTCCCGCGACCAGAGGGCAATACACGCCAAAGTACTAAGTCAAGAGAGGTCCCATACCTCTAATGTGGTTAGCACGCTAAAATGCTTGGTTTAGTGTAACAAGATGTTCGGTCCTTGTTGACCCGGCACCATTCCGCCACACCCAAGAATCACACCATCATACCATTGTGCCCAAGTCTAAATCTTTTGTTTTCAGTTTTAGTTTTCATAAGTAGACATAGCACAAGGTGGAAATCATAATCATAATAAGTTTGATGTGATCAAGGTTATCGATAAGTCGATAACCGCCCATTTCTACCGAAACTAAGCATGGCTAAGCAATTAATTCGCAACTACTAATGACAAGAGCCCATCCATGAACTCTAAATCACAAAGAAGTAACCTAGGCTCATGGTAGTAGAGGATAATCATTTGCTAAGGAAATGCATCTATTAGGCCAACTATCAACCCAAAATAGCAATGCATACATAGAATTTGTAATCAACATAAATACTTAAAATATCGATTAACATGATCAAACTGCTTGCCTTCTTGCCGTTGCTCAAGCCGTTGTGGAGGGTCGCTTCCTGGATTACCGCAAATGTCGAATCCTAAGCGCAAAGGCAAAAAGAACCAAGAACAACCAATAAGACTAGCAACACTTAAACAAAAGAGCAAGCAAAAATTATCTAAATGCGATTAAACTTATACACAAGGTGAAATACGAATATACCAAGACATAGAAACTGAAAACCTAATTTGGATTTGTGGTAAAAGATATTACCTAAAAACACATTTTCTACCATAATTAGCAATCAGAGCAAAACATTTTCTAGGAGGTTTTGAAGCTGAAATTTTGTGGTAGCTATCTACTGGCATAGAGGTAATCCATATAAAATTTCAGGTCATTTGGAGTTAAAATGATTTAGTTATGATTTTTCTAAGATGCAAAACTAGCATAATGCACTTTCCGTAAATATAAACTTGTGCAAAACCTATTTCACATTATAGAATGATAACAGAGGATTTCCTAACATCAAATTTCTATTTTTAGGATTTCAGTGGAATTATCGTGTCTATTACATCATTAAATGAATTTTTAAGTGTCGCTAATAAGGTTAAATCTACTAACATATTTTTCTAGTGTGATTTAGGCCTCCCACCAATTTTAGATTAAAGTTTAGTTTAATAACAAATTTATCAAAGTTAAAATCATACAATTATCGATATACGTAAAAGATATGCATTTTCCAAGTTTTGATACAATTCTAGAATATATAAAAATAGCGTAAAACAAGTTATAAAAGACTACATAATTTTCTACTATGAAGCAAAGCTAAAAGCATCTTGAATTAGTTATGAATTTCTAAAGTTTTGATACAATTTTCATTGATAAATAATTACTTACGTAAATAAAAACCAACCCAACCGATAATAAACGACGCGACGCGGTCAGCCGATGTGAAATCCAACGAGCACACGCGATCAAACAGCGGCACGCGCGATTCATAATAGAAACCCACCGTTGGATCAAGATCCAACGGCCACGAGGAAGCATGCAACCGGAGGGTGCGACATTTCGACGAACCACGCATCGCAGATCTAAAGATGAACGGCTCGAACCCAGATTAACCGAAGGTCCGATTGCACACGGAATAGGTCTTAGGTCCGTATTTGGTTCGCGTCTGAGTCTCGTGGTATTCGTCTTGTCGCCATCGGCTTGGAATTTTTTGGGAAAGGGCTTTTTGATCATTTGCTCCGGTTTTAAATCGCCTTATATTATTTGTATTTATTTTAGGCTGGATTAATTATTTGCCCAGGTTTGATTTTCTTGTTTAATGTTTTGCCATTTTTGCAATTTTGTAATTACTTTTCCTATTTCAGACAACATAACATGACTCATATGCCCCTGGTCTGGATTATAATCTCTCTCGCTCTCTGGTCTCCACCGACCCGATCCCCTCCGAAGTCTCGTCTTTTCCCTTGCGCCCTCTCACCCCAACTCAACCCGCTCCCCTCTTGCCGTGACACTCTCGCCTGCACAACTCGTGGCCGGCACGTCCTCACGCATCCTCTCCTTCACTGCTGGCAGCAGAGCCTCGCCTAAAGCTGGGATGGGGGGTTGGTGCAGGGGCAGCGGTCTTGCTTGGAGCTTAGGGACGATGGAGGTGGCACGAGCTCAGGGGCGACCTCACGTGGTGCTCGGGGACGACGGAGGCAGCTGTAGCGGCCTCTCTCTCTCATCCCAACATAGATGGATATGAACATGTGGTGGATCTGTTGGTTTGTACAATTTCTTGAATCTGAGTTCGCTATTAAATTGGGCATGGATTGACATGTGCTTAGGTAAAGGATATATTCGTCTTTTCCCGTGGGTTAAAATGACTAATGTAAATGAAAAATGCAGAAACGGCGAAAGATCAACCAAGAAATCATACTGGAACAAATAATCAATGTGGTTCGAGATAAATAAAAATAATAAAAGTTGATTTAAAGGTAGAGCAAATAATAAAAAATCCCTTTGGGTAACCCAAGAAAAGGATGCTAAACCCTCGCTGCCGCCGCGGACATCTCCTCCGCCATGGCCGACGAGCTCGACGAACTCCTCGGGTTCCTCTCCAGTGACTCCCCTCAGGTGTCACTACACTACTACCCCCCTAAACCCTTGTAAACCCCAACATGCCCCAAACCCTAACCCCCACCGCTGGCTCTAACCAACCACGCTTCTTTCCTTGCTTCCCCGCAGGTACGGGGCGCGGCGGTGGACATCGTGCGGGGGCTCACCGGCGACGGAGAAGGCTTGCGCGCCCTCACGGTGCGTGCCGACCGCGCGCTGCCGGCTCTGCTCCGGTTGCTCGCATCCGCGGGAGGCGGCGCGGGCGAGGCGGCAGCGGACTCGCTCGTCAACCTCAGCCAGGACGACGCGCTCGCCACTCGCCTCGTCGCGCTCGGCGGCGTCGCGGCCGCTATGGACGTGATGTCCAAGCGCGGAGGTGAGCAGCCGGGCCTCGCCCGCAGCCTCGTCATGCTGCTCGTCAACCTTACCCAGGTCGAGTCCGGCATCGCCGCCCTCCTCCAGGTCCGTCCCCGCCACTCGTCTCCCTGTCTCTAATATTAGCTGCAAAATTGCTGTTTTTTTATTAAAAAATCAGAATGTTTGGTGTATGTCAATTCTTATCACTCCTTTGTGGCAATTTGATCTATTCATGGCGCTAGAATCAATTTTTTTTGCTTTAGTGTACTCATGTTTTTGTTGTTGATGGATGCTGTTCAAATATTTTTTGTTTGGAGAAAGAGTGTTAAAGTTGTGATCATCCTATGATTTATTTTGGAGCACTGATTTTCTCAAAAGAAAGAGAAGAATAAAGGTTTTAGTTCTGACGATTAATTATCCAATAAAGTTGCATCACCTTGAATTAATGATTTCACATGCATCAGCATCAGCTGGTGTGAGTCACTTTGATGATTTGATCCTTTTGGTTAAATTCAATCCTTGGTGCTGTTAAAGTCTTTACATTAGGTAACTCATGAAGTTATTATCAATTTTATGATCCATGCTACTCCTAATGAGTCCAGAAGCATTGCAAATTTGTCGTTAATTCGATTTGTTGGTGAAATTACAAACATCACTGTTTCGGATAATTAAGTTTTGGTCATACCTGTGACCGCCTTTAAGATTGCAACCTAACTCCCTTTCATCCACACGTTAAGTGTTGAGCTTTCTCAAATGATGATATTGTTGTTACATTAGTTTTGGTAAATCATTATCTTTTTTGTTGATGAGTGATTTCTGGTGTTCAGATCAGTAAATCGTAGCAAGACTAATGTACAGGAAAGCATGTGGAATATAAATACTGTTTCTAATTTTTTCTGCTTTGTAACTAAAGCATGTATAGATTACTGAATATAGCTCTCTTTTTTCTCGAAAGGTTGGGGATGAAAAGGTGCAAGGGTTATATGTTGCAAAGCTTGTGCGGTCATTCTGTAGGTCATCTAGTGAGTCTGAAGGTGAATTTCTTCTATTCTTATGTTCCTTATTTTCATTGCCTGTGTTCCTTCGTCTTTTAGTTGTTACTTGTTAGTTATTTCTCTTGCTTTATCGTATTTTTGTTCAGCTGTCAAATTCTGCAATTCTGTACTATGGTTGAAAATCCTGAAATTTACTCAGCCCAGCATCACAGCCTAGAAATAATCCCAGTGACAGTGTCAGGGGATGGGCGTTGGGAGCGGAGGCGGAAGGGAAGGGGGAAGGATCAACTCGGGCGGATGCGGATTGCGTCGGGAAGCAATGGTGGAGGCGTGGATGAGCGATGCGATGAGCGTGAGTGGGTTTTAGCGCAAGGAGATTGGGAAATAACCCAATCCTTTGCTGATTTTCATTGATGCATATGCTGCGTATATAAAGGGATACAAACGGACTTGGAAGGTATTATCCTTCCTAATGCAATACAGACTAACTTGGAAGGTATTATCCTTTCTAATGCAAACTTCCCTGATAAGACTTTCCTATAGTAAACTTGCCTAATTGCAACTTCCTAATTTGAGGATTCCTAAATTGCCGCTTGGGCCGGCTACGCCTTCTCCTTGTAGCGCCGGCCATACACGCAGCGCCACATGACAGACAGAATGTAATATTGTCTAGATTGGTCTTCTGATGTTTTCCACTTGTTATTGTTGGTGATATGCCCTAGAGGCAATCATGGAGATGATTGTATCACGTCTATATTTATGAGTTCTTGAATAAATGTTATTCTGTTCCTTGAATGAATCATTAGTTCTGAAGATCAACGAGTATGTGACTTGTTGGTGAAACACTTCGACTTATATGATGTTCTAAAAGTATCCATGGTCGAATGTCACCGATCGAACACGGTGACTCTACGACCGATACATGTATTGATTGATGATCATGTTTCACGGTCATGGATATAGCGATATCGAATCAATAATGTAAACACATGTTAGAGAACATGAGGTTGGATTGACCCACCTTGAGATACTATAGAGATTGTTATGATTCTATGTGTTATTAGTTGGTCTCAAGCAATGATGATGTATAATCCTTAGACTTGAGATCAGCATGGTTCCTACATGTGTAATAGCACTCTTAGGGGTTGCCAAGCCTTTGCTAAATGCTTGGTTAGTTATAAAGGTAGCTTTCGGGTATGCTATGAAACATGCGGAGGGATGTGACTGATCGGATATGGGATTTGCCCCTCCTAATATAACGGGAGGGATGTCTTTGGGCCCCTCGAAGTAGTCGGATAAAGAAAGTGCATGGCCATGCCACTAGTGATCGAAGTGTTCGTCCACGTAACGTTATCCGACAACTCGATCGAGAAAATATTGAACAGTCCATGGATGACACTTTATCTCACTTGGAGTTCAAACCAGATATCGTGAGGCAAAGGGAAAATACTAGAGTAAGTCGCTTAGTTCGATCGGATCCGGACAAGTCGTATGATGATACGAGCAAGTCGTAGGCGATCGAGCGAAATCCTGAGTGGTCGAACACGATCGTAAGGAGTTCTGATGGTCGTATAAAGATAGGACACAGTGCGTAAGTGATGAGGACCTAGTCGTAGATCATATTGCATTAAAGTTTGTCAGATATAATTTGTGTGTATTCGGAATCGTTATGTTCTGCTAGGGACCGCTCGACTAAGTGGTCGGAAAGGGTTTCAGTCACAACCAATTACACATAAACCTAACGGGTCACACACTTAATGGGATGGAACAAATCGATGCGAATACGATTCGTTAAATGTGTTCGGATAGGATCCGACACGAGGCACTATATAAGGAGATGCTTGAGGCTAGTTTTAGTGACAAGTGAGACACGTGAGTTGTTTCCACTGAAACCCTAGCCGCCATCTTCTTGAGAGAGCCTTCCCGTGCGACTTGGTGCTAGCACATCGGCGTACGGTTGTTCCTTCTCTGGACGTGTGGATATCGTAGAGGCGCTACTGCGGTCGCTGTTGTGCTGAGGACGATCCGTGACCTTCGAAGGGCGTGGAGGCTCTTTGGAGAGACGATCGACTAAGAGGGCGATTGGGCGATCATCTCGACCACTACATCAGTGCGTTCATCGTCGGACTAGGTCGCTCGACTCTACTTCCATTGCTGCGGCGTCGGTGGTAATGATGCGTGATCATCTATCTTGCTTGGCATCTGGTTTACGTGGTAGAAATTTTGAATTGTTGCTAGCGTAGCTTACACGTATCCTACGGTTATTGGATATCATTTTATTGATAAGAAGATATCTAGATTTGCCTTTTCTTTGTGAAATGATCCATTTTTAAACTTTGCAACCCCTTTTGTGATTGTTTGGCTTGTGAGAGAAGTCAACATCAATTCACGATAAATTGACTTACTTTTGACACTTTGCATGCAGATGAAGATATTTTTGAACATGTTGCCTCTATACTTGTGAACATCTCAAAGGTTGAAGCTGGTAGGAGAATACTAATGGAACCTAAGAGAGGTCTTCTGAAGCAAATTATACGTCAATTTGATTCAACAAATCAACTTAGAAAGAAAGGGGTACGTACAGCTCATTTTGAATCTTGATGCTGGTGTTAATGTGACATGATCTATACATTACATGTTCTCTCCTGATTTATTTATTTTTACATACTTTGACAAGACATGTTTGTTACATATGTATATTAGCTTAGGGTGTTCTTTGCATATTGCTAACCCTATATATGTTATATTGGCCTTTTGTCCCATTGGAATAGATTAAGAGTTCAAGTGTTCACTAAGGTGCTAGGCGCTAGCTGGGTGGTGGACCGGTGCCTAGCGCCTTGGCCGCCTAGGCGGCCGACTCAGCAGAGGCGACGGGAGCAGAGCGAAGCGGCGAGCGGAGTGAAGCAGAGAGAGGCGGCGGAGGCGAGGAGCAGCGAGTGTGTGGCGAGGAAGCGAGGTGATAGCGAGCAGGAGGCATGGAGGAGGCGGGGAGGAGGGCGGGAGGGAGGCGGAGGTGGGAGGCGAGCAGAGCGAGGCGAGGCGAGGCGGCGGGAGAACTAGGAGGGTCGAGGCCTCGAGGGGGACGAAGGAGGCGGCGGTTCGTTCGTTCAGCTGCGCACTAGGCCTCACATCGGTTGGCCCAGCCCAACAACAAGCCAACTCAGTCCTTAGATCCTCAGAGTCACACACACTTGCCCTAATAACATCGTCGCCGCCTCCACTCGCCACTCGCCGCTCGCCTCGCGTCTCACTCATGCGCCTGCCTCGCCAGCGATGTGGCGGCGGCGGCGGTGAGATCTAGTGGCGGAGAGGCGCAAGTCCTCCGCCTCGGCCACTCCACGCGTGGGGCGTGTAGCGCGCCAGTCCGCGACCTCGCCTCGCCAGCGGCGGCTCCTCGCCTCGGTCCATCGCCCGCCTGCTGCCTAGTCTCACGGCCCTCGCGCGCTCGCCAATCCGCGGCCTCGCCTCCTCTGCCTAGCATGCCGATTAGGGGCAAAGCGCAGCGGCAGGCTAGCATCAAGCGCCTAGGCGGTCTAGGCGGCCGCCTCGGGAACACTGAAGACTTGTCATTTCAACATTGTATCAGAGCAAGGTTTAGGGTTTGCCCCGTGACCGCCGCCCACCCCGCGTCGTGCACGCTAGTCGACTGAAGCAGAGCCCGCACTATGTTTTTCTTCCCTTCCGCCGTTGCTTTGTTTTTCGCTCTCCCACTGCTGGATCCCGCGTGAAGCTTCCGCGCGCTCCGTGTCGAATCCGCGCCGCCGCCTGGATCTCGCCTCCGTTGGATCCCGCCCGCCTCTAGATCCACCGCGCCGGCGATGCGCCTCTCCGTGCGACCCCGTGTTTCGAGTGCATGCGCCACCTCTAGCTCCGCGCACTCCCATGCTCCTTCGTGCGGCACCTCCCGCGACGCGTGTTGTAGTGCACCTCCGTCGCGTCTGCGCCTCTGCGCCACGTGCACTTTGTGCAGCCCATGTAGATCCGGTGGCTCCGCCGAATCTGCCGTCGCCGCCGCTACGGCTCGCTACGAGCTCGCCGTCGTCTCAAAGCACGCGCGCCAGCGCAGCGCCTCCGACTCGGTCCGGACGCCCCGTCGTTGCCCTGCCACATGCCTTGCCACATGATGCAACCGTAGATCTCGTGGCCGCCGGTGCTGCACCTTTACCTTTTGGCGCCGCTGGTAGCATACCCGTAGGTCGTGCACTCACGTCCCATTCTTGGCTTAGCGGCCATGCCGTCGCCTGTCTCGAGTGGCGCGCCGATCTGCCTCGGGCGTTGCCGCCTCCTCCCTGTTCTTGAGCCGCCGCTGTCTGGTCTCGGGACGCCACCGCCGCTCCTGCCTCGGGATGCCGCCGCTGACCCTGCTTCGGTTTGCCCCCACCTCGGGCCACCATCGCTGCCCCGGTCTCGGGACATTGCCGCCGCTCTTGCGTCTGTCGCCACCGCGCCTCGGCGCCGTCCATTGTCTTGGTCTCGAGTCTTTGCAACCGCTCCTACCTCAGGACACTGCCGCCTTGCCACCCCGACCTTAGGCCGCCGCTGCCGCCCAGTCTTAGGATGTTGCCGTGCCACCCCTGCCTCGGGCCACCGCCGCCCCTGCGTCAGGCTCTGCTCATCTGGCAATTGCTTCTTAGTAGTCCTCGCCTCTGCTACCATCCCCGTCCGGTATCTTGTCTTCGTGGATCTTGGACTCTGATGCTTTTTTTCACATGACACTAGATTCTACTCGCCTCAGCCACGTGAGTCCGGCTTTCCTTCCATTGGTCAGAGTGTAGATGGTACCTCTCTTCCTATTGCAGGCTGAGACATCCTTTCTACTTCCTTTCATGTTCCTTAGCTTACTATGCAGCTTATATCGGCCGGTTAGATCACTGATCACGACTGTCATGTTATTCTTGAGTCCGACTCTTGTTGTGTCCAGGACTGCCACACGGGGACTTTGCTTGGTGCTGGCCCTTGGCGTCGTGATTCGCAGTGTTTTGGGGAGCTCGACTGGCTGCACCTTCCTTTCGCTGTCTCCACTAGCCAGTCATTCACTACACCTGTCTCTGTTTTTTCTGCGTCCTCTACTGCTTCTTTTGCTCAGTGGCACCATCGTTTGGGTCATCTTTGTGGATCGCGATTATCGTCTCTAGTATGTTGTGGTCTTCTTGGGTCTGTTTTTGGTGACATCTCTTTACCTTGTATGGGTTGTAACCTTAGCAAGCAGCTGCAGCTCTCCTGTCCCTCTAGTGACTCTGTCTCGGCTCGTCCTTTTGATCTTGTTCGCTTTGACGTTTGCGGTCCGGCTCCCTTTGTTTTGAAAGGGGGCCATCGATACTATGTGATCTTTATTAATGATTATTGTCGTCATACTTGGATCTACTTCATGTCCTGTCGCAGTTAGGTTCTCTCTATTTGCCAGAGTTTTGCCACCATGGTTCAGACCTAGTTTGATTCGTCCATTCGTGTTTTCCTGCTGATTCTGCCGGCGAGTACCTATCTGCTTGCTTTGCGTCGCTTTCTCGTGGCGGTACTCTTCCTAGTACTCTTGTCACGGTGCTCACGCTTCGAAGCGGTGTCTCTGGCGTAAGCATAAATCACTTGTTTGAGCAGTTCTTGCTATCATGTTTGCCTCTTACATTCCACCTCATGCGAGCTAAGGCTGTCTCTCTACTGCTTTCCTCATCAACATGCAAAGCTTCCTTTGCTTTTGAGTTCTACTCTGTGAGCGTCTCTCACGGTCGGGCTCGAAATCTGATCACCTTATTTGTTTGGCTATGTACCTTTGTCCTTCCACCTCGTGAGTGCACCAAGCTGACTGCTCAGTCGGTTGAGTGTGTTTTTCTTGGCTACATTCTTGAGCATAAGGGTTATCGCTGCTACGACCTTATTGCTCGCCGGATGAGGATCTCTCGGGACATTACCTTTGATGAGTCCCGGCCTTACTAGTCTCGTCCATCTACTGTCAGCTCAGATTCTTTTGTTTAGTCGATCTCTTTTCTGACTTTTCCTGACACTCAGCTTTCCACTTCTGTTTCGCTTCCAACAACACCTTCTCCACTCCCCTCTCAACCTTCTTCGCTTCCCTCTCCTCCGGCTCAACCTGTTCCCTCTTCTCCGGAGTTTCCCTCTAGCTCTTTTGTTGAGGTTCCATTCTTTCCCTTGCACTACTCTCACCTTCCTCGGCCTACTCCTTCTCCAGTTGAACCTTCGTCTTTGCTGGGCTCTGTTCCCAGCTCTTCTTCTGTCTTTGCTGGGTCTTGTCCACCTTCCACATACGATCTTCGTGATCGTCGCACTATCGAGCCTTACAGCGCTATGGTTTGTGACATTTGCTCTTTATGAGCCTACGACTGCTTTGTGAGTAGTTGCTCACCACTGAGTGGCAACTCACTATGTTTAAAGAGACTACTGCTTTGGAGCGTATTAGCACTTGAGATCTTGTGTCCTTACCCGCGCATCACTCCTATCACGTGCAAGTGGGTGTACAAGATCAAGACCTGCTCGAATAGTTCTCTTGAGGGCTACATGGCGCGTCTTGTGGCACATGGTTTTCAGCAAAAGCATGGTCGTGACTACGATGAGACCTTCGCTCATGTCGTTCACATGACCACTGTTCGCACTCCTTGCTGTGGTCTCTGTTTGACAATAGCCCATCTCAGTGGACATCAAGAATGATTTTCTCAATGGCGAGCTGCGTGAGGTCTACATGCAGCCGCCCCCTTGGTATTCTATCCCTAATGGTATGGTTTGTCACCTTCGCCGCTATCTCTATGGGCTCAAACAAGTCCCTCGTACTTGGTTTGACCGCTTCTCCTCTGTTGTTGCTGCTGCTGGCTTCGCCAATGATCACGACCTTGCCCTCTTTGTTCACACCTCTCCTTGGAGTCGGGCGCTCCTCCTATATGTGGATGATATGATCATTATTGGAGATGACTCTCAGTACATTGCCTTTTGAAGGAGCTTCTCAATGGCGATTCTTGATGTCTGATTTGGGTCCTCTTTGTTACTTCCTTAGGATTGAGATCACTTCTACACCTGGGGCTACTACCTCTCCCAGGAGAAGTACATTCAGGATATCCTTGCTCGCGTTTGTCTCACTGATCAACGCATGGTGGATACTCCTATGGAGCTTGGTGTTCACCTTCGGTCTACTAATAGTGAGCCTCTTTAGGACCCGCTCGCTACCGCCATCTTGTCGGGAGCCTTGTCTACCAGGATCACTCGACCTGATATTTCTCACCCAGTTCACATCCTAAGTTAGTTTGTCTCTGTTCCCACTCAGCTCCACTACAGTCACCTTCTTCGTGTTCTGCGATATCTTCGTGAGACCATCACTCGTCGCCTTTTCTTTCCTCTCTCGATTCTGCTGCGACAGGCGTACTACGAGGCAACTGCGCTAGCGATTATTCTGATCGTCGACCTTTTTCTGCCTATTGTGTTTTCCTTGGTTCTTCTTTGATTGCCTCGAAGACCAAGAAGCAGATTGCCGTTTCCCGTTCGAATGCCGAGGCTGAGTTGAGAGCCATGGTGTCGTTGACAAGTGATATCACCTGGCTTCGTTGGCTACTTGAGGATTTCGGTGTTTTAGGTTCTGCACCGACTCCTCTCTTATCAGATAGTACTAGTGCGATCAGCATTGCTCGAGATCGATGAAGCATGAGCTACTTAAGCATATTGGAGTAGATGCTTCATACATGAGATCGCAGGTGTAAGATCAAGTTATTGCTTTTCAGTATGTGCCTTCGGAGCTTCAATTAGCAGATTTCTTCAAGGCACAGACTAGAGCTCAGCACAGTTTTTACCTCTCCAAACTCAATGTTGTTGATCCACCATGAGTTTGAGGGGGTGTTACATATGTATATTAGCTTAGGGTGTTCTTTGCATATTGCCAACCCTGTACATGTTATATTAGTCTTTTGGCCCATTCTAATAGATTAAGAGTTCTCATTCGAACATTGTTATTATGTTTTCTCAATTACTTATCACATGCCATCAAATTTTATTGCAATTTAATGCGGAGCTGCTACAGTGTCCAAGAGTACACATAGAGGGGATCTTAGCAAATAAGTAGTAATGACAATTCAATTTGTAAATTGGAATATTGCATTATTTCATAACTCTTCACGATCTTTTTTTATGCATTCTCCATTTCAAGACTTATCACAGTAGAAGTGATTGTTGTTAGAGATAGAATAGGAACTCTTTTATATTTCCTTATCTACCTTTGTATTGCCTTATCTGTATATGGCATATACCTCTTGTACTCTTATATATATTGCCTATTGGGCCTCTTCAATACACACACAATATTCATAATATGGTATCAGAGCAAAGGTTAGGATTAGGGTTACTGTAGCCGCCGCCTCCTCCTAGCCTCTACTCGCCTCTGCTGTCGCTGCCCCCAGGAGGAGCCATCTTCGCTCCCAGGGGCGGCCACATTAGTCGTAGTTTTCTTTCCTCGTGGAAGCAGCAGCAACATCATCCGGTCCTTGCTGTCACCGCTGAACTTGGTCCTTGTCTTCATCGCCTCGCCATCCGCGCGAACCGCCTCGCCTCATCTTCTTCAACGTCGACGCCGGCCCCGGTCCGCCTCGACGTCTCTCCTCTGCTCCGTGCGAGAGGAGGGAGAAGGGGGAGGAGAGCACCTCATCTTGGGAGAAGTCGATCGGTCGGAACGCCAAGATCATACGCGACCGCCTCTGCTGGTGCTACCGCATCGAGGGCATCCGGATCGATCCCGGCCCGATTCCATTGACGCCGCCGTCGGGCCTCTCGAGCCACCGACCTCCTCTCCGTCGGGCCTCGACCTCGCTGCGTTGGACCGGCGCTCTTCCCAACCTCCTCTGCTGATTGGTTCGCGCGGCGCCTCGTCGACCGAGCTCCGCCTCATCCTCATCGCCGTCTGCCGCCGTGGGTCCTCTACACCCAGTGCTCGCTCCGTCGGGGCCGCTCGGCTATTCTTGCGGCTCCATCTCCCTCGAGTTGCCGCCGCGTCGCCGGGCTCTCTCGGGTCGCCTAGGCTCTCTCGGGCACTGGTTGTGGAGATGGGTAGAGAAAAGTGGGAGGGAGCAGGTTGGAGACAAGTTGATGCTACCCGATTGGGATGGAAGGCTCTGGATGGAGATTGGTTTCTTGACGCCTTGTGACCGGACAAGCTTTGCTAGTATCTTCGGCTGCTGCTGACACTGGGGGTTGGTTTTGCTAGTTATATTTGAGTCACTTTTATTTCTTTGTCTCGTTTTTTTTTCTTCCGCTGCGTCCATCCAAGTTCGTACCACTCAATCTTTGAGTTTGTCTAAGTCATGCGAGTCCATAAATTTATTGTCAGTCATAGAAGCATAGGAATTGCCTTATGCATGGCGTGTCGCTCGCTCTTCTTTCTGAGCCGCGTGCAGATTGTAAAAGTCCTTATGATGCTGCCACTTTCTTAGCCGCCGCCCCGAGCTTCTTCTGCGCCGCCGTCGTCTTGGGTTTCGATCTGCGCTGTCATGCTTCCACCTATTCTTATTCAGCTTGATTTGACAACTCTCTCTATTCATGTCGGTTTCATCATCTTCTTCGTTGTGTTGCCGCGGTCGACTTTTTCAACCCCTGCACCTTGTGCTTTATGGGTTGTCGCATGACCCTGGATGGGAGATCTTTTGATACTCAACATATTTTCCAAGAGCTGCATGCAGCGACATTATCAAGACTCGGACTTTGGATTTTACATATTTTAGTGTCAACCCTTTTCAAATGCAATGCTATTGCATACGCCTTGTATTTGAGGGGGGTGTTAGAGATATGTTAGAGATAGAATAGGAACTCTTTTATATTTCCTTATCTACCTTTGTATTGCCTTATCTGTATATGGCATATACCTTTTGTACTCCTATATATATTTCCCATTGGGCCTCTTCAATACATACATAATATTCATAACAATTGTTTTCTTGAACGTTTATGTTTAATGTTTTCAAGTTCTTTGCAAATATCTAAACTTGAGTGTCACATAGGTATCTTGAATTAGATTCGAATGTCGACTCTCAGTGTATTCGTCAAGGATCAAGAAAGCGGTATCGAGCAAAATCCCACTGGCGGCCATATCCGTTACTGGGCGATGGGAAATCCTGGGAAAAATTTGGTCGAAATTCATCTAAATAAATTTGAATTTAGGATCTAACAGCCGGGATTTTGAATTTGAATTTGAATTCGAAGAATTCTGGCTGGGATTTTGGATCCTGGTCCCCACTGGTAAATCCAGTTACCGGCGGTTACCAGCCGGGATTTTGATCCCTGATTCTGCATGTCTATCTGCCTAGTATTGCTAACATATTGGTATTTCATTTAGTGTAAGATCTTGCCGGATTATTGTGCTTCCACTAATGTTCCTGCTTCTCAATTCCTTTTGTGAATTTTTGCAGGTTGCTGGCACCATCCACAGCTGTTGCTTTGAAGCAGATACCCAAATACAAAATTTGCTTTCTGTAGCAGAATATCTTTGGCCATCTCTACTTTTGCCTGTAGCTGGAAAGAAGGTACAATTCTTTTAACATGTGTGGAATTGTATTGTTTATTTGAAATTTGTTTGAGCACATTTCCCTCTTTTTTTAGTAACTGTCATTTCTTTTTTATTGTTGTAATTCTATCGCACTGGCTCTGATGACCACTTTCTTTGTGCCCACGATTAGTTGGTAACTGTTGACAAATGAAAGATAACCTTATGTTTTCCTGCTATGAGAAATTCTTTGTTCCAAACTTCCAATTTTTTAATATTATAAGGTATATTCCTGTTTGTTACTTTTATATTGCCGCCCCAAAAAAAACCAAAGCTGTGTACAGGAGTTAATTTCTCCCGACAACAAATCTTCTTGTAGAACATTTAGTTCTATATTTTTCTGTAGAAATGCACTGGCATTTTGTATCGTTCCCTTATTTCAATCCCCGCATGCACTTGCAAAAGTGTAAACATCCGTAATGACAAGGGCGACTCTGCAGATTTGAATTATGCCAGAGGCACATCTGTTTCCCCCCGTAAAATAATTCATGAAAGACCTTGCTTTTCTCTTGTTTTGTGTTCAATGATGAATGTTCATATGCAATGTTCTCCGGCGAGGCGAGGGATGGCGACGGCGAGGTACCTGGTGTCCTGCTGTGGGGGTGGCCGACGACGGAGGAAGTGCTGCTGCTACTGAGGAGAGGACAAATCGACGACGGGAGAGGAGGATTCGGTGGCGGGGGTGGCCCAATCAACGGCGGGAGAGGAGGATTTGGCAGTGGGGGTGGCCCAACCGTTCACCAAGTCGGTCACCTAGAGCCCGCACAGTCGCCTCCGCGCCGTCGAATTCCGCCGCGATTTCCTCCGCCTAGGCCGCCTAGTATCGACTTTGATCGCCTAGGTGGCGGCGCCACCTAGGGCCCCGATTTGGTGGAAATCTCGGCTGAGACCCGCTGACTACCACGTAGAGGCTGATCAATCGGCTCGAGGCGCCGATTTTTGGAACACTATTCATATGTTAGCCTACCGCTAATATAGTTGTTGGTGGCTGATATTGCAGATCTATAGCGAAGACGATATATCGAAAATGCCTCTTGAGCTTGCAAATGTACTCTCACATGAACGAGAAGCTGTTGAGGATTCTGAAATTCGGCAACGGGCACTGGAGGCTATTTATATGATTGTATTGCAGGTGAGTCTAACATTCCAAGGCAATGGCTTTTTTTTTTTAATTTATTTTGCATGCTTGTTTCCAACTATTCAAAGTCCCATACATTGAAGTCTCTCAAAACTGAATAAACTTCTTTCTCCCCCCTAGCTATTTTAAAATACAACAGAGATACTGTCTTTTGCCAACCTCCTGCCCCTAGCTTTTTTAAAGCTGCTTGTGTTATGTGGTGTTTAGCATCCCTTGTGGAACTCAACAAACCAAAATAAAGATGGGATGCTGCCCTAGTTATCTCGCAAAAGACTTGCAAAATACTCTTAACGGTGCTGTTTGTTACTGTGACTTAAACTAAAGTAATGAAAACTGCAGATTTGCTTCCAATTCGCTATTTTGAAATAAAATTCTCAGCAAGACCATCTGCATGTTTCGAAGGAAATTACTTACTAACTAATCTTGAACTGTTACTGTACTTTTCTTTTTCCAGAATGATGGACGAAGGGCCTTTTGGTCAGTCCATGGTCCACGAATACTGCAGGTTGGTTATGAAGGGGAAGAGGACCCGAAAGTGATGGAAGCATATGAGTTGATTGGTTCTTTGGTATTACCACTGAACTTCTAGTATGTCTATGGTTGATGCTACTGTTAATGCTGAATACCTTGCGTCTATGATGCACCGATACGCGATACCGGTACGGCGATACCCCATGTCCCCCAAAAAACCGATATGACGATACGGATGTATATATATTAAAATTAGTAAAAATATAAAATACGATATTTGATAAGTTTCAGTCAAGAATCTACCTAAGCATGAGTGTTAATTTCATTGAACATATCACTGAAGAATTTATTAGCTTATCCTGTACTATAACCAACAATAGTAGTTCGAGAGTTATAGTGGAGATATCAATTCATTTTCCCCTCTTACCAATTTACTCATCTTTGTACATGCAAGGACAATAATCCCTCACTTGATTCTAAGCATCTCTATGTCATCCACAACTTTTATCAACAGACAAAACCTAAAAGAGTTAAAAAAACATTGTGCTGCTACACATCAACAGCTACCATTGCATCCTAATGGCATATGCTTTGTTGAATCGAAAAGGAACTCCACAAAAGTATAAGCATTGGTAGTGAGCAGTAAGGAGAAGATGAGGGAATCAATCCAAGCTCGGATATGAGTGGAGTGGAGTGGTGGAGCCCATTGGATCTTTGGAGTTGGAGTGGCGTCTTTGGCATTGGAGGTGGAAAGGATGGGCGCCGTATGCTTTGGAGGTGGAGAGGATGCAAAGTCTTATGTACCGCTTCGTGGCTGACGTTGTGGGCTGTTGCAATGATGGTTGGCAATGATGATGAGGGCTGGATGAACACCTTGCGGTTGTAGGTGATGAGCCCATCTATCACCGCCCATTGCCATTCCAGCTCGCCGCGACCGATCTTCTCCTTAAGAGCAATCGAGTCAACATCCATCTCATGTTCGCAGCACAGGTCGTCGAAGATATGAAACTGTGCACCCATGATAGCCAACAGAGCATCAAGGTTGGCATCCTAACACGAGAGAGCGTCCGCAACGGTGTTCAGGCGATCCGACTGAAATTTCACCTCAAAATCATAGCCGAAGAGCTTGCTAACCCAGCGATGTTGAGGAATAGTGGATAGACGCTTGTCCAGCAAGTATTTGAGGCTGTAGTGGTCGGTGCGTACGACGAACGAGCGCCCCCATTGGTAAGGGCACTAATGGCGGACGGCATATACTAGCCCAATGAGCTCACACATATGCCACCAACTTGGCATGATGTGGAGTAATGGGCTTGGTGAAAAATGCCAAAGGCCCACCACCTTGGTGCAAAACCGCCCTAAAGTCGGAGCCCGACGCGTCGAACTCGACGATGAAGGCGGCAGTGAAGTCGGGCAACTGCAATACTGGTGCTGTGGTTAGCGCTCTCTGGGGGGCACCGAAGGCGTGGTCAGTGGCCTTGTTCCATGCGAACCCTTCTTGAGCAGGGTAGTTAATGAGGTAGCGATGGAGCCGAAGCCCTTAATGAATTTGCGGAAGTAGCATGCGAGCCCCAAGAAACCGCACAAGGTGCGCAAAGTCTGCGGTTTGGGCCAGTCCATCACCGCTTGAATCTTGTCGCTATCCATGCCACGCTTGCTGCGGAGATGACATGGCCGAGATAGGCCATTGAGGTCTCGTCGAACAAGCACTTGGAGCGCTTGAGAACGACGTTATGCTGGCGGAGGAGTTGGAAGACGACGCATACATGGCGAAGGTACTCTGCCCATGATTTACTGTAAATCGGAATGTTATCAAAGAAGACTAGCACAAAGCTCTGAAGGATGGGGCACAAGATGGCGTTCATGAGGGCTTGGAACCTCGTCGGGGCGTTGGTCAGTGTCACGGGCGAGTGCATTCATGACCATGAGCGATGCGGACACTCTTGTATTGCCACGCATTATTCACGCCAGGCGCCACGGGTGCATTAGTTAGGAAATAAAGATAGAATACTTATTTTCCTTATTAATTGGATTTACTTCTTTAGAGATGTATTCTACCTGATAGAGATAAGTTTCCTTAAAAATAGATATTGTTTCTTAAGGGTCAAGTCGGGTCGTCCCTATAAAAAGGATAGTATGTATCCATTATCAATCAAGCAAGAAAGATGAATTAATCTAGTCTCCCTCCCAAAGTTCTATCATCCCAGTCTATAGTCAAATCTCTCATCCCAGTCTATAGTCAAATCTCTCATCTCACAAAGCCGACGCCGCCCGGCCTTCTTCCCGGCGGTGTTTACCCCATTATGAACAAAGGTTCGTAACAATTTGGTACCTGCCGCCGAGTCGTTGGCTATGATAAAGGCTAACGCCAACAAGATGGCCATGAGTACCAATGACATCGATAAGAAGATGGTGGTCATCTTCCTCAACATGCATGCTACTTTAGAGAAGATGATTGCGGATCAAAAGGAGAAGAAGGCGCAACAAGAGGCGGCGGCGTTTCCAGCAACCACAGTGACGCTGTCAAAACTTACCAAGCTGATTGAAAAAGAGGAGGCACGGCATTCTTTCTGCGCGATCTACGCCATTGGAGGCATCTCTCGATTTAAATGCGTGACTTCTTCGCCGTTGACCTCCCTGGCCGTGGTTGCACAAACGGTGCCCTCGCCGAGGAAGAAAGCCGTTGCCCAACAACTGTCTTCTCCACTCAACCGGCCGACGCCTATTGGAGCGTTGCAAACCATCTTCCATGCAATGTTCCGTCGGCGTCACGACCTCTCGTCAACATGGGGTCTCTTAGGGCTTCAGCCATGGCCGCCACCACAGCTCGAGGACGAGCTGTCGCGAAAGGAGGGGAGTAGTGTCACGAGGCAGTCGCATTTCATGACCATGAGCAGTCACGGACACTAGTGTAGCGCCACACACTATTCACGCCAGGCCCCATGGGTGCATTAGATAGGAAATAGAGATAGAATAGTTAGTTTTCTTATTAGTTGGATTTACTTCTTTAGAGATGTATTCTACCTAATAGAGATAAGTTTCCTTAAAAATAGATATTGTTTCTTAGGGGTCAAGTCGGGTCGTCCCTATAAAAGGGATAGCATGTATCCATTATCAATCAAGCAAGAAAGATGAATTAATCTAGTCTCCCTTCCAAGGTTCTATCATCCAAGTCTATAGTCAAATCTCTCATCTCACAAAGCCGACGCCACTCGGCCTTCTTCCTGGCGGTGTTTACCCTGTTATAAACCAATGTTCGTAACAGTCATGACTCAAACAGCCCTTCGTGTGTACGGAACGCCGTTTTCTTGATGTCAGGTTCATACATTCGGACTAGATGATAGCTTGAGCGCAAGTCGGCTTGGTGAAGAAAGCGAGCTCCTTGAGCTCATGCGGCTCATTGGCGATAGGGATGAGAAATTTGTCCTTTCACCGTCTTGTCGTTGAGGCGCGGTAATTGGCAGTAAACGCCGTGACCCATCTTGCTTCTTGATAAGGAGGCCGGGTGGCGAGTACTCGGCGTATTGTGCCTAATGAGACCGTGGCGTAGCATGTTCGCTGCTGCGCTCCAACTCGACCTTCGCGTGGCGGGCTAGCGATAAGGCGAACCACCACCGGCGGTGTTCGGGTAGGTGGATGCGGTGATCGCATGTCTTGCGATGGCGGCGATTCGGCGGCCTCGGCGGCGGGTCTTGAACTTCGGCGAGTCTGTGGTGTACGCGTGCGCGGCTGGGTGCGATGATACGCCCGCCCGTGGCTCGCCATGTGACACGATGATTGGTTCGCGGAAGGACATGGTGAGCGGTTGAAGTCCTAGAGGATGGGTCCTGGCGTGCGAAGCCATTGTACTCGGCACCACATCGAACTCACCGAGGCGTCGCGTAGTAGTCCAAGTGAAAAACCTCCTGAGCGATCCGCACCTCCATGTCGCGGCAGACGCCCGCGCTTGTAAGGCGATCGCCATTGGCCATCGCTACGTTCATGCCCGCGCGATCTGCGGCGTAACCTTGTTCACCGTCACGGCTTAGTCGGCGATGAGTTGTGGTCGAACCGGAATCGACCAACGCCGCTAGCTTTTGATCGCCGATGTGCACCTCTAGATGCATCGTTTACCGGTTAAAGCGTGCAAGGAAATTTACGCTCATCTTTCTCCGTATCCAAACCTTGGCATTGCCACCCTCCGGAAGTCTAGGACCAGCGGAAAAGACGCTTGCTGCGATGATTGCGGAGAATTTTTCGTCACGATTGGCGCAAAGGCCCTTGGCCTTTCTATCTTCCATCTCATCCGGTGTCGGTGCGGCGATGGGTTTTGGAGAGGCCGGTCGTGGCATTCGGGGCCGGCGTTGGTGTCGGATCCCTCGCCGTGTTGGTTGCGCACATCGCAACCTTGGCGGAGGTCGGTCGGTGAGTCATCATCGGTGAGTCATCATCGTCTTAGCCACCATGTTCACCTGCTACTGTTGCTTGTACGTGCATGCCAAGCTGATGGCCGCCTCCAAGGTGGAGGGGTTTTGTAGCTCAATGTCGGTACGCAGTGGGTTGAGGAGGCCAATAGTGAAGAGTTAAGTTTGTTGTCATTAGGTCATGGCCTCAACGCCAGAGGATCGCAAGGAATTGCTCCTGGTACGCCTCCACCGTGCCAGTCCTTCGGAGTTGCGCGAGCTTGTCGAGGGGATTGTTTCGGATGGGAGGCCTGAAACGCAAATTGACGTGCTCGACGAATCATGGCCATATCGGAATGCTGTGGTCTCGCTCAGGCCAGAAATACCACTGTTTGGCTTCTCCAACGAGATGGTACGAGGCGAGCCAGGCCTTCTCTTCCTCCATTGTCCGCTGTCCTCAGAAGAATTGCTCACAGCGATTCAACCAGGGCAATAGGTCTTCTTTTCCGTCAAAGGTTCAAAACTCGAGGCGATGAAACCGAGGTGGTCGGCGCTCGTCTCCCCGCTCAGTGGCCTCAGCCACCCTCTCAGTGAGGTCGCCGCCTTCCCTTCACGGTGGCGAACCGCGGCGCCTCTAGCCGAGCAACGGCTAAGTTGTGCACGACCGTCTGATTCTTGAGGTTGTCGATGTTGCCTCATGGTCGGTAGCTGCTCGAGTTGGGCATTGAACTGCTTCAAGTGTTTATAATTTCTTGGCGTGATCGCGTCGGCCATTGGAAATGTGACGGTGGCTCGATACCAAACTGTCACAACCGAGTTTGTCGACAAGAAGGAATGCAGGAAGTAGGAGTGCGAGGGAAACAGACATGTGGAGTAACCTCCGGTATTTTCTTGCTTGATTCAATGCTGAATTCGGCTGGCTATTAAGTAGCCGCCCCTAACAATCCATCTCTAAGCTTATCTCTTATTCAAATAGTTAATCTTATCTCTAACTAACCAATTAAGATATCTTATCTCTAACTAATTTAAATAACTAATGTGGAGATAAGGAAAAGGGGATAGCTATTCGGTTGGTACCGAATTGGTGGGGCTGTCATGTGCCGGTAGAGGCTGCGCCGGCTGGTAGTAGCGCCCCACATGACAGTTATATGTAGTTTCTGACGCATCAGAACCATATGGAAATTTCTTGCAACTGTATATCCTAGACATCTAATCTCCCAGAGTTCATCATGTGATGTTGGGCTTACAGCGTGATGGTTTTTACCTTGTGCTACTTTTATTCACCATGGTTTTCTGCACGAGTCTTTGGGATCCTACTGATTTTTGGAATTATTATAGCTATTTAGTGGGGGTTCTTTATTTCTGCCTCCCGTTTGTGCTCTAGTTCTTTATGTCCCATTCATATTTTCCTTGAATTGTTTGAACCCCATGACATGTGAGTATCTAACAATTTGACATGGTTGACTATTGGAAATACGCCTTTTAATGATTTGCCATGACAGCTGAAGCATCGACGTTCTGATGTTGTGTTTGAGAGCTAACTTATAATTTGTGTTAACAGCTTGTTGGCAAGGGTGAAGTTGAACAAGAACAAGAGCAAAAAGGAGAAAAGCCTTAATGACCCCCCAAAAAAAATCCAGAGTGTAATTTCAGTTGTTTAGAAAACCAGCCCTCCATCATGTAAAATATTCTTTTATATATCTGTTGCAAAAAGCTGGGCTATATTGCTTCCGTAATCGATAGCAGTATTCACTAAAAATGTATTTGTACGATGGATCATAAAATTTTGCACTAGCTTATTATTTTTTTTCATGGTTTCAAGTTATTTCACAATTTCCCGTACAATTATTTAAGAGCATGGAGAAATATTCATGAACAGGGCAATTTGCCCAGGTTTCGCGGGAAGCTGATTGGGAATTGGTTGATTTACACCATGTTTAACTTTGGGCTAGCTAGGGGAAATATCCAGCCCAGTTGGAAAACAACCGGATTTCCTAGTAGGGTGCATCTGCTGTTAGCTTGTAATGAAGGTTGTAATTATCAAGTGGAAATCGAGTCGTGGTGGCAATGTTCATGTGTTAAGCTATGACGTGCGTGTTAATAATATCTTGATCAATGTCATCATCGTCTGGCATCTCCAGGATTCCAGATGCTGACTACGAAAATAAGAAGGAAAATGCAAGAACTTTATTATTTTTATTTTCAAGGATAGCCGCGAATAATGTTGGGTTATCGGTCAAACGACTCGATCAGACCTGTTCGATCATTGAACTTCATAATCACTGAATAACATTTTGAGATTTCTGAATAATATTTGGCATTCTTTTCATATATAATAATATATGGTAGGGTCCATAATTGAACTTTATAAGATAGCAAATATATAGACATGATGTGGTCCACAAGTTTATACGTGTGTCTCCTTTTGCCTGAAATATTGCATGAAACATCATAGGCGATATTTATTTTGGAGCTATTTATTAATGCTAGATTACTATATCGTAGTACCACCATTTTGTGGTGTTCTTACAGTTTGATCAGTAGAGCCCGCATGTCAAAACAAACAGTACAATCCACTCAGAAAGAAAACTACACATCAATTTCAACAAAGTAATTCAATTCCCATAGAAAGTAGAAAAATTCCCGTGTTTCATACGTAGCGTCATGCTTTTCTTTGGGGACTGCCACCAACATAGATGTCCTACCGGTGCTATAGTCGAGCCACACGTTAGTGGAAATTTATTTCCTAAAGTAAAATGTTTGTAATTGTCAGGCAGCCGGACGCGGTCTCTTAGGTTATATACAATGGGCTGTTTATAGTCTCTGCTATATAGAATTTAAGCTGATGTGGATGAAAGAGAATAAAGAGATAAAAATATACTGTCTATATTTCTGTAGCCCACTGTATCATCAGAACTAAGGAGACTATCCAACTACATTTCTTAGATCCATAAAAATATTAAAAGATTAATTGTGTGATTTATAGAGATAGTTAAAAAGGCAACATATTATATAAGCTGATTTTAGTGCTGTGTACAGATGATATGAAGAGTTGTTATAGACAACAGTTATCTGTACTATTGTATATACCCTTAGTTTGCGACATAGGGATATAAATACACTAATTGCATAAACATGTGAAGAACATTGCCCGCTTGGAGCGAGCGAGAGTAAAAGTAGCATCCACTCCCACTGAATATGGGGTTTTCTATGAAATTATTGGGAGAGTCTTCGTTCTAAACGGGACCTTAATTTGCGTCTGAAGCCAGAGCTCTGCAGCTAATATTCACTTGATTACAAGCAAAAGAAGGAAAAATAACCGCATACTACATGATTCAGATTTGAGACACGCATAATCTGATTGGTGCGACTTAGAAAGACACCTCCAAAACACAGGTCAAAAGAGAGGAGAAAAACTCGATTTGTCTCGGCCCAAGCGGCCAAGGAGCAAATGCCGCAGTTCCCGTGGAGAAGATTAGTGTGGAGTGTTGAACCCTCGCGTGAATCCTTAATTATTCGTTCCTTCGGACAAGGATCCTCTGGCATCAGAGAGCAAAGTCAGAGAGGGCACTGTAGCGCGCAGTTGGGGCATCCAGAGCCACCCGATGAATCAACGGACGGTCCAGATGTGGTGGGTGATGAGTTGCCAATTTATCACGAGATATTCAATTTCTCATATCAAATCGAAATCCCTCAATTCACTCGCAGTTTCAAACTTTGAAATTGGACGCAGCCAAATGATCAATCTTCTAGCCAGACAAGTTTCAGTGTCTCATATCATGTTGGGATCTGAACTTGGTTAGACACTATATAATTGTCCTGGCAATCTTATGCTCCTTTTGTTCGCTAGTAATGAGTGACTCTGTGCTAATCAGAATAATCTATGCTGCAATTATATTATGGTTGTGGTAGTAGCATATTGTGAACTGTGAATGCAGCAGAACTATTCCCCGCACATAAGACATACCCTCTTAATTTGCATCTCTCACTGATGTTCTTCCCTTTGCATCGATTCCATCTTTCATCATTCCATGCAAGAAGTCTGAAACTGATCTGTTACATGACACAACAAAGGGTCTAATTCTACCTGAAACAAACAAACAAATTTCAGATAGTACCTTGTGTTTGCCTGTCTCCTTACCTGTCATTTGGCGCCAAAATGCGACGTTTTCTTAATTTCGTTCCTGCCGATTATATATACATCGAAAATGCGCCGAAAATGATTTCCGCACCAAATCTCGCATGTATATATGCACACAACAACCTTATCATCTCAATCCATGTCTTACCAGGAGACAAGCATCATTGTTCCTCAAATTTCCCTTGTGTCTTACATGCCCCTAATGGACAAGAAACGACCAAGGTTTCACTGCTCCCTTGGCATGCATGTCAGTATGTCACCATCTGCCTTGCACAGCATAACAGCTTGAAATTAAGAGTTTAACAACAAGTGCATCAAAATTATTGCATCAACTCCTATGACTTGTGGATGGTAAGGCACCAACCACCATCTCCATTGCAAAATTGCTCAGGTCTATAATTTCCAAGAAATGCTGCAAGAAAAACACATGGCCCAGAGTGCTCCAACCATTCTCTCTGAAACAGTTCACAGCCTCATTATCTCCTCCCTGTTGCCTTCACAGTTGCTTCACAGAGACAAATTAGCATTATACATTTTTGTTGTTGAATAATCAAACCATTTTATTTGTATATAAAAAGTGGTGATATATATATATATATATATATATATATATATATATCCTACTCAAGGAGTAGTTACTTCATATTTTGTATCTCACAACGTAGAAGTATCTTGCAAGAACCGAGAGTATGCATGTGTGAGTATCACAGTATATAAGACCACATATGTGGTATTTACACATTTTCATGGGTGGTATGTACAATTTTTAGACATACTTCTTTTTATATGCGAATAGGAAAGTATTTACAAAATATGCTAAAAACTATAGACTCTCTTGCAATTTTTGTGTGGTTCACATTGGAGTATTTTAGAATTAGTATATGAGTATACGTAAAGTGATAATGGAGTATGTCAAGTTCTTTAGGTAGTATATCAGAGGTGGGAGTAACTACTCTAGGAGTAGAAGTATTTTTCACACACACACACACACACACACACACACACACACACACACACACACACACACACACATATATATATATATATATATATATATATATATATATATATATATATATATATATATATATATATATATATCCTTTTGTGATGCCTATATAAGTGTGGATATTCACACCATTTCTTTGTGGCACATACTTGATACTACCCGTGCTAGTGTTTGATTGCACCAGAAATGGAGAACTCAAGAAATTGTGATGTTAAGGTGACATATGACTATGAGCAGGTGCTGTTTGGCCGGCGCCGGAACGGCGCCTTCCCCACCTACCTCGACCTCGTCCAGGAGGCGGTCGACGCCGGCGCGGTGCGGCCATTGCCGCCGCAGAGCACGGCGAGTCGGAGGCGCACGTACGCCGACGGCGAGCTCGACGTGTTCGCCGCCGAGAGGTACTTCAAGGGCGCAATTGACGGAGACTACAAGGAGGCCGCCGCCGCGGTGGTGGTGCCCGTGGAGACGGCCGCCGCGGAGGTGAGGCCGGTCGTGGCGGTGAGCAAACCGGCGTGGACGTCAGCGGCGAGCGACGGCTCGGGGGCCAGCGCCAACAGCCAGACCGTGCTCCTCCGGGACGCTAGCCGCCGCGTGCCGGGATACCGCGGCAAGAAGTGCTGCCTGCAGGTCGGCGTTCTCCTGCGCTCGTGCTCCGGGAAGCGGGCCGTGGGCGTCGACAGCGGAGCGGCGACGGAAGCCGCCGGCTCGGGCGAGCCGGCGGCGAGTAGGATCGAGTGGTACAGGGCCTTAGGATGGAGAAGGCTGGCCTCGGGCTAGCCGGAGACGGCAACCATGGCGTGGTCGCTGCTGGTCTCCCGCCAAATTTGAATCTTGGCACGGCAAAAGTGGCAGCCATAGGAAGGGAGGTGATAAGGGAGGAGAAGGCGGCCGAGTACACGAGCGCAAGCTTTAGGGGAAGCTTCACTCTCCTGGCTCCGGTCAAAGTCAGCGTGCCGGCGAACGGTGTCGGCGGCGGCGGTGTCAACGCCGGCGTCAGCAGAGGCGGAAGCAACGGCGACGACGACGACGTCGGGAGCGAGTCGAGCTCGGACCTGTTCGAGATCAAGAGCCTCATGATCGACGACTGCCCCTACGAGCCCAGCGAGGCGAGCATCCAGTGGAGCGTGGTGACTGCGAGCGCCGGGGACGTGTCCGTCGCGTCGGAGCGCGCCGGCAGCGGCGCGGGTAGCGTCGGGAGGGGCCCGGTGGCCGTGAGGCAGCACCGGGACCAACCGGTCGGGCTGCTGACGGGGTGCGTTAGCCACAGGGCCGTGGACGTGTCGGCGATGGCCGCCGTGGGCAGGTTCCCCGACGCGCCGGCCGCCGTGGCGATGCGGCGGCGCATCGATGGCCCTTCCTAATATGCTGCTTTCTGTTCCTTTGTCCATTCATTCCATCTTGTTCACTACTTTATCAGGTGTACGAGAGAAAGACTACGAGATCTCTCCAACAAAAGGCCGTAGAGTAAATTGCACCGTGGGGTTCTTAAATCTGTGTAAAGTATAAAGGCTTGTCTTACTAAACCTATGGATCCGAGAACTCAAATTAAGTTGCTAAACTTGCACTATTAATCCAATATTGTATTGCATAGAGAATTTTTAAACTTTTTTTGAATGAAAACAGTAGGAAAGGATCCTACTGTATATATATTCAAATAAACAAACAGTCTTGTTACTTTTAAGTTGTATGAAATTTTCTTAAGTTTAAGTCACTTATTATAACCATTGGATTTGTGTAGAGATGGATGTGTTATATGATTGGATATTGATCCAATGGATAAAAAAAATGACTTATACTTAAGAAAATTTTAATCACCTTATGAATAGACAATCCCTACATAATACAAAATAGTTATGTACAAAAGAATTCTTAAACTTGCGCCTGTCGGCCTAAATCAATCACCTATACGAAAATCTCACGACTTAATTACCATATTCTTGCATGAGAGTTGAGACAAGAAAGAACTAACCGAATTCTGAAGTTCAGAGACCCAAGTGAAAGATATCCATGCGATTGCAACAATAACAGCGACGCAATTTACTCCGTCGAACGAGGGGTCGAATGCATCCCATTCCCATCCAGCCGTACTCCTGAACATGAAATCTAGCAAAAATCAAAGCCAAGACGTTAACAACTCCAACGGACGCGACACGAGCGTCCTGGTCGTTGCCGAGACGTTGCATTCCGTATCCATCACCGCAGCAGTCGTGTAATGCGACCACGGCCGGAGTGGCGACCATGCGCACGCCTCCTCTCAACAAGCCGGCCGGATTGGATCTTTTTCTATCCATACCAGATATGGCTGGTATCACACGACAAACGGGATGGATCATGGATGTAGCCGCTGCCATGCAGCGCCATATTTACCAATTGCCATGCCCTAAGTTAGGCTCCTGCAGTTTTCATTTCCTGCAAAAAAAAAAAAAAAAATTGAAGAAGAAGAAATGGAAAAGAATTTGGTTGTTAAGAGGTGATGGCATTGTTAAAAGGTGTTGTTACTGGTGGTTTGGTGCTTGCAAGCTCTCCTCTCTATTCATGGAATGAGGCAGAGCTCGCGCCATTGTTTCAAACAAGAAATGGAAAAGAAAGTTCGGTTGTTATCTGATATGTCTCTAATGTGTAAATGCGTGTCATAGTCTTGTCTGTTATGGCTTGCAAGGAACCTTTGTTCCTTGAAGCATGGGCATCACGTCCTTGTTCTCTATGTAACAGCTTTTCATCAAGGTCTAAGAGATTAGCTAGGCACTCACTAGCTACTAGTTATGATCTTTGACCAAAAAAAGTGCCCCCGGAAGCATGGGAGTGTATTCGTGCGTGGATGGCAGCTCAGCATCAGCCCCTTCAAACATGGCTTATTGCTATCGACATTGTCCCTTCAGGACTTTTTAAAGGAAAAGGTCTCCTTAAGGGCACAACTGCATCTCCAGCGTTGAATACGAAACGGATGGATGAGATCATCCAAAATCCGCCCAGTGTAGTGTCGTAGTTACAAACTAGACTGTAGAGGAAGGGAAACCCTGGACCCCTTACAATGTAAAGGGGGAAACCTTGAAGGCCCTTAGAGCTGAGGAACGGTATCGAAGTGTATTAAATGTGTCTTTATTGTTCCAAAAAGTCCCCCCTAACCACATGGGAAAAAAAGCTATTTATAGTGTTACATTCAGGGTACATGAGATTACAATTCTATCTCTAAAAAGGTTCTATGTCTATAGGGGCTTCAGGGTCTTTGCACCTCCTTAGGTGTAACCTCTAGTGCACGGTAGGTCTTCATGGGCTTGGTCTGCCACACCTATACTCCCGGTCCACTAGTGGCCTTGCTCCCTTCGCTCCCTGCGAGAAGGTCCCTGAGCGAAAGCTCCATAGACCCCCTTCGCTCCATGTGAGGTGGCCTAGAGTGAAGGGCCCTCAGGACCCATTTCCGCTCCGTGCGAGGTGGCCTAGAGTGAGGGCTCTTGGGACCCCTTCGCTCTAGGACATGATGTACTCTTTTGTCGAGGCTACCTTGGTAGCCTTTCTATACCATTGCTCCTACGAGGAGGCCCGAGCCAGGTTCCACGAACACCCTTCGCTCCATGTGAGGTGGCACATGGCGAGGGCACTCGGGACCCTTTGCTCCGGGGCATGATGTACTCTTCTTTCAAGGCACCTTAGGAGCCTTTTTGTACCCTTTCCTCCCAACGAGGCAAGCCGGGTGAAGGCTCCACAGACCACTTTCTTTGCATGCGAGGTGCCTAGAGAGGTGTACCCCTAGTTTGGTGTCTTGTCGGGTTGTTGGGGCTAGTGGGGCGCCTATGACAGAGCCCTCATGGTCGAGGTCTTGCTTCGTCATGGCTGAAATTGCGCCTTGTTACCCCGAAGGGTCTAGGCACACCGTCCCTTTCGGCCTGGCGAAGCACCATAGTGGCGGGCCACCTCATGGTCCACACGTGGGCAGCTGGAGTTATTGTGCCTAGTCGATTTGCGCACGGAGTGCAGGGAGGTTAATGCCCTTTTCTTGATTTTCGTGTGTCATGCTGGGGTTTAATGTGCATCGTTGATTATCGTGCGTCGTGGCATTGATGGAAGTAACAACAACTCATGTGCGCACCATGAGTGGGTCACGTGGTAGGGTCTCCTAGCCCCGCACCCCATGTCAGACTGCGCCACCTCGTGGGTGGTGCCCTGTGGCCTATAAAATGGCCTGGGCACCCTTCCTTTGTTCTTTCATGCTTCTTAGAACCCTAATTTCTTGCCTTCGCCCGTTAATCTTCACCTTGCTTTTTAGTTCCTCTGCCGCAAGTCTTTGCCTTTGCTTTGTTGAGATGGTGAAATGGAACAAAACCGCTCGGAGTTGGTGCCTCTATGGCTTGGAGTTGGCGCGATTGACTCCCAACTCCATCGTGCGGCTTGGCAACTTTGAGTGGACGATGCGGGCTGAGGGGTGGAGGGTAGCGCGCCCTTGTTGGCGTACCTACACGACGCCAGGTGCTAACCGAAGAGAAAAAAGGGCACCAACGTGGTGGCAAACTTCGGTAGCGTCAACTTCCAGTCGAAGGCCTTGAAGTTGCAGTACATGCCAGCTCCACGCCTCGTGGTGGTGGGAGGCTGAGTGTACACGGAGGTGATTCTACCATGCCTCGCCCTCGACTGACAGCCTATGCCCCTCCGGGGGCCTCATCAACCTCATCCCTTTGCGAAGGTCCAGCTGATCGGAGGGGAAGAGGCGTGCCTGCAGATGTTTCTCAATGCGATGAGGAAGATGTCGACCTAGGACCTCGTGGAGGAGTTATGTGCATTCAGTCGGCCTCGCCCGGTGGAATCTCTCTCTCTTGAAGTCGTCGCCTCCCGTGATCGAGGTGGAGGGCCTGGATGGTGGGTAATTTTGTTTTTCCGGGAGTTTTTTTTTGAAGCTAACACATATTTGTTGTGGTTATGCAGTGGTGCCTATTGATGAGGCGGTTGGAGATGCTCCTCAGCCCGTACACAATGGACGAGCACTCTCGACGCGCCCTCGTTGTGCGGGAGCCTGCGTTAATGAGGCCTACCAAGACTAGGGGATTGTTTGGCGAGCGGGCGAACCGGATGAGGGAAGAGGAAATTACCTCACACCAATGAGGAGGTGAGGTGTAGAACTCCATTCGGCGGTCCCCTTGCAGAGGTAAGGGCTGGCAGTGACTTGGGCCCTTTGGGCAAGCCTGGACCCTCTAACGCAACGCCTGAAGACCTGAGGCCTTTGAAGCGTGCAGCCCACACTTCGCCCCCAATGCGTCCTTTACCACCGACACACCCTTCGCCGCTGTCCCGTCCTTCACCACCACTGTCCCTGGGTCGTGGCGTGGCTTGGGTTGTTGAGGTGGGGGTCGGAGCCTTCGGGACTGCGAGCCTCAATCCCGAGGAGTCCTCAGTAGGGAGCACCCCCTCACATGTGTATGCTCTGGAAGCGGAAGATACGAGGGAAGTGCCACCAACCCCTAGACACGAATGATATGTAAGTTCTATCTCATTTTTTTAACTTCCATCTCCTCGTTTTTGTTTGTAGTAGTGTTCGAGGGGGATGATGCGAGAGGCTGCGAGGGAGACTCTTGCTGCCATGGTGCCTCGAGCTGTTCTCCAGGCACCATGGCCTCGCGGCGGTCCACCTTCGTCAATGTTGGCCCCCTTTGCCCAGCCGACTTCAAGGTGTCTTGATTTGTGCCCCCTCTCATGGTAGGGGGCTTCTTTGAGAACATGACGCTCGGAGTGATGTTCTGCACCATGGAGGCGAACATCGCGCGGGTAAGTGTTCCCTCTGACCTCTTCATCCGTGTGTGAGTCACCCTTGTGCTGACTTTGGTCTTCGTAGTGCCTCATGTTGTACCAGGCACTAGAGGAGGACATCCGCCAGAGCTTCTTTGAGGTGCAGGGGTAGGTCAACGCTAGGTAGGCAGAGATTGCTTCTCTCACTGAAGGGCGACCAGCCCTGGAGGTGAGGATCGCTGCACTGGAGGAGGAACTCTTCGAGCTCCAAACCCGGTTTGGGGGCTGGAGTCCGCCCGGACTTGCCAGGAGGGGGAGTTCTGGACCGAGCGGGAGCTTTCGTCCTCTGTGGCCCAAGCGGCCTGGGGGGCGATGGCATCCCTAGAGGGGGCCGTGAGGGAACATGGCTCCGTCCCCCCTCCCCACGCGCTGTCATGAGGTCCAGGATGTCGACGTGACCCTGTAATGGCTAGGGTGCACTGCCCCAATCGTCATGAAAGCCGTATGGGCCTACGGGGATCACTATGCGAGGGTGACATCACAATGCACATGGCAGGCTGCAAGCACGTCGACGCCATCACCAACAACTTCGTGACCCCTGTGACTATGGAGGAAGTCTAAGGCACCCTTCGGCATACGCGCTGGGTGAGCAATGCCTTCCTTGAAGGCTTCTGGTCTGCTCACGGGTGCGACACCATGCACAGGTCACTCCGGTCGGCGTTGGCCACTAACCTGGGGGCTACCACCGGCGACAAGATGTGACCCTTGGCTCGTTCCGAGCGGCCTCTCCCTTAGTCTTTTGGGTTTTTAGTTTTGTATTTTGCTAGGGTCGTAGGACAGGTTCCCCTCTGGGGCCTTGTTTTTGTGCCTCAAGCGTTAGGCTCTAGAGGGATGAGTGTCTGTGCCCCCTTTTGTAAAGTCATCTTTTTTTTTAATGAAATGGAAATGGTTTTTTTTCTTCGTTGCGTATCCTTGAACTTCGCTTATTGTCGTATGCCCTCGGCTCGTGTTTTTTGTAGGGTGCCTGCCGGAGGTACTGGTGCCTCACCCGCCTTCCTGAGGTGTGCAGCGAAGATGCTGGCTCCCGCTCATGAGCCAAAGTCAGAGTGCTACCTCGGTGCATGTGACCCCTACAGTTTGTTATCGAGGCATCGTTTGCCTCACGCGAAGTGTCAAAGGTGGCGCCGCAAAACCTTGAAGGTACGATGGATGAGTTCATGCTTTGCTCTGTCGGCGTAAGTTGATTCTTGCTCGTTGTGAAGCCATTCGCTTTGGGAGTGGTTCATTGCACAACCCGGGTGCACTTTGAATCCGCCAAATGAAACTTGTGGGGATTATTCGGCCGCATCGGCCTTCAAGGAGGTGCATCTCGAGCCTTCGGGCATCGCCAAGTATGCCGAGTGGGACCTTCTCAAGTTTCTGCGAATGAGGCCCTCGGACGACGAACTCATAGAGTGGTCGCTGTATAGTAACGAGAATGAAAAAAAATATGATTCATTTTATTATTATTTTTTTCTTTGATGTGCACTTCGCGCTTGTAATATTGTAACGTATCCTTGCTTGTGATGAATAAAGTTGTGTGTGATGTTTATATGCAAGGTGCTATTGCTAATGTCGTGTCCAATTCTTTGGTCGGGAAGGCTCACATTGGGGTTAGCTAGTGAGGGGAGGCGGCCGTGTGCTATGCCCCATACTATTTTGATAGGGCTCATGGGGGATCCCAAAGCTAGCGAGGGGGAGGCGAAACCGAGCGCCGTCCTCCATAATTTTTTGTACACCGCGCACTTGCATGAGGCGTCTAGGTGTGCATAAGGGCATTTCAGCCATGCGCGGTGTCCTTGGTGCCACGGTGGTGGGCTTACATATGCCACCTGTGTAGGATTTTTTTTATCTTTGCCATCGTGTTGGCCCTAATTGTGCTTTTCATTATGTAGGCGATATGCCAAAGTGCGTACATGAGGGTTGGTTACATGACCTGGTTCGGCCCTATGGCCTCGAGGCTTCGTCTAGGCGCAGCTGGGTTTTACAAGGATGATTTGGTCATGTGCCGAAGTTTGATGCAAAAGCTAGAAAAGTGGATCTCCTCCTAGGTCAGAGCTCCTGGTGCCACTAGGGGTAGAATTTGCGAAGGCTCTTTGCATTCCAGGTGTGACTGACAGGATCTCTGTCCACCGTTGCGAGGTGGTACAAGCCCGCCCTTGTCATGCGGGTTATAATGTATGGGCGATCCCACTTGGACTCCAGCTTTCCTACTGTGTTGGTGTTGGCCATGCGCTTGAGTACCATGTCGCCTGGGCCTAAGAGTCACAGCCTGACCTTCTTGTTGTATGACACGGTGACTCCCTTAGCATATCTTGTCATTGTCGCGATGGCTTGTAGTCGATCCTCCTCGAGGAGGTTAAGGGATACTACACGCTCTGCGGGTGCCTGGTGTTCCTGGGTGCGCAGGGAGCGCGCTGTGAGTTCATCCAGGGGTCATGGCTTCGTCTCTAAAGTGGAGCTTGAAGGGTAAGAACCCTGTTGGTCTTGTGGGTGAGGTTCGGATTGCCCAGAGTGTCTTGACGAGTTCCTCGGGCCAGAGGCCCTTAGGCATGCCCACCAGGTGCTTCATGAGTCCTGCTAGGATGTTGTCGTTGGCCCTTTTGGCGACTTTGTTGGATTCGGGGTGGTTCACCGATGCGAAGCATATTTTTGTTCCTATGCCTTTGCAAAAATCCTGGACTTTAGCAGAGTCAAATTGCGAGCTAGTTGTTGGTGACAATTTCCTGGGGTACCCTGTAGGGGCAGATGATGGTTTTCCACATGAATTTCTTAGCCACCATCATTGTGATTTTTGCGACGGGCTCCGCTTCGACCCATCGTGTGAAGTATTCAATTGCGATGAAGGCAAAGTGGAAGCTGCTTTTAGCTGGAGGGAATGGCCTGATGATGTCGAGCCCCCATCTTGCGAAGGGCCATACAGGGAGAAGTGGTTGTAGAGGAGTTGGTGGAGCCTTGGCATTGTGGCCCATCCACTAACATCCTTGGTATTTCTGCACAAGGTCCTAGGCATCGTGCAATGTAGTGGGCCAGTACAAGCCTTGACGAACGACGACCTTGACAATAAGGCTACGTGGCGCATAGTGGGCTCCGCAGAGTCCTTGATGGACTTCTTGTATGAGGTCTTGGCCTTATTTTCTTGATATGCACTAGAGGAATGGGGTACACACCCCACCTTTGTAGAGTAGTCCGTTGACGAATGAGTAGTTTTGTGTGCGTTGTTGAAGGCGCTTTGCTTCGGCTGGGTCTTCAAGCTCTTCCCCGATGGTAAGGTAGTTGAAGATTAGCTTGCTCCAATCAATGTCCTCGATGACGAGGACTTCAAGCCCAACCCCTTGTGTTTCATCTGACACTGATGGTGTTTTGAGGACCTCTGTCGGCACCCTGAATCACTGAATCTGAGCCCTCTATGTATTCTGAACTAGTCCTAGATCAGTAGCTAATTCACACAGTTGCAACATCGATGTAATCATATCCATATAACAAAATCTCTAAGAAGTAGACAAAATAATATTACTTAGCAGCAATGGACCTTATAGTCAAGATTTTACAAAGTTTACCACGCAGGGCTTAAGGCAAAAGAGTAACTTGCAGCGGAATAAAAAAACTCGTGGTAGCCATTTGACATGCCCACATGCAATCGAGTGAAGAACGCGGCCTAGTTCACATAGTCTTCGAAGTACTCCTCGTAGAACTCTGTGTTCCCTGGTTCTTCCTCGGTGACTGATCAACAATAGTGCAAAGCTGTAAGTACATAAAGTACTCAGCAAGTCGTAGGAAAATGTATGCAAATAGTAATTATGCAAGGCTTGAACAAGGATAGCTTTATGGCTATTTTGCAGAAAGAAGTATTGACAGTAAATACAACAAATAGATTGAAAAACATAATTTAAAAGATTAAATACATAAGTAAACAAGTTCTTTGAAACAACTAGTGAACACCCGTTCACTTCCCATCCATCAACCAAATCTGACTACTCAAATCCCAACATACCACCAATCCAATATTTTTGGGAAAATCTACCCCTCTTGTGAAATTACCAGGTATTGTCCATAACTACGGACACGGCTATTCGAATAGTTTTAAAACTCTACAGAGGTTGTACAACTTGATCCATAAAAGGTAATTATCTTATAATATCGGCCAAGACATGCTTCCGAAGGCATGCGAATAAGTGATTATCACAAAGCTTTTACAAAGCTCTGTTTTGCCCCAATTATGCTCGCTAAGGTTTTGCCACACAGACCCTCTCTTGCGCCACTTATCAACCCAAACAGAACCAAATTAAAGCATTGCGTATTAGTTGGCCAGGTCCACCCCATAAATAGAGTTGTGGTTGTACGGTAAGGCCTAGATCGATGACGCACAAAGTTAAGTCCTTAGTGATTGCTTAGGTGAGGCTACCGCATCCCATGTGCTTTGTGCATTATGCTTCGCGCATTCCTCCTTTACTACCCAACCAGTCACCCAAGTATAAATCATTTTTGTTAAACCCGGCCAAATGGCAACCCTTGCCATGGTACAATAAATTTTAATAACAGTGGCCACGCCACAATTCCACATATCATTAGGTCAAAATTATTCATTTATGAACATGTGATCATGAATCCCATCGTAACTAAGCATGGCGTAATACGATACCCATGTTGGTACTAAAATATGTCCAATTAAAATTAACCCAACCTATGGTGTTTAAGGATACATATCAATAGCAATTAATAAAGGTGGCATAATATCGAAATCGAATAGGACTTTAACTATTCCCAAAAGCAGTTATTATAAAACTAGCAATGCATATTGATATAAACAATATAATTTTATAAGGAATAAGTCCAGATTACTCCCTCGAACTATCAGAAATGTCTGGTTTACCCCCTGAACTACAAAACTGGTTATTTCACTCCCTGAACTTACAAAAACCGGACAAAAAACACCTCAAGCCAGTTTGGAGGGGTGGTTTTGCACATGTGGCAGTGGTTTTGCTGACTAGAGAGAGAGAGAGAGAGAGCAACAAGAGAGACAGAGCAGAGGAGAGGAGGCGTCGAGCTACTCACGCCATCCGCCTCTCCCGCGACCTCCCCGTCCCCACCACCGCCACTGGCCACGGGCTCTACGCCTCCCTCGTCGCACTCCGCAGGGGTTTCTCTACCCAGTTTGCCTTCACCGTCGCCACCCAGGCTTGATTGCGCGCCTCTCTGCTGGCTCGCTTCCCTGGCTCGGCCCACCTAGCTCCTCCCAGCCTCTTCCAGCGATTCACTGCTCCAGCGACGCCACCACCACACCGACCCTGTCACCAAGAGCCTCTCGAACCAAGGAGTACTTCCCCTCAAACGGAGTTGCTTTGGGTTCACCGTTGTCGCCGCATTTGCCTGTCTTCATTGGCTCCGACCACTTTCATCTTCCCCATCAATCTCCCTCCACCGTTCTTCTCTGATGCCCATTCTTGGCTTGGTAGGTCCCCTGAGCTTCACTCTCACCCATGATTCCATGATCTCTCCTCAAGAGTCGGCCGAACGCTGTTGTCGGTTTGGCCGAGCGCCACCGCCGCCCCTTGTTGTCGCGCGCTGCCGAGCGATGCACCGCGCACTGACCTTGTCACCAAGAGCCTCCCGAGCCAAAGAGATGGCAAGGGAGAGGAGACTGTGTATGACAGTGGGCCCCAAATAGAAGATGAACAAAAAGAAAGAAAGAAAGAAAGAAGAAGAAGATAGCCAAGGTGGAGCCGGAGGCGCACGATGGAGGGGCAACGCCGAGGGGCAAAGTGAGCGGTGATTGGGGAGCACAAAAAATGGAACCCCATGGGATAGGGGTCCCATGGGTGGTGGTGGCATCGCCGAGGAGAAGCGGCGGCGGCGGATGCGAATGGCGCATGGTGGCGGCGGCTCGTGGGTGGCGCGAGCGATGGGGGCGTGATCGAGGGAGATAGAGGGAGCACTATGTAGAACGCGAAGTGGCAAACTCAACGGAGTGGATGATGTTGTTGGAGGATCAACGATGGCGACGAAATGTGCGGAGGAAGGAGCTTCGGCCAACGGCGGGGAAAAACAAAATGAGGCGAGATGAGAGGAAGAGTGTAACATCCCAATTTTGGGCTTGTGTTTCAAATGTAAGAAAATCAGTAGAAATTAAAACTTTTTCTTACATCATGTAATTCCTGTGGTGCCAAGAAATTCTTGTACAAGGAATTATGGAAATACATTGTCACAAGTCTTGTTGATCCAAATCTTGTTATTCCAAAAACAATCTTGTCAAATCTTATGATCATCCTCTGGAAATATTTTTCCTAAGTCTCTGTGATGGTATGTGACCCCTCTGAAAAATCTCACAATTTTTAGAAATTGTTTGAAAATTTTAGAGCGATCAAACCTGTTTGACTCTCAGTCAAACATTAAAACAGGGCCTTGCAGAATTTTTGGAGATTTATTCGCAGCATAAAAATCTCTGAAAATTTTACACAAGGTTAATATCTGAGTTAGCAAGCTCCTGTAAAATTTTCATAATTTTTGGAGTTATTTTGCTACCTCAAATAAATCTTCAGAGTCTCTGTTTTTTCAAAGTCAAACTTGGTTTATTGTTGCTTGGTTCGAGTCGGACTCGGGCTCGAGCCACTTGATTCGGTCCATCAACTAAAGCGCATCGAGCCACTCTTTAAAGCGCGCAATCGATCTCAACCGTTAGATCTAAATCGCACGCCCGTGAGCGTGAAACCCTTCGGACCCTCGGTTGTAAGTTTGATTGTCGATCGCGTTTGATTCCCATCCAACCATTGAGATCTTCCGAACCCTTCGGACCCTCCGGTTGCATTTTTGAATCTGAGCCGTTGGATTAAGATCCAACGCTCGCGTACCCCTTCGTTGTAAATAGAGTTTGCGACGTGGGGCAATCTGAGCCGTCCGTTTCTAATCGTAGGGCTGCAATCTCCCATTGTGTTTTGAAGCCGCAGCGTGGCGCTATCTCGGCCGTCCGTGTCTAATCCAGCAGTGAAAATCCTCCTAGTACATTCCGCATCGTCTCCTACCTCCGGATCCATGCATGCACGGTCAGAGAGGGGATGGAGGTGTCAAGTCTTGCTCCCTACAGTCATCCTAGTTAACATTTAGGGTATGGGAGACATATGCGCCGAGCCATACCCTATGCCATCATCTGCACCTTTTTCACTTTCGGCCATGCCTTGTGCTTTGCACCATGTCTCCCAAAAAGCATTATTGTCAAACCCTAATGCTTTCAAAGCCTTATAAGCACCCCAACACACTCCTGGTGTTCCTTTACACTGCCATTGAGCTCCATTTTCAATTTTGGAGCTTAACACCTCAAAACCGACAATCCACCATTGTTGAACCGTGGAGCTCCATTGGTGTTCTTGGTGTTCCAGTGGTCCTCCTTCATGTTTCTTTGCCCTAACCTCATCTATTTATCACCTTGAACATTTCCCCTTACTTAATTTTGGATTTGATTCTCGTGAATTGTCCAATTTGGGGTTTGTTCAAATTCTAGTCATTTGGTCATCTTCTTCCTCATTTCAGTGAGTGCTCCATTTTCAATTCTTTGCTCATATAGCTTCAGAACCTTATAGAAGCTCTGTTGGTGTTTGGTGCCACTCATTTTGCTTAGGGCACCAATTTGCACCTTTCTTCTTCAAGTCCGGCAAGCCTCCACCGTGGGCAAGCATCTCCGGCCATCTTTTGAAGCTCCTCCCCATTAAGGTAGCTCCTTATTAGTCCCTAGAGGCTCTGGCACCCGCTTCTCTGGACTGCAGCTGAGCTTCTCGCTATTTTCGTACTTAGCAGTAAAGGCTCCCGTTTTCATTTTCCGGCTAGCCGGCGTTCTAGTCCTCACGTGGCGTGATTGCCACCACTAGGTCCGTAAGGTTATTGCGATTCCATTTCACTACTTGGTTGACGCCGCCGCGACCAGTGTCGCCGGCGATAAGCCGTGGAAGTAGCTCGGGATTTTGCCGGGAGGGAACTCCCGTTTTCGTCATTTGTTTAGGGCACAGTAATTGCCTAATCATTGGTGATCATTGGATGTCATTATTGTGTCTTAATCCGGGCAATTGTGTCACCGACTTGTGGGCGTGAGGCTTAGATTTGAAATCCGAAGCCATTAGTGTCTCTTTTACATCCTTTTATTGCTAATCATTATTAGCAATAATTTTGTCCTAAGCCGCCACCTTGTGTCACTGCTAGGTGGGCCCTTAAACCGCTTAAACCACTTCTGTGCCAATCATTAGGACACATTAAACTGCTAATCATTAGTTTCGGTAATTAATCGTTTGTCCTAAAACTCCACATCGATCCACCGAGCGGGTGGGCAACAGCATCCACGTGCTCGTGTCTTTGAAAGTCCCGTGTGTGACTCAAGGTCAGCGACATGCGTGTCCCACGGTCAAGCATCCCTTTGAACTTCAATCAATAGCCACCGTCGATCCCTTGATCAACGGCCTAGATCTTGTATGCGTTCGGACCCTCCGGTTCCTCATCATCTGGACCGTCCATCTCGCGATCTGCGGTGAGATCATGTGTGCAATCGGACCTTCCGTTAGATGTGGGTTCTAAGCCGCTCATCTTTAGATGCTGCGGTCGTGGTTCACCGAGGCAACCGCATCGTCGGTTGCATGCACTCGTTGGGCCGTTGGATCTTGATCCAACGGTGGACCCCGATTAGGTTTGGCGCGCGGCGCTATTTCCAGCGCGTGGTAATGTTGGATTTTAAATCTACGCCCACGGGCGCCCACGTCGTTTTCTTTGTTTTGGGTTGTTACGTATTTGATGAAGTATTTATTTAACGATGAAAATGATGTAAAACTTTAGAAACTCATAACTAATTCATTTTAGCTACTTTTAGTTAATTCCAACTGTAATAAATTATGTTATCACTTTAGCTTATTATAAAAATGGATTTAAGCATGTTCAAATGTGTAAAATTGTATAACTAGGAATAACTTGATTTGTCATTTTGAATATTCCGAGAAAATGAATAAAACTTTAGAAAATGCATATCTTGCTCTGTGTATGTCCAAAATGAATGATTCCAACCTTGATAAATTTGTTATTAACCCAATGTTAATATAAAAATGATGGTAGGTCCAAGATTGTATGAAACCTTGATTAATGAGTAGTACCTATTTTTAGCATTTAGAAAATTCGGAAGACTTATGAAATGCACAAGTAATTCTCTGTAAATGCAAAATATATTTGATAAATTCTAGAAAACCCCTCTGTTGGTATACTTCTCTGTAAAATTAGTTTTGAACATATTTATGCTCTTGGAAAGTGCATTATGCCAATTTTGCATCTTAGAAAAATCATAACTAAATCACTTTAACTCCAAATGACCTGAAATTTTATATGGGTTACCTCTATACCAGTAGGTAGCTACCATAAAAATTCCAGCTTCAAAATCTCTCTAGAAAATATTTTTGCTACAGTGCTAATTATGGTAGAAAATGTATTTTTATGCATTATCTTTTGCACCACAAATCCAAATTAGGTTTTTCCAGTTTCTATGTCTAGGTATATTCGTATTCTACCTTATGTGTAAATTTCATCGCATTTGGTTAAGTTTTGCTTGCTCTTTTGTTTATTTGTGGCTCGTCTTATTGGTTGTTCTTGGTTCTTTTTGCCTTTCGCTTAGGATTCGACATTTGCGGTAATCCCGAGAACGATCCTCCGCAACCAATTGAGCAACAACAAGAAGGCAAGCGGTTTGATCATGTTAATCCCAGTATTTTAAGTATTTATGTTGATTACAAATTCTATGTATGCATTGCTACTTTGTTTTAATAGTTGGCCTAGTAGATGCATTTCCTTAGCAAATGATTATCCTCTACTACCATGAGCCTAGGTTACTGCTTGTGATTTAGAGTTCGTGGATGGGCTCTTGTCACTTAGTAGTTGCGAATTAATTGCTTAGCCATGCTTAGCCGGTAGAAATGGGCGGTTATCGACTTGTCGATAACCTTGATCACACAAAACTTATTATGATTTATGATTTCCACCTTGTGCCATGTCTACTTGTGAAAACTAAAACTAAAAGCAAAATGATTTAGACTTGGGCACAATGGTATGTTGGTGTGATTCTCGGGTGTGGATGGAATGGTGCCTAAGTCAACAAGGACCGAACATCTTGTTACACTAAACCAAGCATTTGAGCGTGCTAACCACACTAGAGGGTATGGGACCTCTCTTGACTTAGTACTTTGGCGTGTATTGGCTCCGGATCGCAGGAGGTCGCAGGAGGGATGGTGTTGGGAGCATTGTAGTGTCAGAAAGACTTCACCGGGATGGGATTTGTTGTCTTTCGGCTTGCAATGTAAGCGTATGGTGTTTCTACCCATACGAGCGGCTCGTAGTTAATACACAATATTGGAAAGCGTCTCGTAGGACTTAGCCGTGCGGCATACCTACGAAGTGTGCTTTGGCTTAAAGCGATCGAAGTGTGGGTACATTGGTACACCCCTGCAGGTTAAAACTATTCGAATAGCCTCGTCCTAGGTTATGGACACGCTTGGGGAGGTCTTTCAAGAGTTAGACTACAACCTTTTAAATTAAAACTTGATGGGTGGTACGGATCGGGATTAGTGCTATGTTGTGGTGACTATTGAGATAGTCACTTCAGTGGTTACTTGTATGTATCTGTATTACTTGTTACTTTGATAACTAAACAGATTTGCAAACTTGCTTTTAAAATGTATTACATTATTGCAAATAAAATTGGCTTCATGCAAAATGAGACATACAACCTCCACCTAAATGAGCACGCATGTAGTTTATGAATAGGTCGCTAATCCACACGTCGATCTTGCGGGTACAAAGACAATCTTTGTACTCGGTTGCTATGCTTAATTGTTTTGTTGCAGAGGAGGAAGGTGAGCCGAAGGGCCTCACTTTTGTGAGTGTGTTGTGGTAGCTTGCGGGCGACTAGCTTGGCGGCCGGTCGGTTGCCTTGTGGGTGTGTGGCTAACCTGGCCGACTTTTGTTCTAGCCATCTTATGGCACATTTTGCTTCATTGTCATTCTTGTATTTTATTCTATTTGGCGGTCGGCTCTCTTTTGTAATAACTTTACTTTATGTCGTTGTTGAACTTAGTGATGTATGTGTATGGAATTGATGTATAATTTTGTGATGATGTGCATATGCTGCAATTGGGAGCATATGTCCATCGAGGCTTAGAATGTTTAATTAGTAATGCTAGAACCATTTGGAGGTTAAGTGTTACTAGTTAAATATTCCGGTCCTCACAAAGTTGGTATCGAGCCATCTTGACCGTAGAAACCCCTAGCTTGGTCGCTTTAGGATATTTTGAAAACTTACTTTCAAATAGTTTATGAAAACTTAAGTAAGTTCTCTAATTTTACTCCTTACCTATCTTAGCTTGTTCATCTCACCTTATTCTTGGTTAGATTTGGAAAACTTTTCCCTCTCATTTTCTTTTCAAAGGTAAGTGTTTAATCGATTAACTTGGTTTGGGAGCACCATGAGAGCCTTAAACTGAGTCTTGGCTGTTTGGAGTATGAAATAGGCGCCCTGGAACTTCAAATTTCGGCTAAGGGATTGAAGGAGAAATTGGACAGCTAGTGCATATCTTTGGACAGCTAGCTAGTGGTGAGTAATTAAGGTAGGAAATGAGAGGTAAATACAACTAAAAACTTGAAGGGTTAACGGGGTAGAAGTGATATGAGTTAGCTTAGTGTCGACCCTCCTTTAGTACGATTTTTACCCTGTTCCTAGCTGTCTCGAGCAGTTAGTACTCTGAAATTTGTCTTCTGAAAAATTGATTACTCGTTTTCCATACGAGTTAGTCATAACAGAAGGTGGTTGTTATCTTTATGACCTTGCTGCAATTTTATGTTGATACTTGAGCCTTTAAAGAGTGTTTTGTTAAGAGGTTAGTAGTTTTCTTTGTCTCCTGTTCCGGAGTTGAGTTTTAACCTATTTTTGTGGAACAGGATGACAAGAACCACCCGTGATCGGCCAGGTGGTTCGATGAGAGCTTCCTCCTCCGACCATGGCTGAGGTTCTGGCTCGATCGAGCGGAATCGCATGGACCAGACCCGTATCTTGGAGGTCATTGCGAGGAACACCTCCGCTCCCGCTGCTGCTTCAGGATCTGGAGGTGGTGGCCACCAATCTCGTGGTGGGCTTGCGGAGTTTCTCCGTACGCAGCCACCCACTTCTCTCGATCGGAGGATCCACTCGACGCGGATGATTGGCTGCGTCTTGTTGAGCGAAAGCTCAATATCGCTCGATGCGGGAGCAGAGCGGGCACTCTTTGCATCCCATCGCCTGAGTGCGGCACTATCTTAGTGGGAGAACTTTCGCCATGCAGCCCGCAGACACGTTGTCTCGTGGGATGAGTTTCGATCTGCTTCCGTCGGGCCCACATTCACGATGGCCTGATGAAGCTCAAGAAGAAGGAGTTTCTTGCGCTTAGCGAGGGCGCAAGTCCGTCTCGGAGTATCTTACGAGTTTAACCACTTGGCTCGTTATGCTCAGGAGAGGTGGCCTCGATGAGGCTAAGCAGAGAAGTTCATGGATGGGTTGTCAGGAGGCTGCAGGACAAGCTATCTATAGTGGACTTTGCTGACTTCCAGGCCTTGGTTGACAAGGCCATCGTCGCCGAGCACAAGGCGAAGGCGCTGGGTGAGTCCCGCAAGCGCAAGTGGGAGGCACATCGGTCTGCACAGGCTGGCCTCACTCGTCCCCATGTTGGGCCCACACCAGGGGCTCGTGCTTTGGCTTCACCACCGCCAAGGCCGTCGGCACCAGTTGCTCGTCCCCCGCAGGCCGTGTTTCAGCCACGTGCACCTGCGACCCAGCAGCAGGTTGCGCTCCGCAACCCAGTGCGATATTACTGTTTGCCGCAACAAGAAGGGCCATTATGCTAGCGATTGCCCTCGAGGATCGAGCAGCCCCTCGTCCTAATGGAGGACGCGGAATGGTCACACACACGAGAAGGTGATCCGAAGACCCGTGGTGTCGGGAGTGGTCGAGTCAACCACATCTCGGTGAGGAGGCACGAGGCGCCCGAGCGTTGTGTTGGGTACGCTCCTTGTTAATTTACATCCTGCTACGATTTTATTTGACTATGGAGCCGCATTCTTTTATTTGAGGTCTTTTCTTTGTTGATTGTGGACTTCACTGTGTTCCTTTGGGATTCCACTCGCTGATTCGCTCTCGGGTTCGAATTGAGAGGCGACCAAGTATCTTGGGATGTTCCTATCCACATCGAAGGAGTGGGATTCTTGGCGAATCTTATCCTACTCGACTCGCACGCTTGGATGTGATTCTTGGCATGGATTGGTTGTCCCAACACTTGGGGCAAATCGATTGTGCGGGAAGATTGTCTACCTCACTGACCCTTCAGTGAAGCAGGTTGGGTTTTCACCGCGATTGCGAGAACCCCATCTTTATGTCCTTGAAGCGGCCGGCATTGAGATTCGCGACGTCCCCACGGTGTGTGACTTCGCGGATGTCTTTCCGAAGATTTGCAGGATGCCTCCTGCTCGAGATCTGGAGTTTGTGATCGAGTTGCTGCCTGCATCGCCCTACTTCTAAGAGGCCGTGTCGCATGCCTCCTAATGAGTTGGAGGAGTCAAGAAGCAGATTGGGTGAGCTGCAAGAGAAGGGTTTTATCCGTCTAGCTCATCTCCTTGGGGTTGTCCAGTTATCTTTGTGAAGAAGAAGGACAAGACCTTGCGCATGTGTGTTGATTACCGTCCGCTTAATGAGGTGACGGTAAAGAACAAGTATCCTTTGCCCGTATTGATGATCTTTCGATCAATTGACCGGAGCACAAGTCTTCTCAAGATTGACTTGAGATTGGGCTATCATCAAGTCGAGGATCGGGACCGAGGATATTCCTAAGACGGCCTTTGCTACTCGTTATGGTCTTTACGAGTACACCGTCATGTCTTTTGGTTTGACTAATGCTCTGCTTTATTCATGAATCTTATGAACTCAGTATTCATGGAGTATTTGGATAGGTTTGTGGTGGTATTCATCGATGATATCCTTATCTACTCCAAGAGTGAAGAAGAGCATCTTGAGCATCTTCGACTTGTGTTGGGCAAGGCTGCGAACACTGTTGTATGCCAAATTCAGCAAGTGCGAGTTCGTTGAAGGAAGTGGCGTTCTTGGGCCATGTTCTTTCAGCGGGAGGTGTGGTGTGGATCCTAGCAAGGTCGGTGATGTGCTATCTTGGGGTCACCAAGTCGGTCCCACCGATGCGGAGTTTCCTTGGTTTGGTGGCTACTATCGCGCTTCATCGAGAATTTCTCCAAGATTGCGAAGCCTATGGCCGAATTGCTTAAGAAGGACAAGAAGTTTGAGTGGTCCGCTGCTTGTGATGTGAGTTTTCGGGAACTCAAGAAGCGGTTGACCTCATTGATGCTTGTTCTCCCGATATTCACAAGAGTTTCGATATCTATTGTGATGCTTCTCGTCGAGTCTTGGTTGTGTTCTTATGCGGGAGGGCAAGGTTGTGGCCTATGCATCGCTGCGATTAAGGCCTCATGAACTCAACTATCCTACTCATGACTTGGAGTTGGTCTTTGTGGTCCATGCACTCAAGATTTGGCGGCATTACCTGATTGGTAACCGTTGTGAGGTGTATTCCGACCACAAGAGCTTGAAGTACTTGTTCACCCAGCCAGATCTGAACCTCAGGCAAAGAAGATGGTTGGAATTGATCAAGGACTATGACATGGGCATTCAGTACCATCCGGGCAAGGCCAATGTCGTTGCGGATGCACTCAGTCGGAAGGTGTATTGCAACATGTTGATGCTCCAAGAGCAGCAGCCTGCTCTCATTTCAGAATTTCAGCGCCTTAATTTGGGTTTGACCGAGCACGGTTCTCTTGCTACATTGGTTGTGCAACCAACCTTGGTGGACCAAATCAAGCGCGCAATGACAGATGATGTTGGTGTGAGCCGATCAAGCCAGAACATCAAGGATGGGATAGCCAAGTGCTTTCGGAGGATGAGCATGGCGTTGTGTGGTTTGGGCAGCGTCTTGTGGTCCCTAAGGTCATGGAATTGCGGGATTTGATTCTCCGCGAAGCCCATGATTCTCCTTTGTCTATTCACCCCGGGGCTACCAAGATGTATCAGGATCTTCGTCAGAGATTCTGGTGGACCCGAATGAAGCGCGAGATTGCCAGGTTCGTTGCCGAGTGCGACGTGTGCTGTCGTGTGAAGGCGAGCATCGGCGTCAGCAGTCTTCTTGACCTTTGCGGTGCGGAATGGAAGTGGGATTGATTGGCATGGACTTCATCACCGGATTGCCCCTTTCGTCCAAAGGAATGATGCTATTTGGGTCGTGATCGACGAGTTGACTAAAGTGGCACATTTCCTTCCGTCAAGACTCGGCCGTGTGGGCCTTTGGCGAACTTTATGTCTCGAGGATTGTGAGTCTTCACGGTGTGCGAAGGCGATTATTTCGATCGTGGTGCGCTTTTCACCTCGCGGTTTTGGCATAGTCCGCAGAGGCTATGGGGACCCGCCTTCATTTGATCTGACCTTTCATCCTCGGGTCGATGGTCGACGGGCGAGTCAACCAAGTGTTGGAAGATATGCTCGTGCTTGTGTTCTTTCCTATGGGAAGAAGTGGGAGAAGTGCCTACCATTTGCTGAGTTCTCCTACAACAACGATTTCGAGCCGATCTTGGCATGGCACCATTGAGGCTTTGTATGGGAGGAGATGCGAACCCGTTGAACTGGTCGAGGTCGGTGGCGGCAATTTTTATTTCGATTCGATCAATGAGGCCGAAAGTCAAGTTCGATTGATCCGCGAGCATCTGCGCACGCCCGATCGAGCGGAAGAGCTATGCGGATCGTCGTCGCGTGAGTTGAGCTTTGAGCCCAACGACTTGTGTATCTCAAAGTCTCACCCTTGAAGGGCCATCGTTTTGGCATCAAGGGCAAGTTGGCTCCTCGATATGTTGGGCTTTACCGTATCATCGAGAAAGTTGGAGCGATCGCGTCTGATTGGAGCTACCGGTGCACTTGAGGGTGTGCATGATGTGTTCCATGTTTCACACCGAAGAAGTGCCTCCGTGTCCGACCGAGGAAGCTCCATTGGAGGTTCTCGATGTACGGAGAATTTGACCTACCGCGAGCATCCTGCTCGTATTCTTGAGGAATCGAGCGGAGGACGAGGAACCGTGTCATCAAGTTCCTTAAGGTTCGGTGGTCAAACCATTCGAAGATGAAGCAACTTGGGAGCGCGAAGATCGCAACCGTGCGATTTTCCTTCTTTCTTCTCGAGTAAATGAGAATCTCGGTCGAGATTCTTGTATGGGAGAGTTGTAACATCCCAATTTTGGGCTTGTGTTTCAAATGTAAGAAAATCAGTAGAAATTAAAACTTTTTCTTACATCATGTAATTCTGTGGTGCCAAGAAATTCTTGTACAAGGAATTATGGAAATACATTGTCACAAGTCTTGTTGATCCAAATCTTGTTATTCCAAAAACAATCTTGTCAAATCTTATGATCATCCTCTGGAAATATTTTTCCTAAGTCTCTGTGATGGTATGTGACCCTCTGAAAAATCTCACAATTTTTAGAAATTGTTTGAAAATTTTAGAGGATCAAACTGTTTGACTCTCATCAAACATTAAAATAGGGCCTTGCAGAATTTTTGGAGATTTATTCGCAGCATAAAATCTCTGAAAATTTTACACAAGGTTAATATCTGAGTTAGCAAGCTCTGTAAAATTTTTATAATTTTGGAGTTATTTTGCTACCTCAAATAAATCTTCGAGTCTCTGTTCTTTTTCAAAGTCAAACTTGGTTTCTTGTTGCTTGGTTCGAGTCGGACTCGGGCTCGAGCCACTTGATTCGGTCCAGTCAACTAAACGCACCGAGCCACTCTTTAAAACGCGCAATCGATCTCAACCGTTAGATCTAAATCGCACGGCCCGCGGGCGTGAAACCCTTCGGACCCTCCGGTTGTAAGTTTGATTGTCGACCGTTTGATTCCCATCCAACCATTGAGATCTTCCGAACCCGCCGGACCCTCGGTTGCATTTTTGAATCGAGCCGTTGGATTAAGATCCAACGCTTCGCGTACTCTTCGTTGTAAATAGAGTTTGCGGCGTGGGGCAATCTGAGCCGTCCGTTTCTAATCGTAGGGCTCGCAATCTCCCGTTGTGTTTTGAAGCCGCAGCGTGGCGCTATCTCGCCGTCGTGTCTAATCCAACGGTGAAAATCCTCCTAGTACATTCCGCATCGTCTCCTACCTCGGATCCATGCATGCGGTCACGAGGGGATGGAGGTGTCAAGTCTTGCTCCCTACTGATCATCCTAGTTAACATTTAGGGTATGGGAGACATATGCGGCCGAGCCATACCCTATGCCATCATCGCACCTTTTTCACTTTCGGCCATGCCTTGTGCTTTGCACCATGTCTCCCAAAAGCATTATTGTCAAACCCTAATGCTTTCAAAGCCTTATAAGCACCCCAACACACTCCTGGTGTTCCTTTACACGCCATTGAGCTCCATTTTCAATTTTGGAGCTTAACACCTCAAACCAAACAATCCACCATTGTTGAACCGTGGAGCTCCATTGGTGTTCTTGGTGTTCAGTGGTCCTCCTTCATGTTTCTTTGCCCTAACCTCATCTATTTATCACCTTGAACATTTCCCTTACTTAATTTTGGATTTGATTCTCGGGAATTGTCCAATTTGGGGTTTGTTCAAATTCGGTCAATTGGTCATCTTCTTCCTCATTTCGGTGAGTGCTCCATTTTCCAATTCTTTGCTCATATAGCTTCTGTGAACCTTATAGAAGCTCTGTTGGTGTTTTGGTGCCACTCATTTTGCTTAGGGCACCAATTTGCACCTTTCTTCTTCAAGTCCGGCAAGCCTCCACCGTGGGCAAGCATCTCCGGCCATCTTTTGAAGCTCCTCCCATTAAGGTAGCTCCTTATTAGTCCCTAGAGGATCCGCACCGCTTCTCGGGTGTGGCAATGAGCTTTCGCTATTTTCGTACTTAGCAGTAAAGGCTCCCGTTTTCATTTTCCGGCTAGCCGGCGTTCTAGTCCCTCACCGACGGCGTGATTGCCACCACTAGGTCCGTAAGGTTATTGCGATTCCATTTCACTACTTGGTTGACGCCGCGCGACGGTGTCGCGGCGATAAGCGTGAAGTAGCTCGGGATTTTGCGGGAGGGAACTCCGTTTCGTCATTTGTTTAGGCACGATGAATTGCCTAATCATTGGTGATCATTGGATGTCATTATTGTGTCTTAATCCGCAATTGTGTCAGCGACTTGTGGGCGTGAGGCTTAGATTTGAAATCGAAGCCATTAGTGTCTCTTTTACATCCTTTTATTGCTAATCATTATTAGCAATAATTTTGTCCTAAGCCGCCACCTTGTGTCACTTTGCTAGGTGGGCCCTTAAACCGCTTAAACCACTTCGTGCCAATCATTAGGACACATTAAAGCGCTAATCATTAGTTTGTAATTAATCGCTGTCCTAAAACTCCCGTCGATCCACCGACGGGTGGGCGGCGCATCTCGTGCTCGTGTCTTTGAAGTCCACGTGTGTGACTCAAGGTCAGCGACATGCGTGTCCCACGTGTCGACATCCCTTTGAACTTCAATCAATAGCCACCGTCGATCCCTTGATCAACGGCCTAGATCTTGTATGCGTTCGGACCCTCGGTTCCCCTCATCATCACGGACCGTCCATCTCGCGATCTGCGGTGAGATCATGTGTGCAATCGGACCTTCCGGTTAGATGTGGGTTCTAAGCCGTTCATCTTTAGATCTGCGGTCGTAGTTCACCGAGGCAACCGCATCGTCCGGTTGCATGCACTCGTTTGGGCCGTTGGATCTTGATCCAGCAGTGGACCCCGATTAGGTTTGGCGCGCGTGCGCTATTTCCAGCGTCATGCGTGGTACATTGGATTTTAAATCTACGGCCACGGCGTCCACGTCGTTTTCTTTGTTTTGGGTTGTTACGTATTTGTAAGTATTTATTTAACGATGAAAATGATGTAAAACTTTAGAAACTCATAACTAATTCATTTTAGCTACTTTTTAGTTAATTCCAACTGTAATAAATTATGTTATCACTTTAGCTTATTATAAAAATGGATTTAAGCATGTTCCAGTGTAGGAGAAAATTGTATAACTAGGAATAACTTGATTTCTGTCATTTTGAATATTCCAGAAAATGAATAAAACTTTAGAAAATGCATATCTTGCTCTGTGTATGTCCAAAATGAATGATTCCAACCTTGATAAATTTGTTATTAACCCAATGTTAATATAAAAATGATGGTAGGTCCAAGATTGTAACAGAAACCTTGATTAATGAGTAGTACCTATTTTTAGCATTTAGAAAATTCTGGAAGACTTATGAAATGCACAAGTAATTCTCTGTAAATGCAAAATATATTTGATAAATTCTAGAAAACCCCTCTGTTGGTATACTTCTCTGTAAAATTAGTTTTGAACATATTTATGCTCTGAAAGTGCATTATGCCAATTTTGCATCTTAGAAAAATCATAACTAAATCACTTTAACTCCAAATGACCTGAAATTTTATATGGGTTACCTCTATACCAGTAGGTAGCTACCATAAAAATTCCAGCTTCAAAATCTCTCTAGAAAATATTTTTGCTACATTGCTAATTATGGTAGAAAATGTATTTTTATGCATTATCTTTTGCACCACAAATCCAAATTAGGTTTTTCCAGTTTCTATGTCTAGGTATATTCGTATTCTACCTTATGTGTAAATTTCACGCATTTGGGTAATTTTGCTTGCTCTTTTGTTTATTTGTGGCTCGTCTTATTGGTTGTTCTTGGTTCTTTTGCCTTTCGCTTAGGATTCGACATTTGCGGTAATCCCGAAAACGATCCTCCGCAACCAATTGAGCAACAGCAAGAAGGCAAGCAGTTTGATCATGTTAATCCCAGTATTTTAAGTATTTATGTTGATTACAAATTCTATGTATGCATTGCTACTTTGTTTTAATAGTTGGCCTAGTAGATGCATTTCCTTAGCAAATGATTATCCTCTACTACCATGAGCCTAGGTTACCTGCTGTGATTTAGAGTTCGTGGATGGGCTCTTGTCACTTAGTAGTTGCGAATTAATTGCTTAGCCATGCTTAGCTTCGGTAGAAATGGGCGGTTATCGACTTGTCGATAACCTTGATCACACAAAACTTATTATGATTTATGATTTCCACCTTGTGCCATGTCTACTTGTGAAAACTAAAACTAAAAGCAAAATGATTTAGACTTGGGCACAATGGTATGTTGGTGTGATTCTCGGGTGTGGATGGAATGGTGCCTAAGTCAACAAGGACCGAACATCTTGTTACACTAAACCAAGCATTTGAGCGTGCTAACCACACTAGAGGTATGGGACCTCTCTTGACTTAGTACTTTGGCGTGTATTGGCTCCGGGTCGCAGGAGGTCGCGGGAGGGATGGTGTTGGGAGCATTGTAGTGTCCGAAAGACTTCACCGGGATGGGATTTGTTGTCTTTCGACTTGCAATGTAAGCGTATGGTGTTTCTACCCATACGAGCGGCTCGTAGTTAATACACAATATTGGAAGCGTCTCGTAGGACTTAGCGTGCGGCATACCTACGGAAGTGTGCTTTTGGCTTAAAGGATCTCAAGTGTGGGTACATTGGTACACCTGCGAGGTTAAAACTATTCGAATAGCCTCGCCCTAGGTTATGGACACGCTTGGGGAGGTCTTTCAAGAGTTAGACTACAACCTTTTAAATTAAAACTTGATGGGTGGTGCGAATCGGGATTCGTGCTATGTTGTGGTGACTATTGAGATAGTCACTTCTGTGTGGTTACTTGTATGTATCTCCAGATTTCATCATTACTTTGATAACTAAACAGATTTGCAAACTTGCTTTTAAAATGTATTACATTATTGCAAATAAAATTGGCTTCATGCAAAATGAGACATACAACCTCCACCTAAATGAGCTGCATGTAGTTTATGAATAGGTGCGCTAATCCACACGTCAGTCTTGCGTGTACAAAGACAATCTTTGTACTCGGTTGCTATGCTTAATTGTTTTGTTGCAGAGGAGGAAGGTGAGCCGAAGGGCCTCACTTTTGTGAGTCAGTGTTGTGGTAGCTATGGGCGACTAGCTTGGCGGCCTGGTCGGTTGCCTTGTGGGTGTGTGGCTAACCTGGTCGACTTTTGTTCTAGCCATCTTAAGGCACATTTTGCTTCATTGTCATTCTTGTATTTTATTCTATTTGGCAGTCGGCTCTCTTTTGTAATAACTTTACTTTATGTCGTTGTTGAACTTAGTGATGTATGTGTATGGAATTGATGTATAATTTTGTGATGATGTGCATATGCTGCAATTCTGGGGAGCATATGTCCATCGAGGCTTAGAATGTTTAATTAGTAATGCTAGAACCATTTGGAGGTTAAGTGTTACTAGTTAAATATTCCGGGTCCTCACAAAGAGGGGAGGGGAAACTCCGGGGATGGAAGGAGGAGGCCGAGGCGCACCTCGTGACGCGGGTGGCGTGGGAAAAAGATGGCCGGAGAGGGAGAACAGAGGGGGTGGCGCACAGTCAACAACAGGGAAGAAAGAGGGCTCTCGGTTTAGGCTTCTGTGTGGGAGAGAGATGAGGAAAGGGGGAGGAAGGTTTTTTTGAGCTTTTATAGGAGAGGGGGGCAAAGCGGTATAGGGGAGGTCGGTGCGCGGCGCGCTGGTGCGAGCGGCGCAGAGCCGGGCCAGGGCCAAGGGTAGCACGTGCGGTCCAGCGGGCGGCGCGGAGTAGCGGGAATCCCGGTAGGAGCAGAGGTAGTGACGGGAAGCGCGGCGAGAATCGGGCAAAAGGTTGCAACGGGAAGAAAAACAGGTGTTGGAGGTAGAAGAAAGAGAAAATGAAAAGAAGAAAAAGAAAAAGGAGAAAAAGAAAGAAAATATGAAAATAAATAAATTTAGAAAAATTTCATAAAAATCATTGGAACCTGAATAGATCAAATAAAATAATTTTGGTTTTAATTGAAGTTTATTTTAATCATTTAAAATGTTTTTCAATTATGAAATTCAACTTAAGCTTTAAATTAATTCAATAAAATGCAAAAACTCCAAAATAATTCCCCACTTTAATTTAAATAGTTTAAATTAAATTTACAACCAATAAAATAAATTTTGGGAAAACAGAAAAGAAATAAAATAAATCGGGTTGCAAGAAACAACAAAGAAATTAAGAAAATCCAAGAAAATCCAGAAAGTCAAATAAATCAGTTTTGAATTTAATTGAAGTTTGATTTATTCATATTAAAGTTTTTAATTTTTGAAATTCTCAAATTAAGCTTTTAAACAAATCAAGACAAATTCATCTAGTTCTTTTTATTTTGAAAATTTGAAAAAGGCCCAAAAATTAGGATGTTACAACCTCTTAGAAGACGTTCGCCGAGGGTGGCTGTGTGGAGCTAGTCATCTTGGCTAGTTCATCGGCGGCCTCATGCTTGCCTCGCAGGATGGCTTGGACTGTGATGCGTAAGATATGTTTCGCTAAGACCCGGACCGTAGCAAGGTATCTAGCCAACTCGGGTTCTCGGGCTTGGAATGACATGTCAATGTGGCTTGCCATGAGGCGAGAGTCGCTTTTGACGAGAATTCTCTGAGCCCATAGTGCTTTGGCTTTGCAAAGGCCAAGGAGTAGGGCTTCGTAGTCGACAACATTATTTGTTGTAGGGAACTCAAGGTGGGTTGCATGTGGTATTTGCTGCCCCTTTGGTGATACTAAAATGGCCGTTGTACCCGCCCCGGTGGCGCACCACGAACCGTATATGATCCAAGTTACCTCAGTTTGAGGATTTGGGACCCCCGCTAGCTGTGGAGTCCACTCAGTGATGACGGTTATGGAGGAAGCTGCTCCTCCAAGGGCCACAGTGCAATAGGATCGGGCCTGGTCCAGCACGGTATAGAGGTGGCCTAGCGTGCCAGTGGGCCATGCTTGGGCTCACCTTCGACTAGATGGGCCATGTCGGCACGACACAGTCCTGGCCCACATCCTGGTCCAATGATCAGGTCTAGTCGAGGAGGTGACAGATGGTTTTAATGTGGGAGGCTGATGATTCTTTTGTTTCTTCTGTGGGCACCGCACCTGCCGTGACGGAGCGTGCGTCCCTGCCAGAGTGCCAAGCGGGTATACGTTAATGATTGAATACTCCCGTGTTGCTATCATCTCTCCTTAGCATATACTCCCTCAAATTCACAAAAAACAAGTTATTTTGGACATCCACATGGTCCACAAAATGCAATTTTGATCACTAATTACCATTGTAATATATTTGTAAAACCCAATAAAATTATAATATTATGAAACTGCTAAAACATGTAAATAAATAACCCATGTTCTAACACTGCACGCGACAAAAAAATCCTAAAAATGTCAATCTACAACTACAAAGCCCGCATCTACCACTAATATATGTTTATTGTTGTTAACCTATCATATTTTTTTTTATCAAAATGAATAATAAACCACATGAGGAAACCAAACCCACCGCGAGTAGGAGGAACACGGTCAGAGTCTCCTCCTCCTCCCCTGCCCTCCCCCTCCCCCCCTCTCCTCTCCGATCTTCTCCTCTCTTCTCTCCTCTTCTCCGTTCTGCGAACAGGGAAGCCATCAACCGACAGGCCATATATGCGGCCTCAGTCACAAACCAGCCACTCAACTGAGGGCCAATCATGAACCCACATGGACGTATGTTGTTCGCTTGTCGCTCGACGTGATTCGGCACATGCCTCAATCGTGTCTCCATAGCGCGATTGAGCAACTTGGTAGGCGATGGGCAAATTCAATTTGCTGACGCAGTTCCATCTTGCGATTGTTGGTTATTTCTATAAAAAAAATGATTCGTGGTTTTATTTTTGTAAATTGAATAAAAAATTACTTTATTTTTTTTAAAAAAAAACCCGCGAAAGGGATCAGTTGGAGCGGTTTAATAAAAAGGACAGTGTCTGTTGAATGTTCGGAGTTCATGGCCTACAGGAGGAAAGTTGCAAGCGATCAAAATTAAACGGGCTTTTAGGATGTGATGATCTTGGAGCTTAGACTTTATTTGTTGATGATGTGGTCCAACCAGAAGTCATTGTTGGTAGTCAATAATCCAGAGAAGAGAAAAGATTGTCATTGATTTTGAGTTTTACACGCCAACTAGCTCATCCAAGAGCCTTGAGCTACAGAGAAAAATTGTACGACACTACTTGTATCAAATCATGAATGACCAACCAAAATCAATAAGAAATGAGCATTTTTTTAGGTCAGGAATTGTTCCCCTCTGACAGCTTTAAAGAAGAAGCACCGCAACCACCCGTCCCGAGCAGCGCTCGAATGCGGGTGGGCAGAGACCCCGTCCTCTCTTTGCCATCTAAGCTACAGCTCAGTCTCAAGAAATGAGCAATTTCATGGTGCAGCAAGGGGCTAGCCTTTGTTTTTCTGAACCCAAGGGGGCTAGCCTTTGTCATTTGTGTACTTGATTGAAAAAAAATTGACCATGAATCATGAGCCAGCAACAGCCCATCCTTCCATATATATAGACTAGCTGTTAAAATCAACGTAATTTTGAATGATCACTACATACAGGAAGGAAGGAACAACGACTACAACAAACAAATGCCTGCCTGGCCAGGTATTCAAATGACCACTACTCTTCACTTTCCAAATTTTGCACTGCATGCAGTCTCAGTGAATAATTCAATTCTACTGTCCCTACTTACATACGCAAATCCACACATACAGCAGCAGAATCATCAGGGCGAGGCAAACCACAGCAATAGCAGCAGCAGCCAACATCTTCTTCTTCTTCCCCGGAGAACCACGACCACGGCGCGACGGACGGCGGGACCAAACGCGAGCTCCAGGGTCTCTCATCACCACCTCGCTCCCAACCAGCACGGAGTTGGTCACCCCCTGCACGTTGTTGTTTACATAGATGTTGATGCAGCAGCAGTTGCTTGGCGCCGCCGCTCCTCGGTGCGTCGCCACCGACATCGCCGCCCCCGTGCTCCTGCACCCCTCCGTGCCCAAACGCCCATGCCTGGTCTTCCAACTTGAGGAGGCGGCGGACCCATGTCCAACACCCATCCTGACTCAACCCCTTGTATTCCTGAAACAAGAAACCAACTCCAACACAAGTACACAACATCAAGCTCTGAACCACACAGGCATGCAAGGAGCACATTAATTGTAGCTTTTGCCCTAACACCAAGAAAAGCATATATAGGGAATAATCACTTTGCCTTGCAGTTGGAGTACACTACAGGAATAATCCTGCCCAGTGCTAGATAGACGGCCAACAAAAAGCTCTCAAGCTGATAACATATCACACATGGCATGATTTACCTTGGCAGCGTGACCAAATCTAAGGTTACATAATGGCAAGTATGTTTCTGTGCCAACAGGATCATACAAATCTCAGGTTTGAAAACTGAAACTAAACAAGTCTCTGACACATGAGCATTAAGCACATGGGTGAGTTCTCTATTTCTCACCAATGAACCGCTAGTTGCTAAGATTGCAGTAGTGTTGTTTACAAACAACGGTGAACTGCAGTAGTCTTTGCTCACCGTAACACAAGGCCGTTACAAACTTTGACATGCCCACCATATGTGAATCGGCAATTATCTTTCACTGGAACACAAAATGGCATAAGCATTGTCAGTCCTTAAAATCCTTACTATTCGGGCAGGAAAAGAACTAACTAAAATTAACCAAATAAACGTGTGCAGATTAAACAGACAGACATCCTGTTCTTTCGTTCTGATCATGCAGAGCATATAAGCTATCAAATTCCAACATCAGTTAAAGCAGACACTTCCAATTGCGACGACCAACATGCTGGACCAAACATGAACTGAAATAAGGACTATTTTTGTAGTAGTTGTAAGAATGGCAACTAAACAAAATTTACCAAATGGAATGAAATAATTGGTGCCGGACCAACGTACTTTAGTAAGTGGCACAACCACAGCAGACATAAGATGAGCCACATTGTTTCAGTCGATTAATGCAATGCACAGAAAAACTCCAATTCCAATAGTAGTTGTAGTGGAAGCGACGAGTGTACATCTACGTTGTTAGTCCAAATAAAAAAGTTCGGAACTCACATTAAGTAATGCTAAATATACCAAAATTTGCATATGTTCTGAGCCAGGCATAATCACTACCAACATGCTGAAACAGAAGATGAACAGAAATAAGAAAAATCGCTTGGAAGTTTACACTATTAAAGCTCTCCTTTAAATCTCCTAGCATTTAGCTTTATCTAAACTCTTTTAATTGAGCAAAAAAAAAAAAAAATCAATGTGTTATGATGCCTGCTAGCCCAAGCAATAACTGTCTCTCTTCTAAACTCTGTGACGGGTGTCCCTTTGAACACAACATGATTTTTGTACTGTTTGTGAGGGTGTGGATGTACAATCCCATCACTCGGGTTTGAGTCCTTTGGCTTGAATTTGGGTATCTTTTCCTGCTTTATTACTAAGCCATATAGTTCCTCCTACATGTGTTTCAATAAACACTTGACCTGTAATCTTAACATGAACACAACGTATACCAAAGTACCCACCTACGAAATGATTCCCAAACAGCAATTGGGTCACTGGTACTGTGCCATTTAGGATGAAATTATTCTCTACTAGAGCAGCACACATTTTAGATTGTCAAATCTTCTAAGTGCTACGTTCTAGTATTGCAATAATAGTAGCCAGCCAACAAACAATTACTTCCAGTCTTTCCACAAGTCAAAATGTCTAAAGACCCTAGTGCTGAAATCAGATTAGTAGTAGACCACCTAACCACCAAGAAGTTGAATCGATATAATGCATAATCGACAATCAGGGGCAAAAACCTCACTAACCTGATGCAGGACAGTTCACTTCAGGATATACATCATGTTCTCTTCAACTTTAGGGTAGAGTGTTTCAATAAGACTGATAGCAGACCTAACCAACAAGGGCTCAAATCTGCATAATGCACCGTTGACAATCAGGAACAGAAACTTCGCTGTCCTGTGATGCGGGATAATTCACTTTGGGATAGAATTCATGTTAGCTTCAACCTTAGGATAGAGTTGTGCCCTTTCTATCGCATTTTGTTTTAGGGATCTCTTCTAGCATCTTTGGGTCAACCTCTTACACTTACAATGCAAATCGAAGCAGTTTATACAGAATTTAACAATTATCACTGATTTATGATTCCTGGAGTACTATGTAGAGAGAAAAGCTATGCAGTTTTAGGTGAATCCGATTGTATGTGTTGCAAGCACTCCATAATCCATAGTCAAGGCGCAGCTCTGCCACTGGTGGAATGTTGTCCAATATAGAGGTGGCCAAGCGGGCGGCGTGATGCGGCTGGATGGGCCCGTCTTGCACGACCTGTTTAAACACGGCCCATTTTGGCCCGCAAACTAAGCGGGCCATCTTTGTGCGGCAAGGCAGCCAAGGTACAGCCAGACGACCTTTCATGTCGTCGTTGTGCCATTAACTGTTTAGCCCGACGGGCTAATTCAACCCACCTAGCCCATTAGGCCGAAAATTAAAAAATACAAAAAAATACAAAATACAAAAAATTAGAAAAAAGTGTAGAATTCTAAAATACATATGAATGCATTTTTATTCCCTTTTCTTTTCTTTTCTCTTCTTTCTCTTTTCTTTTCATTTTTCCTCCTTTCCTTTCCCCCTTTTCCTTCTTTCTCTCGCACGGCCGCATGTCTGCCTTTGTTCTCCTTCTTTCTTTCTTCTTCTCCTTTCTCCCCCCTTTCTTCTTCTCTCTTTCTCTTCCTCTCTTCTTCCCTCCACCAGCAACACCTCCCTCCTCCTTTCTCCGACCGAGCGGGCCCAGATCCGGCTAGAGGCCACTAGATCTGGCCGCCTCCACCGTCGTCACGCTCGGCCTCTCCGCCTCACTACTGTCATGCTTGTCTCGGTGCTTCCACTCCACCACCGCCTGCTGCTGCGCTGGTGCCGCCTCAGCATTGCCACTCGGCCTCAGCTCCACCACTGCCGTCGTTGTCGCCCTCTTCCTCGGCGTCCACGCATGCTGCCTAGCGCCGGCCTCCTCCTCCTGGCCCCTCTTTTCCCTCCACTCATCTCCCCTTGGCCCCTCTTCTCCCTCCTCGCACCGGCCTACTCCTCCTCAGCGCCAACCTCGCGCCGGCTTCGCCCGCGTCTTGGCCACCTCCTCCTTGCCGTCGGTGCCAGCTTCGCCCGCCTTGCCCTCTCCTCCTCGCCTTCTCTGCAGCCGGGCCGGCATGCCTTGCCAGGCTCGTGCCGTGGCGTGGCCTAGCACTGTGCGTACCATGCCAGCCCGGCCTGTCGTGCCGGGGTGGTGGCCTTGGCACGGCTCGGGCTATCATGCCATGACGGTCCGACCCATGAGCGAGTGTGAGTCGTGTCGTGCCTAGGCCGAGCCAACGATGCCATGCCTTGATCGACCCAACCGACATGACCCATCCGCCACCTCTGGTCAATGCGAAGATCATGAGGTTGTGGGCATGCGAGTTGCGATGATCAAACAACACAAATTGGACAAGCAGTTAGGAATGTAGCGTGGTCTAGATAGCATGCCACATTCCTTGCACATGGCGGTTGAACCGAGGGTTCACAAGTTTGGTGAAATTTCACCAAAATTCCGGACCTTTCATTACACTCCGAAAGAAATCAATTCGTTCAATTTTTTTTGTTTTGTTTGAATTTGGAGGCTTAAAGAAAGTAAAAACTAGTAAACAAAACACAAGACAAAGATAGCCTAGTGGCAAGGCCCTATCTGTGCTTGCCAAGTGACTAGGGACCGAATCCCACACTTCTTAATTTTTGGAAATATTTTAAATTTTAAATTCAAATTTGATCCCAACTGTTTAAACAAAATTCATCGAAATTTTCTGAAATTTTGGTCATTTTGCTACCCATCGAAAAGTACCATACCAAAATAGTTTTCCCTGGTTGAGCAAGAGGCCACGTGCGGTATCACATCGAGGCGCGCAGGAGGCGCCATGCAGTAGGGCCAACATCCTCTGGCGAAGCGCCTCTGGATCTTAGAGGCGATCGGTGGCGCCGTCCGTGTGCGGAGTGACTCGAAGGTGGCGTGCACGCACCGCACCGAGTTGTGGTAGTGTTGGACCGAGCGATGACTTGAGGGTGAATAGGAGCATTAATATTTTCAACCTGTTGATTTCTTCTTCTCCTCACTAGCTATAGAAGCTATAGAGATCGAAACACAAGTACAACGGACCAACGAACCGTGATGGAAAATACCTCGACACAACATAGGGTTGGTCGACCACGAGGATGGCGGTCGACCGCCCCAATGGTGGTGCGATTGCTTGTTCTGGGGTAGCCAGTGAAGATCACAAAATGACCTAACTTCTAAATCCGTGATCCAAGTTCCTAAAACAACTATAGCTCATCAAGAAGGGCAAGAACCTATTCTAATCGACGATCAGGAAGATCATAGCTAAGGCTCCACAAATTTATTTGATGAGATCAAGTAGGCACAAGAATCGAGAAAATTCGAACTTTGATTCAAAAACTTGCTCATGGGTGGATGATGGTCAAGACTACCCTAGATGGATTTCCACACATTCTATTAAACTAGATCATAACAAAAGATCCAATGGAACCAAAGGAACACACAAAATCCCAAAAGGCATCAAAGAGAAACCAAGAACAAGAGAGAACTCATCTTGGAGAAAATCTTCTTGGATTGATTCAAGAGATTGTTGGTTTACAACCACTCCACCATAGAAGACAAAAGCTCAACACTTAAGTACGCAATCAATCCATCTCTCACAAATCCTAGCTTCTCCACTTTCCTCTCCTAGCCCTAAATCACAAATTAGGGTTTCCTAGGCTCGAGGCTTGATGGATGAGGATGCAAAACCTGCACACCTCCCTTTTATAGTGGAGGCAAGGTTTAGAGAGAAAAATCGTACTTATAATCAGAGAGTAAGTGATTTCAAGCCATGGTAAAATCTGATTTTACTATAGAAATCAGAGAGTAAGTGATTTCAAGCCATGGTAAAATCAGAGAGTAAGGAAATTTCAAGCTATGGTAAAATCAAAGAGTAAGAAAATTCCAAGCCATGGTAAAATCACAAAGTAAGGAAATTTCAAGCCATGGTAAAATCACAGAGTAAGAAAAATTCTAAGTCACGGATGGTTTTAATACAAACTATACGTGGTATTATACTATCACAGAGCGGTTCATATCATGAACAAATGCAGTGAAATCTACAATTATCACGAGACGGTTCGTGTTAAGAACCATCGTGATACTTCCTGACGGTTTTCAATATGAACCGTCGGTGATCTAGCCCTCTTCTGAGCGGTTTTTAGCACGACTAGTAACACGGATGGTTTCTAAACCAAAACCGTCGTGATTTCATGTAATATAGGCGGTTTTGGTCAGCATGCGTGATGAGGCATCTAGTTTGTGCCTTTTGTAGTAGTGTGTAGTGCTTCCCAACGTCATACATCTCTCGGCCGTGTAGAGAGGAGGCCGAGCATGTAGGCGCGGCCTTGTGGCGGCGGCGGCGCCGTTCAAGGAATCGAGGCCGCTGCGCATATCTTGGGGCACGAAGACAAGCGTGAGGCCGACCATGAAGCGAGCCTCGGGTTCTTTGGTGCCGCCGGTGGTTGACGACGGTGAGGTAGCGCTCGTTGTCCTGCCAATTCATCGCCTCCTCCCGCTCCAGTACCACGCACCTCCCCACGACGCGCTTCTTGGATGCCTTGTACATGGCTTTGCAACTAAAATTCAAGATGATAGAATCTTAATACAAGAATTAATTACTCCATAAGAGAAAATTAAAATTAAGGCCAAATTAAGGTTGTTGTTGCTAGTCAAATTTAGTTCAGAATTGGATATTGGACACAAAACGAAATCATCGATCATGTACGTGGCTCGTAGGCTGCAGAGGTAAGCCATAGGCTGAGGAGAGCTCGCGACCATGAGGCCAACGATGTGGACGATGACATCGGTAGGAAGAGGAGCGATCGCTCACCTCCTCGCCAGCTTGGTCCTCGCCGTCATGTTCCGTGTGCTCACCATGTGTATATGTAGAACAATACCATGCGTGCTCACCATGGCGCGCGATGATCATTCTTATAAAACGTCGAAGGGACGCATCGTACGTAACATCGGCGTGCAAGACGATGTCACGGTCCATTTTTTTGGGACATGTATAGTAACTACCCTTTATCTTTGGATTTTCAATCCATATTTCAAATTAGTAGTTAATTTCTAAAAATCTCTAGTTTCTATCTAGCTCGGGTTTGTGTTTCAAACCTTTTTGCAAACTTCAGAATTCAAATTTGAATTTGAATTTCTCTTTTCAGTTTTGGGGGCCTTCTCTCAAATTTGGCCTCTCTCCATTTCTGGGCTCAGCCCTATTTCTTCTTGGGCTTGGCCCATTTTCCTTTCTGGCTCAGCCTATCCCGTTTGGGTTTCCCCTTTTTCCTTGGCTCGCTCGGCCCAGCCGCCACCGTGGCCCCTTCTCCTCCCACCCTCTGTTGTCTTCCTCCCCACCAAGCCACCCCCTACCACCTGCTCCTCGCCATGCCTCTGCTGCTCCCACGAGCACCTGCCCCATTGTTGTCAGCACCTGCCACCCCATGCTACAGCCCACGCCGCTGCTGCCACCCCCAACTTGTCCCATATCCAGCTCGTCTGTACGCCTGCAATGCCCACGCCACCTCTTGCACCGGCCCTCTGCACCACCTGCTCGGTGCGCCCAATGGCTCCACTCCCGCGCGCATGCTCTGCTCTGCCCGTTGCATCCCGCACCCACGTCACCCAGCTCCGCTCGTGTCATCGGCTTGGTCATTGCGGCCCCAGAATCTTTGCCCGTGCGTCCTCCCACACTGCTCCTGTCTCATGGTGGTGCGCAACCCGTGTGCGTGCCATCTCCACCGCTCTGCCGCTGATTTACCTGTGCCTCTGCGAGCCAGTGCGCCGCCTACTACCATTGGAGCCTCGCCGCTGTCGCCGTGTGCTCTTTCGACGCCATAGCTGCCTCTAGTGGGGTCCCCACCCTCTCGGGAGCCCATTTTGCCCACTCACCAGCCGCTCTGCGCCTCCACCCGCCGACGCTGCCACCGCTCCCTGCCGCCCAACGCCTCCCTCTGCTCCCCTTTTTCCTCTTTGGCAGATTGGAATCAATTGGGGATGAGTGCTTTGCTTTGAGTGGCCCCACATGTCATGGCTCTAACCCCTCTCTCTACCTTTGACAAGTGGGCCCGGAAGTTCATGCATGGTGCAAGCTCCCATGAACCGATAGACTGGTGTGCAAGGACTTAGTACATGCATTGTTGGGTGCACCAACCCTCTCTCCTCTGTTGATTTAATTCAAACTCGAACTTCGGAAGACCCTTTCTCCCTCGTCGTAACTCCAAAAATAGTGAAGTTTGTTTCTAAAAATTTATAAATTCAAGATCTTGCCAATAGCATAGGTCTTGTTAAATTCAGAGTTTATTTGTTATTGCTTTCATATTTATCTGCTCTCCTTCCTTGTTTGTGCCTTTTTCCGGTACGTTCGTCTGATTAGGATTCGAAGACACGGAAGATCTCCAACTTGATCAAGCACAAGATTTTTAAGACTCTCTTACCTATAATCCAGGCGAGTCAATAATTTGATCATATTGAGCTTACATTTTATGCAAAGTATATTTTTTAAAAATAGCAAATTGCATGCTTTAATTCTTTAAGCAAATGTATGTTAAAGCTTAAGGTAGTTAAATACCCATTTGATGATTAATTAATTAATATGCCATCCTTGACAATTTGAATCCCTTCAATCCTTGTCACCCTAGTAACTATATGGTAAATACTAGTTATAGGTTGTACTTAAGCGACATGCTAGTCTTGCTTAAGTACCGGGACATTAAATGTCCTAATCATCATCTCTTTTAAACATGAATGTGGTTTTGGGCAATCATTGGGGCAAATGACAGAAATGGTTGTGCTAATTTTGGTTTATACTTCTCAAAACCCTAAATTGCTATTACCACTTTGGGCGGGCGGTAAGGTGGATGGTGCGGCGGTGGGTGCTAATGTAGCCAGGGGTGTTGTTTTGTGTATTAGAATGTGGAATGAACCGCTCAGACAACCCTAAGGATTTAATCTTGTCACGACCTCCTGTGTAAAACAAGTGCAACCATAATTTTGTAAAATACAACCTGGCTAAATAATCTGTATCCAATAGTATGAGTTGCATCAGATAGATGATCCGCGACGCCGTAAGCCTTTGTGGCGAAGGGTGTCAGGGTGCATGACGTAAGTTGTTGGATGGCACAAGAGAGTGCAGTAAGGGTTAACGATCTAAAGAGCGTAACCCTTCGCAGACGAAACTTTAGCGAAGTGTAACTATCTTGCGAGGATGCATTGTAAAGGCCTTGTGATGATCTCCCTTGATTCACATGTCTACGGAAACGTGTATACATATCAAGACGATTATCTCTTGTGGGTAAAGTGTACAATCTCTGCAGAGTATTAAACTATTTAAACAGCCGTGCCTACGGTCAAAGGCGGACATGGGAACTTTACTTGAGTTAGTTCTATTTCAAAAACCTTTGTGGGTGGTATGAAAATGTGGTGGGCTCACCTAGCCCTTAGGTTGGATTTTCCCTTAGTTTTCAGACTCAGTGATGTTAATAATGGGGTTAGCCCTAGTCAAATAAGCATCAGGTAGAGTTTTCAATGGAGGGAACCTCTGCTGATACAAATATTGCACAATTACTCTCTTTAATAAAATACAATTTGGTTAAAATGCTAAGTGATAGGAATTTATAATTATGATAATTGAAAATATTGCTTTAGCAAATAAAAGAACCCGAGCTATCCTAGTTATGCCTTGCATGTATATTATTGCATTGTGTGTTGGCTCGCGAGAACGGAAGTTGTGCTCATTCTCGCTCTCTCCTCCAAAACCCTTAGAGGCAGAAAATCTGGGAGATTACGACAATTACGAGGATCTAGAAGTCGATGGACAAGGCATTGATGAAGAGTAATTTAGTTCTTTTGGTCTAAAGTGTCGCCTCAGTCTAGTCGACTCCGTTGGTGCTTGCGTGCATCCAATATTTTCCATGTCTTTGGTTAATATCGGACGCACACGGGTTTCCCCAGTCGCTCGCCTATGGAGAGATGTGCTCTCACCCTTTTGCTTCCGTTGTCGCTTTTGCTACTTTTGTAATGTAATCTTTTGGCCTATTCAGCCCTTATTGTAAAACCTGACTCGATGCAGTCTATGTAAACTCTGATGTGTTAAATTAATGTATGGTTTGGTCTACGTCATGTATGAATTGATTCAGTGATGTATCTATGAGTGCTATCTACTAATCCAGGGAATAGCACAGTGTTTTCATAGAGGATTGAGGATTAGAAAATGCAGGTCCGATAGAGTGGTATCGAGCATACATTGTGTAGGAGCCTTGCTAGACTGGTCAAGCCTAAGGACTTGAGTCTTATTTAAAAAAAAACTAAGAAAAGTTTTGAGCAAAATATAGTGTATTTATTGCTCTTACTCATCCCTCTTAGTTCTTTACTTACCTCCTTTCATGAGTCTAGTCCGTTGCTGGCTCTCTCTTTTGTTTTAAAATTTTAGATGACCATATCATCGTCCGATGGCCCGTGGGATTTGTTCTCTCATGGCGAGAACAATGACGAGTTTTGTCGGTATCCCCCTCAAACTCAAGCAGTACCTCAGTTCGCCACCAACCCATCTTTAGAGGCTGGAAGACCTAGGTTCTGGATCGAGAGTCTCGTTCCATGGAGGTTGAGTTCATCGCTCACACCTTTCGGGCTGAGCATTCCAGGAGCCGCTGTTTCGATGCCATTCAGAACATAGCGCGCTTTGCCTCGACTCACTTGTGCCAGGTGCACAAGGATCTCTTGTTGAGGTCGCCTTTCTGTTCCTTCTCGTCTCTCCAGGAGAGAGAACACTACGCAAAGATCTTTGACATCAGGAGAAGAACATCGCCATTGTAGTAGCCACCGCGATGCACGCTCCAGCACCCCTGCATTAGCCATTATCTCCTGCAACCTGGCACCGGATCAACCGCTCGGATTCAGAAGACCCTGCACCAGGATGACTGCACGCAAGAGCGTACGACATCCCAGTCCGCCACCCATCATCAACATCGAAGACTCCAGTTGAGGGCGCATCCTTTCTCGTTCTCGTTCTTGTTCCCCGTCGCCCGACTTCAATCACAACCTTTCTCGCTCCCGCTCCCTAGGCAACCGCACCGCTTGTGGTGGTCAGCACCCGATAGAAGAATAGTTAGCTTAGTTTAGCTAGCAGTGCTTGCTTTAGCAGCCTTTTGGTTGCAAGCATTTTTTGTTTTCTTATTTTGTAGACGTTGTGTTTGTATCTTGTGTCATGGCTTAGCATAGCCTATATGCTATATTTCAGGAGCCATGCAACACCTAACCCCTTAATATAATGCAGTCATTCTAGGCTTTGTATTGTATTTGATTATTTCTCCTCGTTGGTTTGAAGTTCTTCTGTTGTGCTCTCGTGGGCCAGAAAACCCTCATATCTCCTCTAATTCTAAGCTGAGTTGTTCCCTCAAATGGCACCAAATAGGGTAGCAGCCCAAGGAAGTGGTGCTAGTCGCGAAGGATGCTTCTGTCTTCCTCACTCGTTCTCTCTCGTCTAGTGTGCTTTTCCCTCTCACCTATCATGCTTTCTTCCTCTCATCTATGAAACCTGTGAAGGATTGTTGAAAATTGTTCAAACAGGTAAGTCGCATGGAAGCTATTCTTGTTGGGATTAACTAGTGTGTTTGGATGCCAAGCTAGATAGTTTTGTGAAAATCTTGATAGAACTGATTTTGGGAATTGGAAAATTTAAGAATTGCCAATGTTATAAGAAGTTCTTGTGAATACTAGAATATGATGATGGATAAGCCTTGATTATGAATGGTTTAAAAGAATAACAGATTAGTGGATTATATAGATTATGGAGAAAGAAAATGATCGTGGAGGAAATTTTTGATTGATCATGAAGGATCTAGAAATCTGAAGTACCGATTTGATTATTAGGAAAAATTGGATTATCATCGAATTTTAAGTTGATTATGATGTTGGTTGGAAGCTTGGAATTGAGATATGTGTGCATTAAAGGTAGAGAGTAAAATGCAAAAAGAATTGGATTTTCCTTATCGATTCATGATGTTAATTTGGTTGAGTCGGTTAAATCTTGGTTGGATTGTAGAAATACATGATTATTGGACTATAGAAATATAATTGTTGAAGATTATATTATATGATTACCAATTGATGATATTGATTTTGGTGGATTAGGTTGAATCAAGAAAATTTGGAATTAATTGGGTATGTTGGTAACATTGGATTCAATTGGATATGATTAATAAAGAAGTTGAGATTTAAAAGGAATTTCGGTTGGATTATAGAGATATGTCTGGATCAGATTATAGAATTGTATAATTGTTAGATGTTGATTATAAGAATACCATACTTTTGGATTATAGCAATACCTGATTGGTGAAAAGATTGGATGATAGGAATGCATGATTCTTGGAGAATGATTATAAGATTATACAATTGTTGATTGTTGGATTATGGGATTGAATGATGATTGAAGATTGGTTTACCGACATATAATCGTTGGCGATTGGATTATAGAAAGTAGATCATTGCTGAGAGTTGGATATTCAAAATACATTATTATTAACTATTAGATTGTTGGATATTGAAATACGATTCTTATATTGATGAATATCTTACCGATATTGAAATTGGACTAAATAATCACTAGATAGATGGTGATAAAATAAATGGGCAGATTAAATTTGAAATTGCGGATTATAAGTAGTCGTTTGGAAAGCTCTATAATAAAGGAATCTGGCGGATTGCGATCGATAAACATGCTTGAGGAATTAAGTGAATGATGTCATGGATCTAGTCAAGAATTTTGGAGGGCGCAAATTGCACTATTATAATCTTTGGAGAATTTCGTTCCAAAGGGATAGAATGAAATTTAGCATGATCTTGGAGTTTATCGGATTGGAAGATGCGATTATTACTCTTGGAATTTGTGGATTTATGAAGTAAAGAAATCATGCAATTAAAGGGTGAATCTATTGGATTATTTAATCTTATACCCAAGAAAGATTTGTGAATTATGTTGTTGTACCGATAGAATGTGAGGTTAATCAAATGCTGGATTTCTTTTAATTGGTGACTTTATGTTATCTTTGGAATGGTGGATTTCAAGGATAGTGAGAATTGGATCCAGCAATGTGGAAGACAAATTGATAACTTTTTAGTTGGCATTCCAGTACGTGGTTGCAAACCAGCAGTTGGCATCAGTTTACCAAGTTGGACCTACTACTACAGCTGCCAGAAGTGCACAACGCCTTTACTTCGGGCCACAGTAGAAGAAATGACTCAGAGTACCTGAAGAGTAGACTCCCGTCGAGATCATCGCCCTTCAGCAAGATCTGACTTATCCGGAACACCCGATCAAAATCCTCGACGTTGTTGAGACGCAAACAAGACATCGGACAATCCACCTTTGCAAAGTCTGGTGGAGAAATCTCTCAGCAAAAGAAGCCACCTGGGAGCATGAAGATCAACTGAAGCAGGACTTTTCGTCCCTGTTCTCGAGTAGCTCGAATCTCGGGTCGAGATTCCGTTTAAGGAGGGTAGGGCTGTCACGGTCCATTTTTTGAATGTGTATAGTAACTACCCTTTGTCTTTGGATTTTCAATCCGTATTTCAAATTAGTAGTTAGTTTCTAAAAATCTCTAGCTTCTATCTAGCTCGGATTTGTGTTTCAAACCTTTTTGCAAACTTCGGAATTCAAATTTGAATGTCACGACTCTGGTGCCACTCTGGTGAGCTCCTCACCCGGGCAACCCCGTCACGAGGTGCCCAGCGACATGAGGAAGCTGTCTCCAACCTCCATCCTTCCTCCCCACCGACGAGACGTGCCGCTGTCGCTGTTCCTTCTCTTCCGACCCGACCGCCGCTGTCGGACCGCCTCGGGCTGCCTCCGCCCTCCCCACTTGGCCTAGCACCTCCCTCATGGTGGCGCGCAACCCATGCGTGTGCCATCTCCGCTGCTCTGCCGCCAGTTTGCCCACGCCTCCATGAGCCCATGCGCCGCCTACTGCCACTGGAGCCTCGCCGCTGCTGCCATGTGCTTTTCCAGCGCCATGGGTTCTTATAAAGCCCGTCTGTGAAGTCTACAATTATTGCAGACGGTTCGTGTTAATAACCGTCTGGGAAGTATCACAGATGGTTGTCTGTTGAAAACCGTCTGTGATACTTCACGGACGGTTTTCATCATGAACCGTCTGGGATGTTACCTCTTCACGAGCGGTTTTTAGCACAACCGATAAAACGAGCGATCTACGAACCAAAACCGTCAGTGATTTCATATAATCTGAGCGGTTTTGGTCAACCGTCTGTTATGGCGTCGATTAGCCTTTTGTAGTAGTGTGCAACACATGCACCTGCTGAAACCACGACTTTGGCCTAACCCACCCAAGCGGTCGGACCTCCCCTAGTGATGCGCCAACTAGTGTCGGTCGGTGCCTAGGGACCTAGCCAAATTTTTAGCCCGAAAATCTGCACCTCTCGGAATTTTCAAACTCTATCTACTTTTCGGCGAAACTCCAAAAATAATGAGACCAAGTGCAAACGCATCCTCTCATCTATTGCCATACGTGATTTTTGACCGATTGCCAAAATTCCACTATTTAAATTGACCAGTCAGACCCCCACCTTGGTTGGTCTGACCTCCTAAGTCCTGATAGTAGTCTGAACTTTGCTGAAAATGAGGGTTTCATCAAACACCTCGATGCTATTATCAATTGTTTAATACATTGAGATTAGGAGCATATCCCCATGACATCCACATGTAGTACGCCTCCTCGCGCTCCCTCGCCTTCCCTGAGGGAGGGCGCACTAGCTCCCCCGACCATGGTGGCAGCTTCTGCTGTATGCGATGAGATGAAAATGGTGAGAGGAGGGAAAGCGAAGCCAAGGGTGATCAGAACACCCAAACACTCGGTTGCTACTTTTGCAATTTTTTAAAATAATATTAATTTAAAAGATATTTACAAAAAATAGTCAAAAAAATACAAAAATAGGTGTCTGTCGCCATTTGGAATGGCGAAATTTTCCTGTCGCCATTCCAATTGGCGATAGTATCCCTGCCACCAATTGGAACAGTGTGGAGAGGTTCCAATCGCTAATTGAACTGGCGACAGGACCCTATCGCCAGTTCAATTGGCGACATGGATACTGTCGCCGATTGGAAGAGCGCGAGCCCTACATTTTTTTAATTTGTGTATAGAGAATTCAGCCTAAAGATTTAGTATATTTCACGAAGTTTTTTGGTAACACCTTGAAGTGTACGTGTAGTTCGGAATCCAAAATTGGAGAATATAACGAAATGTGAAGTAGAGAATGCGAAATCGGCGGCGCAATTTGGAACACGAGTTTAGCAGCGCAATAACACAAATAGCCCCCTTCGGAGCGTATTTGGGTTTAGGGTTGCCATGCGTGTTATTGTCCCAATTGTATTTGTGGAACCGATTCCTTTTGGAAAAGATTACATCATATATAATAGTCGAAACATTTAGAAAAAGAGATTTAAGTTTGAAAGACTTCATAATTTAATTGTGAAATACATGGCGTGCTGGGTTTGGTTACGTACATTAGAAATACCAACATGCATGAATCAACAAACCAAAATACACCTACGATACATGTGCGCCTTTTGGAATATGAAAAAAGGTTGATTGGAATGAACTTGATCAGTCCTGGCGGTCCATCAGTCCCTTCCCCTTGTCTCTAGACTGCTCGCGGCGGTGGCCAGTCTCGAAGTCAGCCATATTCTATGAGACAAGCTGGACGATTGAATGATGTTTTGATAGAATAATGTAGGGCCAAATTAATAATTAGGATGCAAACTAAACATAACTTACCTCTTCGATCCAGAATACGCCTGGGCGACAGGGAGTGCTAGGACGGCCGCTGGTCTCACTAGCAGGAGCCTTCCCCTTGTGCGCCTCGCGTTCGACTCGTTCATACTAAGCTTCCTATTCGGGGCTCCTCCACCACCACCCTGCTCTCCTAGGCTAATTCAGTGCCTTCTTAGTAGGGTCGGATATGTAAGGTCTTCAGCGTTTGAAGGTCCCGGCTCACATCGCATAGTTCAACATGTACTTCTGCTTAATGAACACCCTATCGTGCATGTCCAGTCGTCGATCCATTGGAAAAAGTTGCATTGCATCTCCGACTACCATTATGCACGGATGTAGTTAGGGATTTGTGGAATAGAACGTAAGATGTAAAAAATTTATGTGTGTGCAAGATTCGCTTACGAGGATGTTCCCGCACGTGTAGTACGCCCGGGCGGCCGTCGCTGGGTGTGTGGACTGGATGATCTTAGCTGATTCTTCGCACACACATTGCGGGCATGGAAACTCCGGTGGTACCGGCGCATCCTTTATAGAAAAATCCGAGTAGGGTTTAGCGCTCTCGGCAAGCCACTTGCGCTTCCGCAACATCTTCATGTAGATGTTCGCGGACGAGTCTGACATCTCCTTCCTCTGAGTTGTGTGAACCAAGATTTGGTGAAGTGTTGGGTGTGGTGGTGTAGTGTTCTCCTCCATATCTCTTCTCCTCCAATTCTCTTCTCTCTCTCCTTTTATAATGGGGTTTTTCAGTCTAAAAAGGTCGCATGGCAGAGTGTGGTATTTTCAGTCTGCAAAGGTAGCGTTGTAGTGTGTTACCATCTTGTTATGCAAAAGTGACAGTTTGTGACGTATCGTGATGCGTTCTTTTCAGTCTAAAAAGGTGGCGTGGCAGAGTGTGATCTTTTCGGTCTGAAAAGGTAGCGTTGTAGTGTATTGTCAACTCGGTCTGCAAAAGTGGTAGGGTGTGGCATGACAGGGTACGGTCTTTTCGATTTGAAAAGGGGGCGTGGTGGAGTGTGGTATTTTTGGTGTGGAAAAGTAGTATCGAAGTGTGTTTTCATCTTGGTCTACAAAAATGGCAGTGGGTGGCGTGGTCGGGTGTAGTATTTTGATCGAAAAGGGGGCGTGGCAGAGTGTGGTCCTTTTGGTGAAGAAAGGTAGCATCGAAGTGTGTTGTCATCTTGGAGTACTTAGCAAGTTGTGCAAACAGATGCAAGGCTCATTCCAAAAGATGACCGATATGGTTTATTTTGCATAAAGTGAATATTTGCATTTAAATATGATAAATAGATTGAAAAGCGTAAGTTAAAACATATATTAAATAACTAATAAGTAAATGATAGATAACATAAATAAATCGGCGAGGCATCACCCTACGCCTATCCAAACATTCCATCCAGCCACTCGTACCAACCAGTCATAGCTTATTTTCCAAAATCGTCTACCAAGGCTATTTCCCAAAATCTAACCCTCGTGTGAAATCTCAAGCATTGCCCATGATCGAGGTCATGACTATTCAATAGTTTTACTCTGCAGAGGTTGTACAACTTTACCCACACGATATGATCCACTTGTGCGTCTCTAAATAACATGCTTCCTTAGGCATGTCGACCAAGACGATCACAACAAATCCTTTACAATACCTTGTCCCAACAATAGCCCCACGATGGAGCACAACCTTCAGCATGGCTAATCTACCAGTGGCCGTCCACCCCGAACTAAGCCTAACTATGGAACCAAACCTACACCATGGCTAATCCACCATTCAATTGTCCACACCCGAACTCAGTCCGACCGTGCTATAGCTAGAACTCAGTAAATTATTCAGCCAGATCTATCCCATAACAGACTTGTGGTTATACAGTAAGACTCAATTTAATGGCGTACAAGGTTCATTCTTTATCAACCCAGGCAAGACTCCCATTGATTCAATGCTACTACACCACATCAATGTTCCGCTCACTGCTAAGGTTTCACCACCACCCGCGATGGTGCTCTGGTGACTCTAGAGGCGATTTCCTCTCCCCTATATTCGATCCTTTTCTTGCCTCATCAGTCATGGATTTGATCTCTAGCGATTGAGATTTCACACAAGGTATTGCCTTCTCGGATTACATTCGTGCAAGATGTGATTCTCATGTCGAACTTGGCTTTTCTGGTTATCATAGCTTTCTGCTTTTGGCCACTTTCTCTCGCTTCACTTTTCGTTTGACTTGTTCTGTAAGTGTGGCCCTCCAATGCTATCTTGGTGGTGTTGCCAAATATTTCAAGGTTTCTAAAGCCTATGATTATGGTTTTCAGTTTTCAGTCATTTCTAAGCTGATCTATCTCCTCAACTTGGTCGCTCTATCAAGGTTGGATCAATCTTTGTTAGGCTTCTTCAAGATCTCAAATTACATATGTCCATTTCCAATGAAAAGATGGTTGTGCAAGTTGATCATGTTCCTCAAGTGCATTTGGGATCACAAACTCTTTGAGCTTGAGGATCATCGACCATGATTGACGAGAGGTACAAAATTCAAATTGGTTGAACCTCTAGATTTTACGTCGTCTATTACAATTAATTTATTACATGATTTTGTCTATCGGTGTTGTTTGGGGAAGGGTCATAAGAGGGAAGACGGCAAAAATTCTATCCGGTGCACTTTTGTTTTAATTATGGGCATGTCTCTAGCATCTATTTATCAAAAGAAAATCAAGCAACAAATCTTGGGTCCACAAAACTCGGTGAACATGCAGGATGGCCTACCTATCTCGAGTTCAGTCCTTTCTGTAGGATCATTAATGATAATCGAGGGGGTGAATGATTGTAATCACGCGGAAGATTTTTCCTCAAATCTTTGTTGTGCGATAATGCAACTTTGCCAACACAGCGATAATGCAAAAAAAAGATAGCAAATAGTTTGTGAGTGCTTTGTAGCACTCGCATGTCTTGTAGTGAGCAGTTACGACAACTGTGCACCGCGTATGTACTGTAGCAAATAGTGCGATGTACTATTCCTGTAGCACAAGTAACTGTAGTAGATTAAAAATTAAAGACGTCGCTTTCTACTCTCTGTGCGTGAAAGAAGAAAGCAAAGTCACCTTCTACTCACTGTGCATGTGTAGCAATCAGACCAAGAAATAAAGCTTAGCATCAATGTCAATCTCTCTCTCACTACTATTGATTATCCAACCACCAACATGCAAACCGAAAGAAACATAACAGATTAAAAAGGCTTCGATCTCCTCTGTGCACGCGATGTGTGCATGTGTGTCTCCTGCCGCTAGGAATGCTCCGTCTCTCTTCACGGTGATCGAGGCAACATGAGTTGCACTAACCGAACCACACGCACCTGTGTCACACAAAGCTGCGTGGCGTCAGGCGATAAGGCGAAACTGCCGCGCGATGGCGATCGACTTGACAAAGAACTAACACACAACAATTATATAGATTAACTCATTTGATTCTCTGTTCTCACGCATGAACAAAGCGCGCGCACAAAAAAGCCACGATGTCTCTGACGCCAAAAGGACATCATGCACTTCAGTGCGAGCCACTATTTATACCCTCTGACTCATACGTGAGCAATAAACCTAGAACTCCTAACGGGCCTTCTAGCATGGGCACATAATCACCCACGTACGACCCACTAGTCTTAGGGCCCAATATGTGGGCTTATACACCAGATTACACAATTCAATCCAATCCAATTTTGAACACCCCAAAATTGCCATGTGTTGTAGCCTCTAGACCGCACCTCTGTAGCTCCAACACACATCATCCATCTTTGATCTCTAAGCGCTCCAACTCGAGCTCGATCGTCTCCTCCAGCATTCTCGACCCTCTAGACCATAACTTCGCACCAAGCGATCTCCCGGTCACCGCCGTAGACCACGATCGCCTTCGAGTTACCCTGCACATGGAAAGACCAAAGCACCATCTTTTCCCAGCACAAGTTCTTCCCAACTTGACTGACATAAATCCACACAACACGCACCTCAAATAACATCAGTACCCAATATTGTCAATTATTCATCAACTAAAATATCATAGACCTAGCCACATGGTCTAACAATCTCTCCCTTGATGAATACATTGACAACACCTCAAGATAGCATGATAAATTAGCTTCAAACAGATATAAGTGAAGAACTGAAGTCGAAAAAGCATTTTAAACCACAAATCTCAAATCTTTCCTAAATCTCTCCCCCTATCTCAGTTATCTCCCCCTTTGGCAATGTAATCATCAAGAAGCATCACAGAAAGAATAATTCTAAGAAGGAGCAATGAGAGTAAAAATCAAGAAGCTTTGTAGATTATCCAAGTCACTTCGTATTGATTTAATAAAGTAATCAAGCCATCTTTTTTAGTAGACCTATCGGGATCATATAAAATCATATACCATATAGCAATGTCAAAACAAGTCTTTAGAAAGATTAAGCAATTTAAATTAATGACAGGCATATCAACAATGACCAAACCGATTATAAATAGCACAATGAGATATCACAAAGAAAAGTTAAAGGCTAAAAGTAAAGCAGACTTTAAATCTAGATGAGCTAGCAGTGTCATGTAACAACCTATTGCTCCATACTCAATTCTTAAGCATGTGGCATGCTTGTAGTATACTTCTTTTCACTGATGGCATGCTTAAAGCATACTTCTTTTCATTTGAGCACTTTCTTTTTATTATATAGATACATATATATGTATGGCATGCTTGATGTATACATCTTTTCATTTGAGCATTTTTTTTATAGAGATACATATATATGTATGGCATGCTTGAAGCATACATCTTTTCAATTGTCTCTTTCTCATCATTTTTTTATAACTTGCCAAAATGAGTGAGCACAAAAAGATTGCAATAAGAAACAAACGAGCCTCGGCCAAGATTTAAAATAAGACACGCAATCAAACTAATCCTTTTCGTTGAACATCATAAAGTAATAACTATAATCAATCTAGTCAAAGTATTCCGCCATGTCATGCTTTAGTTCAAATGTAGTAAATTAATTAAAACCAGTCATGATCAAAGCTACACAACACATGAGTAAATATGATAACGAGAGCCTAACAACTCATTTGATTTCAATTGCTTGGACTTGATGAATTGTTTGACAAGTATAATAAACAAAGATTCTGAAATGTTAAACCACAAGCTCCCCCTCAAAATAAGCCCATAGGATGCAACACACCCAACTCACTTCACAAAAGAGTAAATCAAAATTCAAACTTAACAAGGTGTAGAGCAACATCACCTTTTCCACGTGGTCTCTCAGAAAGTGAAATCTCTTGGAATCTAACAAGGAAAGTGAAGAAACATCAAGTGTTACAATCAAGCACTGACGAAAAAGACTGGAACCAAATCAAGCTCATGTTCTTCAACCTCGTCGGCTGTTCTTACATCACAGGAAGAATCAGTCTCACAGTACTGGGTTAGTGAAATAAGATTTACGAATACAATACTGGGATACATGATGAATAGGAGCAACAAAACTAGAACCAGAAATATGCATGTGTGAGCGATCAGAACGCCAAAAAGAAGCCTGTCTAACTGCCCCTTGAAATGCAGGCAATGCTGAATAAAAATTATTTGAATTATAACCCAAACCAGCACGTGAAACAGATTTAAAATCATCATAAAAGTTCTCTAAAAACCTAGCTTTTACATTAGTTCTAGGAACAACAAAAGAAGATGCACGTTTTTGTCTTAAGGCAGTTAATCTTTCCTTTTTCTCTTTCTTAACACGCCTAAAACAAAATTCATGCAAGTGTCCATATCTACCTGTGAGACCCCGGTTTACTAAGCATAATACTTAACCTTCCATGGCTCTAGTATCACAAACAGAATAACATATGCTTGATGCTATTCAAACAACCTACAAAAGCAAGATTTTTCAGAACTAAAATACTATGAATTAATCTTCCTTCAAATCTTAAACATCAAATCTAATTTCTCATTTGCTTGAATTAATTGACACCATGATGTTTGTGAAGATATGATGATTTACTAAAGACCCTCTTGTCGGTCACATTCGAGACAACGAGAGAGCAAAAAGGAAAAACGAGAGGAAGGCTCCAGCGGCTCGGGGCATGGCTCGCGCCGCGATGGAAGCAACTGGCGCTTCACGGGGTTGGGCAAATGGGCAGTGGGTAGTGCGAACACGAGGTGGTGGTGGTGTGGTTGGCGGCCTGTGTGGCGGCGAGCGAGGCAGCGAGCGGCGGCGGCGAGGCGCGGCGCGGCGGCGGCGGCGGCGGCGGCGAAGCGGCGGCGGCGCGGCGTGCGCGCGGCGCAGCGGCGCGGCGCGGCGGCGGCGGCAGTGCGAGCGGCGGCGTGGCGGCGGCGGCGGCGGCAGCGGCGAGCGCGGCGGCGGCGCGGCGAGCGCGGCGCAGCGCGGGCGAAGCGCGAAGCGGCGGCGAGCGCGGCGCGCGGCGCGGCGCGGCGGCGGCGGCGCGCGGCGGTGGCGCGGCGGTGTGTCGCGCGCGTGTGCGTGTGTCGCGTGTCTTGGTGCGTGCGTGCGTGCCAAAAACTATAAGTGTCGAAGGTTTGCGAGTGCGAGATCGGCTTTCGACAAACAATTTTAATTTTTTTTTTCTTTGCGAGTGCGAGATCGGCACTCGGCAAAGAAATTTTAAAAAAATTTATTTTTTTATTTTATTTTCTTTAGAGTGCGAGATCGCACTCGGCAAAGAGGTTTTAATTTTTTTAAATTTTTTAAAATTTTTAAATTTCTTGGCGAGTGCAGAGATATGGCACTCGGCAAAGAGGATTTTTTATTTTTAAATTTTTTCCCCTCCAAATTTTTTAAAAAAGCAGGACCTCTCCCATCTTTGCAAGTGTCGTCTGCAGTAGAGGCAAAAAGTTTTTAAAAAAATTAAATTTTTTCCTCCAAATTTTTTTAAAAAAGCAGGACCTCTCCCCATCTTTGCAGAGTGTAAATGCATGTGGCACTCGGCAAAGCAGCCGCTTCTTAGAGTCTTAGTGACTGGCGCTCGGCAAACATATTTTATTTATTTATTTTGGCCTCCAAATTTTTTGTGACCCTCCTCTGATGCCAGTACTCTATGTTAGGATTTGGTACATTTTGTGGCTTTGTTATACTTAGTTAATTTATTTCATTTACTACAATTATTTGGAAAATGCAAATTTGAGCTGCGTGCATCGAATAATGGAATTTAATGATTCAAAAAATGATAGTCATGTTATTGAGTGTAGTGTGGTAGTATCGAGAGCGGACGAAATTTGAACATCTTGTTGTGAAACATGGCCAGTGAACTTGCGGCGAAGTGTTTTTAAATTCTATAAAAAGCAAACAACGTCAGAAAATTATGAAACTCTTGGAGATGTCATGATATCATATGTGGAGGCTGTGATCAAAATTTGAGAAGGTTTCGTGTATGTTGTCACGTCGATGCTTTCAAACAGGACATCTCCACATGTGATACTTATATTCCGGTAGGAGATATCACGGTTTGAAAGCATCGTACGTGACAACATGCACGAAACCTTCTCAAAATTTTATCACAGCCTCCACATATGATATCATGACATCTCCACGAGTTTCATAATTTTCGGACGTTGTTTGCTTTATAAATTTAAAAACACTTCGCGCAGCAAGTTCATCATGTTTCGTCAACAAATGTTCGAAATTTTGAGTCCGTTCTGAACGACCTCACACTACACTCAATAACATGACTATCATTTTGAATCATTAAATTCCATTATTCGATGCGTCGTGATTCAAATTTGCATTTTAAAATAATATAGTAAATGAAATAAATTAACTAAGTATAACAAAAAGCCACAAAATATACCAAATCTAACATAGAGTACACTGCATCATGGAAAGCCAATGCATTGAGGCAAATAAATATAAAAAAATATGTTTGCCGAGTGCCGGTCACGACTCTAAGCAAGCGTCTTTGCCGAGTGCCACCACGACACTCGTAGATGGGAAAATCTGTTTTTAAAAAAAAAAATGGAGGAAAAAAATTAAAAAAATCCTCTTTGCAGAGTGCCATATCTGGGCACTCGGCAAAGAAATTAAAAAACTAAAAAAACTAAAAAAATAAAAAAACCTCTTTGCGAGTGCGGATCTGGGCACTCGGCAAATATTTATTTTGCCGAGTGCCAAGCGGCGGCACTCGGCAAATTTGGCGTCGGCGGGGCCGTTACCTCATCGCGTCTTTGCGGGTGCCCTCTTGTGCGAGTGCGACACTCGGCAAAGGTTGAATATGCAGAGTGTTAACCTTTGCGAGTGCATAGCACTTTCGGCAAGCGGGATTTGCCGAGAGTTTTTGTTTGCGAGTGTCGCACTCGGCAAAATATCTCTTTACCGAGTGCCCGCTATTTGGCACTCGGCAAATATTTTTGCACTCGGCAAATCAGCTGTCTCCGGTAGTGTACGTAGCTGCATGTTTACCACTTCAAACTAGTTGAGCGCTTCTTGTGGAGGCATGGCGTGAGTTGCTCACCGCGTGAAGTTGTTATCTCTGTAATCAGTTCATTTGTTGCATAAAACGACGCAAGCTGAGTTAGCGCGTCACCAAAACACTTAATCTGAAAAAAACACTTGTGCTCATCTTCCTCGTGCGATTGTGCGCGTTCTTCTAACATTTGGTATCCACTGCTCATGCCGAAGATTGGAGAAGCCGAAGATGCGAAGACAGCGGCTACGAAGGAGGGAAGTCTGTCACTCTAATATCCACTGCTCGCGAAGAGCAACTACTCGACATGGGCGATAAAAATGAAAGTATATGTTGAGGAACCGTCGCTGGCGAGTCCAGTCCGAGCGATTACCTCGTAGACAAATAGAGAATCGTAAGAACAATGCAAGAACACAAGAATGAACAATAGATGAACACGGGTATGAGAGGGGACTGCGGGCTTCTCTTTATTGCTCTTCCAATAATGAATTGTGTGTACAAAGGTTGGGGGGGCCTCCCCCCTCCTATATATAGTCTAGGGTGGATGAGGTGCCCACATGGGCCAGGACTCCTGGCCGGGCCCGGTTTCTTAACACTCCCCCTTGGGCTCTCATCCTTTATATCCATGCCTCGTCAAAACTCCATAAAAACCCGTGGGAAAAATTTGGAGAAAGAGTACATGAAACATGTTACGCTATCTTTTGCGAATTGCCTCATTAAAAACCTTAACCGAGAAACTTCAGGAAAACTCGTCAAGGGAAAAAAGAGTACAATCCACCCAATTTTATTTAATCTCCTAGATTTATTCTTTGGGTACTCGATCTTCATGATCAAGATTTAATAATGAGTTCGTGAAGGTTCTCCCCCTGAATTCTGCACTTCTCTAAGTCTCATCATTCCAATTCCACGTATGCACCTTTCAAAGCTAGATGCTGGAAGTGACTTAGTGAATAAATCTGCAAGATTCTCACATGACTTAGTATGCAGTACTTTGATTACGTTCATCTTTTGCAATTCATGAGTATAGAAGAACTTGGGATTGATATGCTTTGTGAGAGGACTCTTCACATAACTCATCTGCACTTGTGCAACACAAGCTGCATTATCTTCTTAGATAATAGTGGGGGTTTGTGCGGTATTCAATCCACATGACTGCTGGATATGGTGAATCATCCGCTAAAGCCAAACATATTCTTGTAAGGCCTTGTACAATGCTATGATCTCCAAGTGGTTCGTCGAAGTCGATACAAGACTCTATTGGGCGATTTCCATGGAATTGCAGTTCCACCACATAGGAGTTCATAGCTTGTTTGCAATTTGGTATGTATCACGGGTCCTCTGGTGCAGTCATCTGTGTGCCATTCAAAGTTAGGTCTTAGTTCTTTCGAGAACAGACTAAATTCTTTGCTTCTTTGGAGGTATCGGAAGATGTCCTTTATTCCGCCAATGCCTTTGGTAGGTTACGCACTATACCTTGCTAGTAGGATCACGGCAAATACAATGTCCGTTCTAGTACAGATTGCTAAATACATTAGTGCTTCTATTGCACTTGATGTAGGAATTCGGTCCCAGGACTTCCTCCTCCTCTTCTTTAGGTGCATGCGGGTCTTTGTCTTCTTTGCAAAGATCTCCCGACCATTGGCACTTTCAAAGGGTATGCCTTTGCAAAGTCGAACCTTTCTAACACTTTACGAGTGTAGGTTGGTGATGTACTAATATTCCTTGAGGACATGCTCAAGCTCCAAGCCTAGGCAATATTTGGTTTTACCCAAATCTTTCATTTGAACTCGACTCGGTAAGAGCTTGCTTTCTAATGTCCTTGTGGTTCGATGATATTGAGATCATCTTCATACTCTAAGATTACACAAAATCCGTTATGGGATCTTCGTATAAACACACGAGATTATTCTCATTTGTTCGTGTAGCCTTTCATGCATAGAAAGTCGCCTGGCGATTATACCACGATACTGCTGATTGCTTAGGTTCGTACAATGACTTTACGAGTTTCACTGTACATGTTTCTATTTGCTCTGTTTTGGTTGGGACGATGATACATTCGGTATCTTCATATAAATGTCTGAATCAATATTTCATAAAGGTATCTTTGGTACCCCATCCATCAATTTAGCTTCTAACTTCAAGTTCACTGCCATTGAGATAAATATTTAAAGGAGTTCCGCCATGACCGGGAATATGTTTCTTCATAATCATCTCCTGGATGTTCAGTGAAAACTTGGCAACAAGCCTTGCTTCTTGTTATTTCTCTTTCGAATAAATACCCACTTATACCCTACGGGGTGCACAGGGGGAGACGTGCGGCTTACAGGCCCAAACGTCTTTCTTTTATTCGGAGAGAATATCTGATTTCTATTGCCTTCTCTCAATCTTCTCAATCGATCTTTTCTTTCATTCGTGAGCGATGCGAGCTCTGAATCAAGATTGATGATTGTGGCAAGTTTCTTTGCAAAGTAAATGTCGACATTGGCTGTTGTCATATTCAAAGGTTCTCCCGAGGTCATAAAGTTTATAACTATTTCTTCAAGGGGCGATTCTTTTAATGCTTCTACTTGCTCACCGCTGCATCCAATTGCGAGGCAAGTCCCTTTAGTTTTTCAGCTCCGATGTGTGCGCACACATCCATGCTGATGTCTCCCTTCTTGGGGATGTTCAATTCTGGTATGCCTTTTCTGAAGGTTCCATACCGATCTGGGTCTCAAGCGGCTCCCCTTCTAGTTCGGGCACTTGGTGATGGTGTGTCAAGTCCTTCTTATCCTTTTTCACGGCGTCCCGGTTGCCGGTTCGAGGGACCGGAGTTCTCGTCCTTTTGTTCTGAGGCCTCTGGACGTGATTAGGGATACCTTCAATGGTATTTTAACCCTCTCCGGTGCATTGCTTGCAGGCAAATGCTACTTATTCACGCTCTTCAAATAACTAAAGTAGTCTGGCAGTTGATTCGCTAATATTTGCAAATCAATTGTCTTCTGGACTTCAATTGTCTTCTAGACTTCAATTCAGTTATCTTCTGGACTGCAATTATCTTCTGGACTTCTCTATTTGCTTCACTAGTGCGCGGGTCATATGCATAGATTTCAATTATCTTCTGGACTTCAATTGTCTTCTAGACTTCAATTATTTCCCGACATTATCATCAAGGGTTGATTTCCTCCCCCTAATGACGGGAAACTAACCTCATCTAATGTATTATCAGCGAATCGAGCATTATTTAAATCTCCAGTCATATGGTCCAAATACTTGATTATGGATGTTGTCTCATAACCAACGTATATCCCAGACTTTCGGAGAAGACCCATCGCAGTTCGCTGTGGTGGTGGTATAGGTATATAACCCTTGCAACCAATCCTGCGGAGATGAGTAGTTTTCTTTCTTGACCCTTGCGCTAGTTGTATAGTTGGATGGATGTTATAAGCCGCGGTCTAAAAATGATGAGAGGTGCTGCGGCGAGATGCGTGTCCCCAACATATAGTTGGTAAATTACAATTCTTCAAAGTTACGCTAGTCTATTGCAGAGTGCGGACATGCGATGCAGAATGCTCAACTTTAATTCCCATTTTCATGCAATAATCATTAAATGTTTTGAGTAAGTTCTCGGCATTGTCCATTCGGTGGACTTCTCATAATGATCGAGGAAAAATATTTCTAATTTAATTATCTGCGAGATTTAGCTATCTGAAGCATGATTTCTCGTAGACAATATATATCGACCATTAGGAAGCATCGATGAGTACCATAAAATACCTAAAATGACCCTTACGGGGCTATATAGGACATAAAAGTCTCCTGGATACGGTCCGGGAATGTAGGGACTTCATCCTTCGCTTTGAGCAAAAGTCTAATAATTAATTTCCGTTGGTACATGCGGGCACACAAAATCTTCTAGATTGGAAATTCTTTATATTCATATTATGTCCTGTGAATTGTTAATTATATCTCTCATTATCCTAAGACCTAGGCGGCATAATCTATCATGCTAGAGATAGAAAAGTTGAGCTTCTAAATATGATTTTCAAGGCGATGCAGTGCGGTGCCTTAATATTAGTGTAGTATAGCCCGATTTCATATGAAGGAAGACATTCTAATGCTATTTTTCAATTTCTTCACGCTTTGTAATGGCGGTATTCTGTACCATACTCTTCTTGATCTCTACAAAAGCTGTAGCGCAAGTATCCTTGAGAGTTCTAGTCGATTAGGTACAACAAGTCTTCTTCAATGACCAAAGTTGTGCCCATTGGGAGTATAATTATGGCCATTCACGAGCCTATTATACAAGTATCATTTGCTGCGATTGTCGTAAGACTACAAACATTCTTCTTGATTGGTGGAAAAAATTTCCATTTCTCTCAGAATGGTATTCATTGTGCCGCTACATGCTAAGCACACTTCCTCCATAGGGCGCCACACGTGTTCTAATATAATGTACTTTATTAATATGTAGCAGAAAGCAAGCAACACATAAATAAAATACTTCAGATATCAGAACGTAATTAGCTATTATAAAGACGGGAAAATAAGCCTTGCAGGACTCATAATAAGAATTTAATTCTTTGCTCTTCTAGAGCTTGCAACCATTATTCAATAATTCAAAGTTCTGCTTCAATTACAAACTGCAAGTTTCTATAAAAGATCCAAGTGCAATGCGTGCACTAGATCGAATCGGCGAAGTATTCAGGAACTTCTACCTCAATCGTCTTCATGCGCGATCTTCTCCTTTTGGGTAGCTACGGCTGCGGCCGCTGCGATATCCAAAAGAGGGATGATGGGGTTATTCTGAACTATCCACATTCATAAGTGCAACCAATGGATGTGAATCCTCTGTGCCTACAATGGCGAGTGTGCCTCATGCTATCATTTGCCCTTCTTCTTTGATTGGAAAACATCAATAACGCGCGACGCACTACCTTACCCTTCTTGCTCCTCTCATTCGTGAGAGGTTTCTTCTATATAGCGCTAGCGATGGCTTCATGACCAACATTGCTATTAGGTGGCTACGAGATGTAGTTCTTTCTTAGAACATCATCTTGAGTTCTGCGACTTGCATGATGTCAATTAATTCGGCATACTACTTGTAACCGTATTGACGATAGTTGCGTGCGGATTGCACCGCGTTTGGGTGAAAGGTAGAGAGTCTCTCTCGATCTTCTGCTCATCCGTGATTACATTACCACAGAATTGAAGACTGATACAAATTTTATACAAAATCTGGCCATGCTGGGTCAGTTCTTCGAATTCCTGATTCGTGATGCCAGTCATCTTCATATTCATGCCAAAATTCATAAGATTACTGCTGGTAATTTGTGTAAGATGGTTGCAAAATTCTCATAATGCTATTCGAACTTCCGGTTCGTGATCCCGTATTTTTTCTATGCATTTCCATGATTTACTGCTATTTTCAGTGATTAAAAGTAATATAAACAATCACAGATAATCTTAACAGTAAATTCAGTAAATAAATTGCATAGAAATAATAATAACAAAATTAAACATGCTTCATATGCAAAAATTGATTCAAAATTGAATTCTCGAGGTCCTTTTCTGCTGGAAAAGGTATTTTGATAGTCTACAAGTTTCGAGGCTAAAAGTGAAATCTCGATTACGAGAGAAATTACGCGTAATATTCATATCTTCCGAGGGGTTTTCCGAAAAATTCCTTTATTTGCGGAAATTCAGCGCAATTATGAACACTTCAGGGTTCTTTTTGCAAAACTGTAATTTCCACCATTTTTTTTTACGGTCGGCTCCCCTCTCCCTTTTTCGGCCGGGCCTTACCCATTCTCGGCCCGTTTTTTTTTTCTATTGGGCCGTTGGCCTTTCGGCCTACTCTGGCCCATGGCCTTTAGGCCTGCCCCGGCGGTAACAAGAACCAGGAGCTAGGTTTTCCTAGCTCCTGTGCGAGAGTGGCGGCGGCTCCCCAAGCCGTGCGCCTCCATGCTTGGTCGGCGGCGAGGCGGAAAAAGGGGCGCCGGTTTGGCGGCGGTTTGACCCGGCGGCGGCTCTCTAAGGAGCCGGTGGAGGCGGCCGAAGGAGGAAGCCGGCGCGTGCGGCCTTGCGGGACTGAGACACTGCGGGCGGCGGGCGCGGAGGCTAGGGAGGCCGTTGCGGCGGCGCAGGCGCGGGAGGGAGGCCGTTGCGGCGGCCGGGCGTCGGCGGCGGCGAGAGGCGCGTGGCGCCCATGCGGCCGGCAGGTGGTGCTTGCGCGCGTTGGGGCCGGCGTTGCGGGCATGCCTCCTCCCGTTTTCTCCCTTTTTCGATTTCTTTCGGACGGCGGCGGCGCGCTACGTGCGGCGGCGATCGATCTTTGTGGGCGGGCGACTCGGCGGCGGGCGCCTTCAAGATTGTGGCGCGGCGCGCGCTGCGGGGCGGGCGGGGGCGATCGTGCGGCGGGTGGAGGCGGCGACCGCGGCGCGCGAGGTGGCTGCGGGCGGTGGGTGTGGTCGCGGCGGGGCGGCACGGGTGAAGGCGGGGCTGCGCCGGTGGTGACCTTGCAGGGCCACCACGGCGGCTTCAAGCCGGGGCGACGCTATGCGACCCTATGCGAGTGGCTTCGACGATGCGCGTCATGGCGTCGCGCGACGGCTCTGGTGGCGCGGGGTGGTCGACAGCGGTGGCACAGCTTCAAGCTGGCGTCGCACGACGCATGCGGGCGGCGTGTGATTGATTTTCTTTTCTTGTACTGTTCATGCATGCGATGTACTGTTTATGCGATGCAATTTAATACTTAGACATGCAACGATCTACCGTGCAATCAACATCTGCTCTTTTATGTAATCTATCGATCGGCATTGTGCCGGCGACTTCAAGTCGGCTCGCGACAGATTAGAGCAAATTTGCACCGTAGAAAACCAATCTAGAAAGCAAATTTGCGAATTGAGTGCGATCTAGAAAGCGATTCAATCTACGAGTGTCGTTCATCGACGATTACCTTTTCGATGCGAGGAGAGTCGATCGTCGCGATAACGTGTTGAGGAACCGTCATTGGCGAGTCGGTCCGGCGATTACCTCGTAGACAAAAAAGAGAATCGTAAGAACAATGCAAGAACACAAGAATGAACAATAGATGAACACAGGTATGAGAGGGGACTGCGGGCTTCTCTTTATTGCTCTTCCAATAATGAATTGTGTGTACAAAGGTTGGGGGGGCCTCCCCCCTCCTATATATAGTCTAGGGTGGATGAGGTGCCCACATGGGCCAGGACTCCTGGCCGGGCCCGGTTTCTTAACAGTATACATGCATGCGCAAGGTATTTGGGATGCCGTGGAGCCGACAGACCCGAAGGAGGTGGTAGATGCATGCAAAAATCATATGGCATTGGCGGCCAACTATCAGAAGAGAATCTCCTCCTGTTGGCCGAAAAGGAGGCGGCCATGGAGGTGTGGCAGGCCTTAAACGTGCGAAGGAGGCTAAAGTCCAGACCCTCACGGCAGAGTTTGAGATCTTGCATATGAAAGAGACGGTCGATGATTTTGTCGTCTCGCTCATCACCCTCGTCAACAAGATTCGTGGCCTTGGAGAGAAGCTAGCTAGAGGAGGCCAACGCTGCGAAGAAGTTCTGGTGCGCGGCGAAGAAGGCTACATGTTCGTGCATTGCATGTAGCCCTGGTAATGGGTTGGATTGGAATGGGTTGGGTTTCAATTCGGGTTGACTTTGGATGGATGAAAATGGTTTCATACAGCTAATGGTTTAGTTTGGATTGGATTTGCACCGAAATCGAGTTGGTTTGGTTTGGATTAAGAATTTTCGGATTCGTATACCCACGGTTTGAGCCCTGCGGGTTGGAATGGGCTGGGTGAGCTGAATATTGTTTTGTTTCTTTCCTTTAACAGAAAAAAAAACTCTTGACATTAATTGTGGAGTTACTAACAGAATCTGAGAGGCGCGCAAGCTGCTGGCACTTACCATAACCTTCTGAATCCTTGTTCATGATCTTGAGCAAGAACTCGTTCGCCACCAGATTAATGTCGCTGAATTGGTACTCAACCTATGAAAAAGAGGAGATATATAGTTCGTGATCATGTCGTCGTTGTAGTTGAGTACAGTTTCAAGATTACTGCTGCATATGTATTAATTTGAGGTTCAGAAAGCTAGGAGATCGACGGAGCAAGAAGAAGAATATCTTGGCGGTCAGGGGCGGATCTAGTATAGGAACATAGGAACAGATGTACACCTAAAATTTTTGGAGAAAACACCAGTATTTCTGAGGTATATTAGGTATATATACTAGTAAGTATACTAAAAATACGTTTTCAACTGTTGACATCATCCCGATCGCGATTCACTGATTCAGCTCGGACAATCCCATGCCACCAGTGACCGGCCCACTACAGCCCATCTCCAAGCGTCGCGAGTTGCACGACCGACCAAGCCGGCAGCCCAAGTGCATGCCCCCAACCCCGTCTGCAGTCTGCACTCCCCACTCCCGAGTCGCCGAGAGCCAGCAAAGAGTAAACCCTATCCGACTATCCCTTCCTCCCCTTTCTCGCTCTCTGGCGACGGCGGCGGCGAGGCAACGAGCTGCGGGCCTGCGGCTGCAGGGCAGGGGTGAGCGCCGAGCTGGAGCCGGGGATGGAGGGTGCGGCGCGCGGCAGCTCCGAGGCTGAGCCCGAGCAGGAGCAGCCACCGGCACAAGGAGCAACAGCGGCACGCGACGAGGTCAAAGTGAGCTCCTCTACTAGTTTATTGCCTCGTCTCATCTCGCGGCCTCCTACTCAGGCTGGCTCCCCAGCCTCCCGCGGCTGCTCCTCCTTTGTCGGGCCAACGTCGCCATGATGCCGTGATGGCCGATGGAGAACAGCCGAACAGGGGTCAGGGGAAGCTGGGAAGGCCCGAGGATCCACCACTGCCTCCCCAGAATCTAAATTGGCACTGCTTGAGTGATTTGACTCCTTAGTTACTTGAGTTAGTTTTTGTATACGTCTTCAATAACATTTAACCCATACTGCTTTGAAGGGGTTGCAATAAATATATCCAATACCTGAAATTGTCTGTGAGTAACTGAGTACTTTAGTTCTTTGTTTTTTATTTTGAGTTCTGAGGTCATGAGAGTACTTCAATTGTCTTTCCCTGTGATTCTGTCATTGTGCTTGATGCGTCTTTGGTATCCTGCCATATTAGTGAAAATAAATTGAAAATGTATAATCTAATTTTGGTAATACAGTGCACTTATTTGCTTATGATTATGTGATATATTATGAACATGTTATTCTGTGCTTTTGAGTTATGAAATACAATTGATTATATGTTAATGCCTGCAATGGAAACGAGTCTCAGAATTCCCTAATCTCATGCCTCCCAGAATCCAGATTATGTTGATTGAGTGATTGGCTCCTTAGTTAGTTGAGTTAGTTCTGATAAGTGATAAGTGGATGTGCATTGGCTATTTGGCTCATGCCTCATGGCTATCATAGCTTGGCTTGTATGTATTAATGTATATGTTAGTGGATAATTTGCAAGCTTGAATCACTCAGATAGTTATATAGTAGTGCGGTCAATTCATCGATCACTTGCAATATGGCATTTGTTTATGTTTGATTACATTGTGTGAGTGGTCTGTTACATTGTGTCAGATAGTGGTTGAGGTCAATTCATCGATCACTTGCAATTTATCTTTTATGTTTTACATTAACAACATGTTTGTAACTCTGAACACCCATTCTGGAAATCCTGGATTCACCACGGATTCACCACGGTTGACGGTTGGTTCAAGAATCAAGATTGCCATCAAGAGACCTGCTTGACAATCTTCTGCACAATGTCGGCAGCGCCACTCCCCTTGGTCGGCCCACTGTTGCTGCCTATGGCGGTGGTGCCGAACTTGGAGTGCGCGAAGTCGGGCATGAAGAGGACATGCTTGTGGGTGTGGAAGAAGCTCCAGTCGGGGCCGAGGCCCGATTGCATTTGCAAGAAGGGCGAGTAGTAGCCGCCGGGGGGCGGGGGTGACATGGGCACGAACTCCGGGGTGTGCACGTTGAACTTGAACGGCGTCGTCGGAGTCCGGCACCTGGGTGGACTTGATGTCGCTGGTCTCCTACGCCATGGCTGTTCATTGATGTGTGTGCGTGCCAGTGGAAGGATGCGTAGGAGCTAGCGTGCATTGATCGGCGAGGGAGGACCGTAGTAATCAACAAACGAATCGATCGGTCGGTGTGCAGTGTGGAAGGATGTATGCGTCTATATATATAGTAGAGATATGGTGAAGACGTACGGACGTGAATCCATTCCCTGGTGGTGAGTCGAAGTGGGTTCATGAAATGGGGAGAAATGAGTTGAAACCCATATGTGGGAAGTGGTTTGGGTTGACTTGGGTGCAAATGCTATGTGGGTTGGGTTGGATTGGGTTCTAAGGGATTTTAAACGGGTTGGGTTGGGTTGAAAATTCTATGAAGTCAGTGTAAGTTAGGGTTAGGTTTGGATTGGGTTTGCCTCCATTACCAGGCCTAATTGCATGGTGCCAAATTCCAATTGCCATGGTTCATTTGCCATGTAGAAGGAAACACTGAATTGCCAAATACTGTAAGAATCGATCTGAATATTAGAATTTTGGTAAGATCAACGACCAATCCGTAATCAAACAACGCAACCAGGGCTAGTATGAACCGGCCCAAGATGAAGCGCAGCATTGCGGCTCAATCAAGGAGCAGTGCAGCAACCGGTTCCCGGCTCCTTGCGCCCGTGCGTCCCTATCCTCGTGCGTAATAGTAGTACTTGCTTAATACGGCTTGATTTGTTTGCAAATAGTGGCAGCCGTATGGTCAAGATGGATTCCCAATCTCTGCGCGACAATTTCCGGGGTAAATTAATCACCAATACTTCGGGTCTCTATTGCGCAACCGTAAGAGTTCAGTCCAACTCGCTAAGCAACCCGAGTTCGGTCGGAACTCAGGTTCCAGCTTGTTGAAAACCCGAAATTCATCCAAGTGCCTTCGTGTTCCTTCATTTCTTGCTTCGGCAAATAGTACCATACCGGCAGTCGTGACCTGTGAGTCGGTGGGGAAGCAGCAAAATGAGCCGTATGCCAGATATACCACGCAAGCAAGCAAGGCACAAAATGAGCCGTATGCCTTTTGGCTAAGATTTATCTCGTACGTGAGTCATACTCCTACTCTTGTTATTAAATATTTTGTTGGGGGTAGGTGGGCGCTCACCAATAGTAGCTTGTTACAGGGCCCTCGCCTATAATACCTTGGTCCGCCGTACACGAGACTAAAACGATAAACCCGATAGGCCAGGGTTGGCTCATGTAACTCATCTATAAACAGTGATCATCGCCGTGGCAGCCGCCTTCTCCGTCGCCTTCGCCTCAGCCTCTTTCCTCGCCGGCCATGGCGTCGCCGCTGCGTCCTCCACCACCTCCGCCTCGGCCTCCTTCCTCGTTGGCCAAGGCGCCGCCACTGTCATGACGGGCGGGGCTGTCACCGCGATTTCCGTGTCGTGCTGGCCCACTAGGCCGGGGTGCCGACCCAAGTAAGACACATCTCGTCAGGCTGATCTGACTACCGGGCAGACCAATAGTTCCGTGTTGTGAGCCGCCCTGATAGGTACAACCCATTTGAACACCTCTAGGCTGGCGTGCTCCCAACTAACTCTTGATTTTAAACCTTTTGTGTAAGATTTCTTGCTTTGTTCAGATTCACACCAAATAGGAAAAGAAAATAAGTAATGTTCTTGTTTCCTCCAGTGGACCAGTGCAAGTGTCGGTTACAGTGGGCCGGCCCAACAGGAAGCATAACATTACGGCCCACAAAGGAACGACGCAACCGGTTCCCCGCACGTCAGTCCAACGGCTGCTTGCTTCCGTCCTTGTCCTCCTACGGGGTCAGGTCAATTGGATAAACACTAAACTCCTTTCTAAGCTGGCTTTGTTCGTGACAAGGCCAAATCGTGCGCTCTTGGTCCTTTCGAGCGTGAAGGCACGCGGGGTACCATGCATTCATTTCATGCTGTTGTGGTTAACGATCATTTTATAATTACATCCGGAATTGCATGTAGAAAAAGTCACGACCTCGTAAAGCTCGGGTATTTGCCTGTAGCATGGGTTTCAGCACCAATCCAAATGTCATTATTCACATGTCTCGGGTAAAAGAAAAGAAAGCTACCAATCATCCATCACTAAAACAGCACAAAATTCGTACTATCTGTGTATTCTGAACTAGTCTTATGATCAATAGCTAGCTCACACAGTGATAATATCGATGAAAATTATATCTATAACGAAACAGACAAGAAATAAGCAAATTATTATTAAATATAAGTAGCGAACCTTATGGTCGTAGTTTACAAAGTTTGCCACGTAAGGTTTAAAAAACAAATAGAACTCTTGCAGCGGAAATAAAATAACTTGTAGTGGTCATCCGACATGCCCACAGCAATCGAGTGGGGAATATATCATAGTTCGTATAGTCTTCAAAGTACTCCTCGTAGAACTCTGGATTTCTGGATTCTTCCTCAACAACTGATCAACAATGGTATAGAGCCGTGAGTACATAAAGTATTCAACAAGTCATAAAAATAGTATGCAATTAATATTCATACAAGACTTGAATAAGAAATAGTTAGATGGTTATTTTGTAGAAAGTAATATTAACAGTAAATAGATTAAAAGATGTAATTGAAAAGATTATATAAATAAAGTAACAATTGCCCCAACTAACAACGAGTGAAGTACCCATTCACTTGCTATCCATTCCACTATCTAAATATTTTATGAAAACTCTATACCTCATGTGAAATCACTAGGTATTGTCCATAACTAGGGACATAGTTGTTCGAATAATTTTTAACACTCTGCAAAGGTTGTATAGCTTGACCTATAAGAGATATCAACTTATAATGTCGGTCATGACACGTTTCTTGTTGAAAGTATGAGCATTTTTTGAATTACTTTAATCCAGAAATATAGTAGATAAATCATGAGAATTACTCTAGTCATTTTCACAAAGTAAATGAACAAGAACACTATAGCCATACTAAGATCCAGAAGGACATAAACTAGTATACATATCTCAGTGTTCAAGTTAACAACAGATAAGAAAACTAACCAACTAATATGTGTAAGATAAACATACCCGGATGCAGTAGAAGGAGTAGCGGCAGTAGGAGTTCCAGATCCAGTAGCAGCAGCAGGAGTCTTGTCGTTTGTCATGGCGTAGTGGTAGTAGTCGTGCAGTTGATGTAGACGTAGCAGAGAAACGAATGAAGAAGAAGAAGCGAGCAGTCGCGCGAACGCTCCCCAAAAACCTTATTCGTCGTCGCTCGTGCAAGCCTTCGATGACGATGGTTCCGAAGGCCTGCTCTCCCGGTGCGACCGTACACGTGCCTCGCCGGGATGGAGATCGCCGGAGACAGCAACAAAACCAGTGGTATACTATTGTCTTTCGTGGAGAGTGTTCATCAGCCAGAAGAACAAGTGCTCTGTTCCATATAAAGGCAAAAACCCAGAGACTAGAAACGGTCGTCATTACCCACTAGTAACTGCAGCCATTACCCAGTCACTAGTAACCGTAGCCATTAACTAGTAACCGCAGCCATTACTGGCAAAAACAAAGAGACTAGAAACGGTCACCATTACTCGCGATAAGCGAACGTTCGCATCGGCCACCGTTTGTTAATGCCATTAACTGCGAGTCAGTGCGTTTCGATTTTCGAATAGATAAAGAAAAACGCGCACGCACGCGACGCGCTGCGTGCAGCGCGCGCGCACGCACGCGCGACGCACGCGACGGCGCGGCGCGGCGTGGCGTGGCGTGGCGTGGCGAGGCGAGCGGAGCGGCGTGTATTGGCTTTCTCCAATTCCACAAGGGGGCTACCACGTTCCACCTTTTAAAGTGGTGTAACTCCCATTCAACTCTCCATATGGGACTAAATAGTTTTAGCACATGCACATGGGCCTTTGGGATTTTCCAGGAATTGATTAGGATTAAACATGGGCCCACCCGTATTAATTCCAACATACGTGAGGCATACAACTAAATGATTATCACAAGGATTTTACAAAATTTTGTCTTAACCCGGTTCTGCCTACTAAGGTTTCACCACCGAAGGGTTACATCCATCACAATCGGGGCCCATCTTTGTGTCATGTGAATCTACCCGTAAATCCTAGAACCCACACCACACATGACTGAACTAAAATCAAGACATTACTAATTAATTAGCCAGGTCCATCCCATACTGGACATGTGGTTATGCAATAAGTCCCAGATCAATGGCACACAAAGTTAAGTCCTTAATGATTTCTCAGGTGAGACTACTTCATCCAAAACAATGTGCCTCGTGCACCTCCATTACTGTACGATCACTCACCTGAGCAAAAATCAATTTGTTCACCCAAACTAATGATAATCCCTACTATGGCATAAAATTTTATAATAGTGACATCGCACCACAATCAACACAATAGTGAATTCGCACCACAGTTGCATGACAATGACATTGCACCACAATTCCATATATCATTAAGTCAAATCTAGCATTACTGAACATGTGATCATGAGCCCATCGTAACTAAGCATGACTAAGCATATTACGCCACCAATGTTGGTATTACTATTATTTCAACCTAATATCAACCCTTCCTATGGTGTCCAAGGTAACATATCATTCATAATTATTCAAGGTGGCATAATGTCAAATAGGTAATTAGCTACTCCCGAAAAAATTGATATAAAATTAGCATACATGTTGATATAAAATAATATAATTTTACAATAATAGGTACAATATGATCAAAGGTCTACGACTTGCCTTCGTCGAAGATTGGAGTTGCTCCAGCCGACTGGTCCAAACTGGCTTCGGCAACGTCGGTTTCTATATGCACAAAACGAGGCAAATAAATACAATAAATCCAAATAAAAGCCAAAAGTTATAAAATAAAAACTGATAGAGATATATTGAATTTAGATGAATTTAGGAACAATAATCGACGAAATCGGAGTTCGTGTGAAGGAGAACGAGCACCCGGAAGTTTATCGGAAATGAAAATTCTAGGAAAAAGAGAAGGAGGGGAATATTCTAGAAAATATTCTTTTTCAGAATTAAAGGATTAAAAGAAATGGCTGACATATGGGTCCTACTTGTAAGTGAGGCAAGAAGAGAAGTGAAGAAGAAACATAGAAGGATGCAGAGAAGGCACAGGCGCACAGGATGGCGGCGCGGCGACCGGCAAAATGGGTCACCGGGACCACGTGGAGTGATAGGAGGTGGCGGCGGTGGCGATGGTGGTCGGTGGTAGTGCCTGCACGGGTGGAGGCACACAGGCTCATGGGTAGTCGGAGGCGGCGACAGCCGGGTAGGGGCTGTGAAGCGATGAGGGGAAGCTGTCGGCGATGTCGGAGTGGCGCGGGGACGGCCAATGTGACGCGATGGCGACGACTGGCGGCGGGATGATGGTGGTGGCAACGACGACATGCTCCAGTGAAGGGAATTCCAAAGTTGAGAAAGGGGATAGAAAGAAGATGACCGGGAACACGACATGACGCAGTTCACTCGGCTCGAAACCCACTGGAGAAGGAGACCCGCGCGTTGGCAACGTGACCGGACTTGAGGAATAAGAAGAATGGCATCACGCGTTTCGGCCAAACGGTGGGGGACTTTGATGCTATGGTTTGTGGCGAATCGAAGAGGGGAGCAAGGGACACGCGATGCTCACTTTATAGCGTGAAAGCGACGCTCGAATCGATGGGGAACGCGAGCGGACATTAGGCGACGATCTCGGTCGATGCTTGAATTTACACACACGATGCGAAAACGGTGGGGGGAAATGAATGATAAGGCTTTGAAGGTGCAATGATGATGGCACAACGTGGTTGGCATGGGGTCATGAAGTGGGCGGCGCGGCTGGGATGTACATGAGCGGCGTGGGCTTGCACGGGCGCATGGCTGGGGTACGGCTCGGGCGTGGGTGGGGGCTGGGGCACGGGCTGAGGGCGACTCAGTCGAAAGGTGAGGGCCGCACAGGCGCGGTCGGGACGGGGCGACGTGCTCGGAACAGGGCAGGGTGGCGCGGTCGGGAACAAGAATAGAGGCAGAAGAAAGAAGAAGAAAGAAGGAAAAGAAAAGAAAGAAATGAAGGAAATAAGAAAGAAAAAAGGGAAAAGGAAGAAAAAGGAAAATTAAGTGGCTGAAGAAAAAGAATTGTGCTAGGTCCAAAGATAATTCACTAAAAAAATACGAATTACAAAATTTGAATTTTTGATTTGAAAACAAGATTTGAATTGAGAATTGGAATTTGAATTTAAATTTCAAACTTGGATTTAAATAATTGCATAAAATCCAAAAGAAATCCAACACTTTTAAAATAAGTAATTTAAATTAAATTTTACAACAAAGAAAAGAAATTTTGGGAAAACATAAAAGAAATAAATTAAATTGAACTCCAAGAAATAACAAAGAACTTGGAAAATCCAGAAAATCAAATAAAGCAGTTTTGAATGTAGTTGAAGTTTGATTTATTCATATTAATTTATTTAAATTTCTGAAATTTCCAGTTAAGCTTTAATTATTTCAATAAAAATTTAACTATTTTCTTTTATTTTGAAATTTTCAAAAAGACCCGAAAATTGGGATGGTACATGACCTTTTTCAGCGCCAGTACGAATGTCACTAAGGTTATATATGTCAGCACCAGTAGGTGTGAATCTGACATCTGGTGCCACATCAGCATGCACGTCCTAGTAGATGCCATGTAAGCACACCTCAGCGCTAGATAAAAGCGGTAATGTGTTGATCAACAACGCTAGCTCGGCTGACGCTGAGGTAAGGGTAATTTTCACATAGGGCATAGTGCTTGTTTCTTGAAGTGGTAATGCGTAGTACTTATACATGATATGTGGAGTGGCACATGCAACATTAGCCCAAGCAATACTTGGTGATAATTAGTGATCAAAGTTGTTGGGACCCAGATTTCTACATCTGAAACACTCTGTGTAATCTGAACTAGTCTTATGATCAGTAGCTAGCTCACATAGTGACAACATCGATGAAATACCATCCATTCAACGAAATAACTAAAAAGGTAGCAAAATAGTAATAACTGGACTTTATGGTCAACGTTTACTTAATTTGCCACATAGCGCTTAAGAAACAAATGAAACTCTTGCAACGGAAAAAGTTAATTTGTGGTGGCCATTCGACATGCCCATAAGCAATTAAGTGGGGAGCGCATCCTAGTTCGCAAAGTTTTCAAAGTACTTCTCCTCGTAGAACTGTTGATTAACTTGTCATTCTTCAACTAAGCAACATGTTTAAAGCCTTGAGTACATAAAGTACTCAACAAGTTGCAGGGAACAGTATATAATTAATATTCATGCAAGGCTCGAACAAAGGAATAGCCATATGGTTCTTTTGAGAAAACAAGTGTTGGTAGCAAATAGATTGTAAAGCATAATTAAAAAGATATAATAACTAAATAAACAATTACTTTGAAACAACTAGTGAACCTTTCATTCACTTCCCAACCATTCCAGTGAACCTCCCTTTCACTTCCTAACCAAACCACCAAGTGAACATCTATTCACCTTCCAACCATTCCACCATCCACACATTTTACGAAAACTCTATACCTCGTGTGAAATTCATAAGCATTATCCATAACCGGGGACACGATTGTTCAAATAGTTATACATTCTGCAGAGGTTGTAAAACCTTACTCACAAGATACAATCAACTCATCATGTCTACCATGACTCGCCATACGAAGGTATGGAATTGAACAATCATAACAAGGCCTTTACAACCCAGTCCTACCTGCTAAGGTTTCAACACCGAATGACATCGCACCTAGATGAGCCCCCCTCTTGCGCCATGTGAGTGTACATCCATCCTGGAACCCACACACCCACATGCAGTTTCAAAGTTAAGATATTGTAAATTAATTAGCTAGCTTCATCCCTTATTGTACATGTGGCTGTACGATATGACCCAATTCAATGACGCACAAGATTAAGTCCTTAATATTCACCTAGGCGAGACTACCCCATCCCAATGTGCGAACAGCACCCCCTTTACTGCATGATCACTCGCCTGAGCATGAAACCATTTTGTTTAACCAAACTAATAACAATCTCTACTATGACACACAACCTTTGTAACAGTGACATCACACTACAATTCCATATCTTAGTAAGTCAAATTAACATCATTAATTATGTGAACATGAACCCATCGTATAACTAAGCATATCTATGACAACCAATGTTGGTAGTACAATTATGTCCAACTAATAATGAACATCCAATGGTGACAAAGGATACATGCCATTCGAGATAATCAAGGTGTCATAATGACAAATAGGTTATTAACTACTTCCAGAAACAGTTGATATAAAAGTAGCATGCAACTTGATATAAAACAATATATTTTCGAAAACATAGGTTCAATATGATCAAAGGACTATAGCTTACATTAGCCTAGCTCGGTTATCACACTATGATCTTCAAATCCTGCTCCTGCTCCTGCTCCTTGGAAATCGTTGTCTAAACGGGAGAGAAAACGAACGAAGCACAAATAAAATCAAAATAAATTAAAATAAAATCAAAAATTAAAAATACTAGCACTTGAAAAAATATCATGATTTTAGATGAATTTAGAAACTTAAATATGCTGAATCGGAGTTTAGATGAAGGAGAATAAGCTTTCAGAAGATTCAACAGGAGAGAAAATCGGGAAAAAGATAGAGGAGAAAGGGTATGGTCACTGACAGGTGGGTCCTCCGGGATTTTTGGAATAAAATAAAATTTGAAAAAAGATTTAGAGGTTGACAAGTGGGGCCATGGTCTACGGACCAAGTCCATGAAGAAGGCTCGAGACTACAGTGAGCTGGGTTCACGGAACACGAAACAGTGCTAACACGCGGGGTCCACATAGTAATGGTCGATCCACGGTGGACCAAGTCCACGGGTTGAGATCTAGGGCTAGCTCATGGTTGTGCCACACGTGCTGCCACACGGCACTGACGGGGATGACAGAGGCAAACGCAGCTAACTCAACACTGAGGTGGAAGCGAGGTGGCCGGCCACGTTGGCGGTGATTGCGGTGGAGCACGAGAACCAAGGTTTTGGCGACGACGAGGCACAATGGAGACGGGGAGGGTGTAGATCTAGGCAAAGGAGGCGCAACAAGGATGGTGGCAGGGACAGATTCCACCGGTGGCGACCATAGTGACCGGCGGCAAGGGTGGAGGTGGTGGAGCGGCTCGGGCGTTGGTGGCGACGGCGGGATCCCGAGGTCGACGAGGTGAGCACCACGTAGAACATGATGAGGCGAACTCGTTTGCAGTGACGGAACAGGCGAAAGCTTAACGGTGGTGAGTAAATCTGGCGAGGAAGAGCTTTAGCGGCACACGACTTCTTGGCTTCAATTCTTCGACTTGGCGGCACGGTGCGGAGAGATGAACTAGGGTTTTGGGGGTAGGAAAGCAATGCGGATTAGGGCGACATTTATAGGTGAGGATGGTAGAGATTGAGGCAGATACGATGACGGTGTCGTGCGGGAGGAGGAGATCGGGAGAAAGACGGGGGCAATAGGCTGACAAGCGGGTCCCAGTGGTTAGTGACAGCGAGAGCGGGAGCGAACTGGGCCGTGTCAGGCCCAGGCGATGCAGGGCAGTGGTGCAGGCCGCGGGAATGGGCCGACGGCGAAAAGAGAATGATTCAAGGAAAGGAAAGCGGGGTAGTGGGGAAAAGAGAATGGGTCAAATCAAATGCGACCCATGGGGAAATTAGGAAAAGAAATGGATTTCTAATTTTAGAAAAGGGATTAAATCAAATCGAGCTCAATGAAATAGCAAATAAACTCTAAAAATTTCAAGAAACTTCTAGAAAATACTTTGGAACAAGAGGAACTCAAATAAACTAGTTTCAAATTTAATTGATGTTTGGTTTATTAACGTTAAATGGTTTTAATTTCTAAAAAATTCAAATTAAGCTCTAATTAAATCAAGAAAATTCAAATGGTTATTTTTATTTTGAAAGACTCCAACAGAATATGAAAATTGGGATGTTACAAAAGATTTTAGTTAGATGGCACATAGGGTGTGGTGGAGCGCATATCCAGTTGGAGTTTTGGACTATCGGACACACATGTTGGACGCATGATATTTCAGAAGATCGAGAAAATTATAACCACCCCACTCTCAGCCCCAACTTGGGTCTAAGTAATGCAACATCAGCGTCAACAATAATGGTGTGGAGCTATAGTGCCACCGAGGCTGGCATTGATGTCCTGTGACTCTGTGCTAGTCCTCTTCCGAGGATAGAGGCAACAAAAGGGTTCTCAACCTACTTTTGACCTCAGGAGAGGACCGATGCGAAGGTAGAGGGGCTCAGGTCCAAAGAGACTGGTGCTAAGGTCCGATCCCGTGTCTCCGCGCCAGTCCTCTCCCAAGGACAAAGGTGGCTTGGAACCCTCTACTGCCTCTGTCCTAGTCCTCCCCCAAGGACACAGGATGGTTGGTCCAGCCCTCCTTCGAGGACACAAGCAAGTTGGGAACCTTCTGTGCCCTCTATCCTCGGGTGAAGGCTGGCGCTGACATGGGTATTGTTAGTGCCAAAGTAGTTGACACTAAGTTTCAACGTATCAGCGCTAATTAAATTGGCACAAAACATGAGTAGGTCAGCACCAATTAGGTTGGCACAGAACATGAGTAGGTCGGCACCAATTAGGTTGGCACTAACACATTGCATAGGCCAGGATAATAGCGCAAGTTGACATTGTATTTTCAACGAGTTTGTGACATGTTCATAGAACAAAAATTGATAAGCGATACTTCACACGATGACAAGTTCAAACAAAACACATAGTTCTAACAGAGTCCATACAATTTCACACATGCAAACACATAGTTCCACACACATACATGCAAACAAGTTTGATGGAAATAGTTGGGCATATAAGTTCAAACATGCAAGCATAAGTTCAAATGGTAGCACAAATGCATCAACGTCGACGCGCCAAGAGCATCAGTGTCGGGGGTGTACTTGTTCGGGGATGCACGCTGTCGGTCACCCTCAACAACATTGGCGGTGTCAACATGGCGGTCTAGCTACCCCACGGCTACGTGGGCGGTGAGAGGGTAGGCTCCTGCAACTAGGTGCATCTGGCATCTGAGACATGCCAATCTACTCGCGACTTGGGTCATACTCGTCGTCGCTGTCGGATTATGTCTCAGAAGAGCTACGTGTGGGGACCTCCCTCCACGCGAGTCGTGCGATGCAACGAACTAGCTAGATGCCCTCGAGCTCCTGGTGCAGGAGGTCCCAGAGCCGCGTGTTGCAGAAGACTGTCCTCATGTCGATGAACTAGCTGTGGAACACCTCGGCCTAGGAGTGCAGTGGAATGAAGAAAAATAGAGTTCGATTGCAAAGGGATACTTGGGATCGGAATATAAATTGTACTATTTTGCATGTGAAAGCAATATACCTCGATGAAGGTCCGAAGTGCACTGTCAGTAGGATAGGGTCTGATCAGACTCCTATCGTCCTCTTATCTGGGGTGGAAAGTAATGCTCCTCCTAGTCATTTTTACTTTGAAAAAAAGTGGTTATGCCAGGAGCATTTCAAAGACCTTGTTATGGTTAAATGGGAAGAGATCACGAGGAGAGTTCCTGAGCAGTGTTATTACGTAGATAAGTGGAATGGTAGTTTGGCTTCTCTTAGAAAGTATCTCGAGAGGTTGGGGTGCTAACTTGAATGGAGAATGTCTCGGGAAAAGAAGTTGATTTTGGATGAGTGAAAAGGTGGATAGGAAAATAGAGAATCGGACTATGATGGTGAGGACCTGGGCGCATATACAAAGTGAGAGGGATTTGAAAAGATTTATGATATGGAGGAAAGATTTCGCGTGAGAGGGGTAATGTGAAGTGGTTACTTGGGGATGCTAATACAGTTTCTTTCATAGTTGTGCAAGCGGGAGAAGGAGAAAACACTTGATTTTTGGTATAGACAATGGGGAGGAGCATATTACTTCTGAGGAGAGTATTAGAGATCATATTTACAGATATTACAAAGAACTGTTTGGGCAAGAATATAGGCACACTGTTACGTTAGCTTCTGATTTTTGGAGGAAGGGTTTTATGGTTACTAAGGATGATAATGAGTGTCTCATGCAACCTTTCTCTGAGCAGGAGGTGCTGAGCATCATTAAAGGTTTACCTGCTGATTCGGCTCCTGGCCCCGATGGATTTCCAACTCTGTTCTATAAAACCTTCTGGGGGAATTTGAAGCAAGTGCACATGGAATTGGTTACAGATTTTCACTGAGGAAATATGGATTTAAAAAGATTAAATTTTGGGGTGATCACTTTAATTCTGAAAGTTAAGGATGCTGCTTCCATTAAACAATTCCGACCCATCTGTTTGATTAATGTGAGTTTCAAAATTATCACCAAGATCTTGGCTGTGAGACTCGGGAAAATTGCTGACAGAATTATACATAAAAGTCACACTGCTTTTATTAAAAATAGAAATATCTTGGATGGGGTGGTTTCTCTTCATGAGGTGCTTCATGAGATGAGGATTTCTAATAGGAAGGGGGTGATTCTCAAACTGGATTATGAGAAAGCCTATGATAAGATTAATTGGGGCTTCCTGGAAAGTGTTATGAAAGGCAAAGGATTTTCTGATACTTGGATAGAGTGGGTGATGAGTTCTATTAGGGGGGAGGCAAAGTTTGCATTAATATTAATGGTAAGCTTGGCCCTTACTTTAAAACTCATAGGGGTTTGAGACAAGGAGATCCTCTATCTCCTCTTCTTTTCAACATGGCCATTGATGCTTTAGCTGAGATCATTATGAAAGCGCAAGAACAGGGCTTGATTAAGGGTGTGCTTTCACATTGATACCTGGGGGGGTGTCTCTGCTCCAATATGCTGATGATACTGTGCTGATGATTGAGTGTGAAGAAGAGTATATTCTCCATCTTAAATTTTTGTTGTATTGCTTTGAATAGATGTCTGGTCTCAAAATTAACTATCACAAAAGCGAAGTGTTTGTTCAGGGGTGGGTGATCTGAGAAGTGTTAAAATCTCTAATAATTTTAAGCTGCAATTTAGAAGTCTTCTTTGGGTTCACTCGTAATAGAAGTTTGGGTAGTAGAGCAGCTGGTAAAATTGTTGATAAAATGAAGATGAGGCTTGATAGTTGGAAGAACAATCTGCTTTCTTCTGGGGGGAGACTAGTCCTGACTAATAGTTGTCTTAGCAGTCAACCTATATATAATATGGGGTTTTATAGTCTGCCTAACTCGGTTCAGCATAAGATGGATTCTATTAGGTCTAGATTCTTTTGGAGGGGTGTAAGTGATCGCTTCAGATTTCACATGGTCAAGTGGGGTGCGGTTTGTAGACCCAAGGATTTCGCCGGTTTGGGAGTGCTTAACACCAGTCTTTTGAATAAGTGTCTCCTGTGTAAGTGGTTTTGGAAGATGAATAAAGCTAGGGATGAAATTTGGTTTAGCATCTTAAAAGCTAAGTATTTTCCGAGGGGATTACAGATCTTACGTCCACATAAAAGTTCCGATTTTGGAAATCTATTCATAAAGTCCAACACTTGTTCAACAATGGGGTGTCTTTCAAGGTGGGGGATGGGAAAATTATTTTCTTTTGGCATGATGTTTGGGTTGATGAGTGCCCCTTAAAGATTAGTTTTCCCGTTTGCTATATGTTCGATTCGATATTAAAGTGGTGATTGTGTCTTGAATGGAACTTGGCACATTCATTTCGTTAGAAATTTTGGGAAAGAAGAGGAAAGGCAGTGGGTTATTCTTAAGTACAGATTGGATGGGGTGGACCTGTGTGGGGAGAAAGATCAAATGATTTGGACTTTAGACAGAAAAGGTCAGTTTAATGTGAAATCTTTGTACCGGCATCTGTCGTTTAATGGGGTCATCGATGTTAGATTGAAAAAGCTGTGGTCTAGTTCGATTCCCCTTAAAGTGAAAATTTTCTTATGGCAGATGTATCTTAATAGAATCCCTACAGCGGATCAGCTCATTGCTAGGAATTGGAGAGGGGATGCGAATTGTATACCTTGCGGGGTGAGGGAGGATGCGAGACATGTATTGTTCCAGTGTGTTCTTGCGAAGTTTGTCTGGTCTTGTTGTAGGGAAGCCTTTGGTTGGAGTAACTGTCCTGATTCCATGGAAGATTTTCATTTTAATTGGTTAGATCAGAGGGGGGCTAATGAGTATAATATCTACTTATTGAGTTTTGCAGCTTTGGTTTGGACAATCTGGAAAACCAGGAATAAGATGGCAATCGAGAGATTCTTCCCTAAGCGGCCTTCTGAAGTTGTGTACAAATTTTTGTCATGTTTGCAGCATTGGAGGATGGCGAGCGGGCAAGAGGATCGGCAAAGACCGGATGAAATGGTTTCGACGCTTGAATGCTGGATGAAAAACTTTTGCCTTACTGAGCAAGCTGATGTTCTTCTAGTTGATTAAAGTTTGTATCCTGTTTTCTGTCTTGGTGGTAAAGACTGTGTTTTTGTTGCCAACTGGTAATCCCAGTTTGTGTTTCTTTTAGTTGTAAGAACAGTTTATTTGCTTTCTATAAAAGCAGAGAGATCTTCCTTTGTAAAAAAAAAGAAGTGCACTGTCAGCTTGAGGGGAACCAATCGGGAACCATAGCGCCTCTCCCTCTTCGTTCATGCATGGTCCTATGGAGCTCCATGGCCTGCAAAATCGCTCATGTTAGGAAATAGCAAATACCAAAAGTAGCGGGTACAACAAAGGTGCTATCTCAGCGATCTTACCGCTCGACGCTCAACAAGGGCGTGCTCAATGTGGGTGTCATGATGTGCAGCAACGTCGAGCAAGTTATCCCCCTCGTCGGAGGAAGCTTCGTCCGCTATGTCATCCTCTGTCCACGCAGGCGTAAGCTATACACATGTCACACCGTGCAACCACACCAAGTACTCCTGGAACCGCTCGTTTTGATGGATCTGTGGGCCAGATACAGTGTTCTGCTCGAGGCGGTTCCACTCGTCGGTGAACCTTTGCAGAAGGTGCCTCCAATCCGTGATCTTCTTCGCCTTCTGCCTGTCCAACCTGCATGTAGAAGATGCATGTTATGGATATTGTGCTCCATAGGTCACATCGTAAAGAAAACATGCGAAGGTGCAATGGAAATGTACGGAACGAACTTACTTGTGGAGGTCGATGGACGTGGAAAAAGGAGTAGGCGGACATCCTGCAAGGAGATCGAACTGCTTGTGGATCCTATGCAGGAGGTGACACTCCACCGCATAGAAGCATATGAGGAGGCATCTAGTGAGCCAGAGATCCTCGTCTTGCCGGCACCAAAGGTTGAGCATCAACCCCTCAACCTCCGCACACGAGTAACTCTTTTTCCTCTCCTCTGCACCCCTAGGAGCTAGGACCATGCCGCGCCACCCTGGCTCCATCGTCCTCTCTAGGACCTGTGAGCTCTGCCCCCTTTTCTTGAGCTGCCACCACAATTCGTTGTCCATGTTGCCCCTCTCCCCAAATCAAGCTTCCTCCTGTTTTACCCACTCCCTTGTGATCCTATCAGACCCCTTCTTCATCGTCTGCATCACCAGGAGGCTAGCCGCCTTCGAAAGCCACCACCGCACCATGATCGTGCTCTGACCACACCGCCGCCTCACCCACATCCCCACTGCTCTGTGCCTCCTTGAGCCGCGCCAACCATGTCACCCTGTGCCCACGCCTTAGCCAGACCACCACTAGAGCTCACCATCGCCGAGCTCCTCCGCCTCGGCCATGTCGTCACCGCCGTACTTGCTGGCCCAGAGCTGTGAGCCTCCCCAAGACACGATCTTTGATCATATTGAATACTTATTAGTTGGGTATATTAAGTATGAGTTATTTCATGCATTATTTAATTAAAAATGCTACAAGGTTACCTATTCGTAAGGTGACTGAAATTTTATTAAGCATAAGTCACATGTTTTATCCACTGAATTAATATCCAATCACATGATACATCAATCTCTACACAAATTCAATAGTCACAACAATTGACTTAAACTTAAGAAAATTTTAGGCGACTTAGAAATAACAAATCCGAAATGTTAATTGTTATCAATCACTTTTGAATGATCCTACTTGGTAGATAATGCCTTTTATTATGTCATATACAAGCCATCCTTCGTAATTATCTGATCTAGTCATCCTTGTTAAACCTAGAGCTAGTATGTCATACTTTAGATTAACATAGTAGTGGAAGAATAACCTTAATTACTCATTACATTGTGGTCTGCCATCCCGAGTCGATGCATCGGAATCTATGCTTATCATGATAGCCGAAATTTGGATCACTCACCGAGAATGATGTTTTGTAAATGTTGGCCAAGGGCAAGGACGGGATGTGTGGTGGGTTGGGTACCTCATACGTCTGCATTGCCTGAGGTACATAAAGAGTAGGAACCTTATGCCAGGTAATAACGTAATCAATCGCTCAACCACAAGTTCAACTTGTCGAACCTTGCCTAGTATCCTACCCGTGCGAAGCACTGCGATAGGCGGTACCAGTGTAGATTCAGAGACCTCGGGTGAGTCATGTACTGTGGCTCTCCATGAGGGATTGAGCGCAGAGATCGAGATTGCTCACCAGATTGGTACTGCCCCATGGACCTAAGCCCTATCACACGGAAGAAGTGTTAGTGAGAGTAGTAAAATAGCCTTGCCCCCCCTCTGTCGTACGCTATCATGTTGCGTGTTTAAAAGCACTTGATATTATGAGATGGAGATATCTTGTGAGTAACGCTGGGCAAACTTTGCAAAGGTTAACCTTATGTTTGAACATGCTATGCATCCGTTATATGAAGCTGTGTTTATGGGTGAATCCAATTTCTAGGTATAAGTAGTCTTCTGAAGGTTAAAACGTGATAAAATGGTGATGATGTTGAATCATTACTTAATACTCTTGAAAACTCATTTATAACTCACTTTGGTTTCATCAAAACTGCTTTATCAAATAAAACTATATAGGTACGAGTTATGGTAGATCCAACTCGGCCCTCCTTGTCAAACATCCTTTGAAATCCCTGTGTTGCATTTAAAAAAATTACCAACGTGGCTCGTTGAGTACGAAAGTACTCATTCTTGCACATTTTGGTTCAGACAATGAGTACTATGAGGAAGAAGCACTAGAAGGAGTAGAGTACTATGGATGTGAAGGTCAAACGTTCTAGGTTACGCCTACACTCAACTACAGCATGTGGGTTTGTGTTGTCTTTTGGTTATTCTGCTTGTAACATAGTCGAGTTTGTCCTGGAGGCCCCTAAAACTATGTAATCAACACGTATGTTGTACTATGTGTAAGCACTGTTATTATTTTGTAATCATAAGCAGATACTGTTTATCATTCTGTGTGCGACTGAAATCCTATGCAGTCGTAGGAACACAAGATACTAAGTTAAACCCGAGTGCCCCCGCATTGTCATCGCCACTCCATCTCAGTGTGCGGCCCACTTGAGCTCAGTCTGTGTCAATCTTGAACCGTATTGACTTGCGCTGGCCCTTGTCTTCGCAACTAGAGTACTATTGATGACTTACATCGGCCCATTGTACTCTAGCCATTGCTGTGGATCTGGAAATGGCTTGAACCTCCCAGCCCATGTGTCCAACAACGGCCGTGATGAGAATTCATCATCGACACAGGTCTAGTCCTCCACATCCAAACCCGGAGAAGGCATGTTGTGGCCAAGTGTGAGCACGGGAGGTGGAATAACCTTGGCCTCTAACACGAGCACTGATTTGTGGCCAATACCACCATATAGGCACAACCACCATGTCGCTCACTACCCCTTGTCATGCACCACTCTCGGTGACCTTGTATTTCTAGGATGCCTAGTCAAAGCATATGCCTCGTTGCTAGTGTGCTCTCCTTATAGCATCATCGATCTTTGCCTTCACAATAGGACCCCACCTCTCCCTTTCAAGCACCAACACCTGCACTTCATGGTGGCGGTTCACAAAGTACTCATTGCACTTGTGGAAACTATAGGCCACTATGGCTATGACAGGCAATGACCAGATCCCCTTGAATACTTTGTTGAATACCTCTGCCATGTTGCTAGTCATTAAGCCATACCTAGACCTGTTTGGATCAAACGAGTGTGCCCATAGTTCCTTGTTCAACAAAGTACTCTCTAGACATTAACGCGCCTGTTGAGCTAGCAACTTCTTCAAGGCATCATACTTCTTGTGGAATTTCTTTGGCTCATTCTCCATGCACAATCATCTAAGGTCCTCTATCTCTGACTTCCTAGCACTGGCTAAGTAGAAATTTGCAGCAAAGTGTCACAAGCATCAACAATGATGCAACTATTGATAGCTTGGGATTTCATTATGCATGACATTCATGATCCCAGCATGCCAATAAGATATAACACACATCTTGTGGTCCGGTCCTATGGCCTCAACCGCACGAGGTGCATGAACCACTTCCAGTTACGAATATTCTCTCGTTCGACAAGTGTGAACGCTAAGGGAAGTAGTTTGTCCTCCGCATCAACTCTAATGATGAGAAGTATGGTGCCCTTGTACTTGCTAGTAAGAAAAGTGCCACTTACACTGAGAACTGGTCTGCAATGCTGGAAACCCTCAACACAAGGACTAAATGTCCAAAATGCATGCCCAAACACAACTCTTAACTCGCCTCCAATTGATTCAAGCCTTGATTCATGAGGTTATATGGTCCAGATCATTGATGGATTCATAGCCTTTATGTCATGCATCAATGTTGGAAGACGATGTAAGACTCGGTCCAATCCCCATACAACATCGCCAAGGCGGCCTACTTAGCCCTCCAAGCCTTGCCATACTTCACACGGTACCCAAAAATCTCAAATATAAATTCAATCAACGCTGCAAGAGACATGGTTGGTTGCTGCTTCACGACATTGCAAAGACGGTTCACAATGAAGCTCGAGGTGAGCTATCGATTTTTCCCCAATAATTCAGCCTCTCCGCACGTGTGTGCTTGCACAACACTCGTCAACTTCCATTGATCGTGAGGCGTTTTCTGGGCACGGACCTTCCATAGACAGTTTCTATGGTCGCATCTCACCATGTAGCGCTTCTTTGAGCTTGAGTACACCACACGGTAAGGGCGATGGTGTCAGATAGACAAAGTAATCTTTCATCCACATCAAGAGGCCGACATGGATGGAAATAGCATGCCCTTTTGAATAAGCCCCGTCGGTTGGTCCAGTTGACGCTCCACATTCATACCACCATCAAGAACAACACCCCCCTTCTCGCAAGACTAAGATCCCTGAATTATCAGATAGGGGATCATGGCCATTCACCTTCTCAAAGACAATTGCATCCTCCCCCATCAAGACCGCCTCCGGTCAGTCCTCATCAGATTCGGAGGCATACTACTCCTCATAAGTCTCATCATCAAGGGTCCTCTCACCAAAGATTCAAGCATCCAACTTGTTTGAGGCACTTGTAATATCAAGCCAATCGACTGGTGGGTGGGGGGGGGGGGGGAGGGGCGAGCACCGGTGATGTCCCATCGAGATGATCAACTATCTCAAATGGAGCATCATTCGCATAATCGGCCATCGCTTTAGGTGACAGGTATGCAACTTTCATCTCCTCCTCCACATGGGGAGGATGGTTAAGATTGAAGGTGCTTTCCCACGGCTCAGAATCCATGACCTTCACCGCCACTAGGTCTAGATACCTTAGTTGGGACCCGGCCACGACCTCCTTATAGGTGTCCTACTCGAGCTCGGAGGCAATTGGCAACATCAAAAGCAACTAGGCCACAACACCAACATCATATATTCCCTCAAACCGAACACCTACCCCGTGTTCCGTCCGCCCCAACTCGTCTTTCACACTTTCCACCAATTTGCCGAATGAGGGACGTGTGCCATATACCAATACACTCAACTCCATGACTGCGAACTCGACACCGTTGTCATTGAAAGTAATCGTACCACCGTGATGCACACGGACGATACTATCCATATAAACGCCAAATACAACAATCGAACATGAAACAAACGTTATTCCTTTGCACAAACATTAAAATAATATAAAGTACTAACCACACAGACCAATTAAATTGTATCAAGCTATAAAGAGATATTCACAAATTACACTACAATACTCACAAACTACATGAACACAACCTATAACAAAGTTTTATCCAAACCTACATGAAGAAAATGCTACGCACAATACCACCACATAAGCACATAAACATTATTTCTACCCTGTATCAACACGAGTTATGGAATTTCTCCGATTTTACAACGAACACTAACGATTTCTCCCTTTTCCATACCGATTCCATCCAACCATTCACAACAAAAATTACAAAATATAGCCCACAATCCGAGTATAAATCATTGCTGAGCGTCCAAGAATAGCTAATCTCAACAAACAACATCGATTCAATCGATATATTTTTAGATCTTAAAGGTCACCTAACATCTAGGGTTTGCTCAAATAGTCACCAAATCAACCAAATCCAAGCGGTAAAAAGATAGAAAAATGGGAGAGCTCACCTTCAAACTCTAATCCCTCAAAAATTCTCAAGCAAAATCGGTCGGCGCATATGGGGTGGTTTGGGGAGGAGAGAGGTGCATGGAGGGCAGCTGCTCTGTTCATCCTGCGTGTGGGCTGCAAGTCGGAACTGACCCACTCATAGCTTCTGCGCAAGCCTTAGATTCCAGAGCTCAACACCAGCCACCTTGGGGCTAACCTCAGCATTAATGAGGCTAGCAAGGTATAATAATACTTTAGTGCCAACTTTCTTTGTTGTCCAGAGGGGCACCACAACTTTGCCACCTAAAAATTGGCCAACTCCTGGCATGCCACCTCGGCACTATTATCTTTGGCATTGAGTCTGCTATGTCGGAGACAAGTGAGCAAAGGGACCATTTCTAGAATTAGTTTCGTGCAGAGAACATTTTTGAAAATTTAATAGAAAAAGAGCCAAAATAGGGGAAAACGATATCCCTCTCTCAATACGGGGAAAAAAAAATCAATATGAACCAGTGGAGTTCTGATCGGATTCTGGGCTAAAAATAAGAAGGCGGAGCACACCCTGGGGTGGCAGAGAATATTACATTCCCTCCCCATCACACAGTTTGGCGTGGACTTTGGAGAATATTTCCCTGGCAAGAAGCGAAAGAAGTCGTGGCCGAGAAGGCCAACGTTCTGACGTTCATCCGAGTTCCTCGTCTCCCTTTCCCTTTTAACGAGAAACTCATCTAAATACTGAAGTCCTTTACTGCTAGTCTAAATGCAATGCCACCGTCGCACAAGGTCCATTATTCTATAGATTTGTGAGCCATCTAGGTTAGAAATGGTCCTACAAGATTCGTAAGATATACGACATAGACAACCTTTATTAGAGAGTTAGAGAGCACAAACGGATTGAGATATTGGGATACTGACAACCTTCTGATTTCTACCGTAGGACATTTGTCTTGTCCCCTTATGGATAGTATATTCTCGAGAGTACACAAGCAAACGACTCCTATGCATAGTATGAAAAACCAGACGGACTAGCGGTCTAACCGGGATCGGAGCTTGGTCCGGTCTGATTTACTCTTTGGATCGTTTGCAAAAATCCAGTGGTTATTTGTTTTAAAGCATTGCACCGCTAGGAATCGAACTGGCAACCTTTTCCTTCACCGCAGCAGAGCGAACCACTTGGACTATCTTCGTTGTTTGTCCAAATGGGCATAGATATCTTTATTAGGTTACATTGTCTCGTAGATAACACCCTCCTATTGATTTTCTAGATAATTCTACCGCAAATATTTAAATAGTATTATTATTGAACCACGATTCGATTAGAACAAACCAACAGTTGGACCAATAAACCATGAACCGATCGTATGAACTATTCGCTTGGTGGTCCGATTTTTTGCACTACGCTAGTGCTGGCCAAATGGGCCAGGCCTAACGGGCCGGCACGAAGCACGATACTGTTGGCCCAGCACGAGCACAGCCCGGCACGCACTATTCATGGGCCGTGGCCGACCCAAGATGAGACCTTGGGCGTGCAGGCGCCTCCTCCGCGCGGTGGGCGGCGGCGCGACCAGCTGCGGGAGGCGGCGGCGCCGGTCGCGCGCGTCCTCCGAGCGGAGGAGGAGGAGAGCGTTGCAGAGCTGCAGCCGCGTGCGGCCGAGAGAGAGAGTGGGCCAGCGGCGGCGCGCGCGCACGGAGCTACACTGCGCGCATCGGCCATCGAGGAGCCGAGGCGCGATGGCGGCGGGGCGTTTGACGAGGCGGCGAGCGGTCGTCGGCGAGGCGGGTCGCCGAGGCGATGGGGTCGACGAGGCGGCGGGACCATTGAGGAGGCGTCGACGAGGCGGCGGGAGGGGTCGTGTGGAGGCAAGGATGCGTCGGGGTCGGCGAGGAGGCGTCGAGGAGGCGGGTCGACGAGGCGGTGGATTTGTCGAGGCGCGGGGCCGCGGCGCGGGAGGCGAGGAGGCGGGGTCACAGGAGGCGAGGAGGCGGCGGGGTCAGCAAGGGCGGTGGGGCCGTCGAGGCGGCGATCGGCCGCGAGGAGGCGAGGAGGCGGCGAGGTCGCCAGGTCGGCGAGGAGGCGACGGGGTCGCAGGCACGGGCAAGTCGGCAAGGGGAGAAGAAAGGGGGTGGGCAATAGGGCAGGCTGGGCAGGCGACAGGGCAGCAGGCAGCCAGGTAGGCGGCCGTGCGGGCTGGTGGGCCGTGCTTAGGCACGGTACGGCCTGAAAAATCCGGCCGTTGGGGGAGATTTTAACCGTTTTTGACTATTTTTGACCGTTGTGGTCTTAAAAAATAACAAAAAAAATCAAAAAATTCTGAAATTTTTTCTACAAATAGCCACCATACCCCCCCTCATTCAGCACACCCTCATTCTCCATTCTCTCTTTGCAATTGTGTAGTGCAAATTCAAATCCGTGTTGAGCTAATTTGGCAAAATTTAAAAAAATATGCCAAAATTTGGAAATTTCAATTTTCGGCTACAAATCAGCGAAAGAGGTACAATAGTATTTTTGTAATACTTTTATTGTTCGTTTTTGTTATGCTAAGATGAAAGTAGTAATAGTGTTAGTTTTAATTTTGCAGTTTTCGTTATGGACAGTCCTTACGACAACTTTGACCTTGGTGAGTACGAACTTTCATCGGAGGAAATTGCATCCATAGAGGCGGCTGCGGCTACCTTAAACGAACCGGAGGTTTCACCAGAGGAGCATGGTGGAGTTCCGTCATCAGGCTCCACATCAGCATCAGGCTCAACGGCAACCAGAGCAAAGAGATCGAGGCCGTCTACATCAGGAGTGTGGGAGAATTTCGACAAGACAACCAAGCAAGACGCAGCGGAAAATGAGGTACCATATGCTATTTGTAAAATTTGTCACCATGAATTGTCTACGAAGTCTACAGGTGGAACGAGGCACTTGCTTAGACATGCTACAAGATGTCGAACCAAGCAAGGATTAGCGATGAGGCAGACGCAGCTGCAATACAACCCCGACGGTACGGTATCTAGTTGGAACTACGATCCTCGGGTAGCCCGCCAATCTCTCTGCGTGCTTAATTGCTTTTGAGGATTTGCCGCTAGGCTTTAGCGAAATCCGCTTATTTCCAAAATTACATTAGAATCTGCGCATAATCCTAGATTTGCTTCCGTTTCTAGACAAACAACAACTAGGGATCTAGTGAAATACTATAATGAACGTCGTAATAAAATAAAGGAACTATTTAGTACGTGCACATTTTCGGTGGCCCTAACCTCGGACAAATGGAGTGGTCGGGCTAGGGAGGATTACCTTAGTGTAGTTGTGCATTATGTTAATGACAACTGAGCAATGGAGAAAAGGATTATAGGTTTGAAATTAATTGATGTAGCATACACGGGGGAGAATATTGCGGACTGTATTATGAAAGTCGTGGAAGATTTTGGTCTTACAGACAAAATATTCGCAATTACTTTACACAACGCCGCGGCAAACTCTAGGGCTATAGACATTCTTACTCCAGTGTTGAGTACATATGCCGATTCCTTCTTGCTACATCAACGATGCGCTTGTCATATTATCAACCTTATAGTCAAATGTGGTTTGAAGAGGTTGAGTCCGTATATTAAAGCTTTTCGCGATGCGATTTCTTTCTTGAATAATTCTAACGTAAGAATAGCATAATATAAGAACTTCTGCAGGGCAATGGGTGTACGTCCAAGAAAGTTCGGTTTGGACATGGAGGTAAGGTGGAACTCTACTTACCTCATGCTTAAGCATCTTTTACCCTACAAGAGCACTTTTTCTGTTTTTATTCAAATGCACTATCCTAGTAATCGACGATACTTTGTTATTAATCGAGCAACATTGGTTCGTTCTTTGAGAAGATCTGTCATTTTAGAAATTTTTATGAGGCAACTGTTGCTTTGTTCGCTGTCTACTATCCAACATCTCCTATCATCGTGCATACTATTTTACGGATTGCTACCCAATTGAAAATGCATGAAAATGACTTAGTTTTACTTGAGGTTGTTGTTGCCATGAAATCTAAATACCTTAAATATTGGAGACAAATCTCTTACCTATATGCATTTGCATTTCTTTTAGATCCTAGGGCTAAAATTGATGCATTTGGTATTGTACTTGATCTTCTTAGTGATGCTACGGGGCTAGACTATACTAACTATTTTACAGAAGTTCGTTCTCGGTTATACGAGGTTTACCAAATGTATGAAAATAAGTTCCGGAGAGTCCGCTCGCAACGACCTCCAGTAGCCCCCACCTCGAGTGGGAAGACAAATATGTGGGGTGCGATCTTCGGTGCCACTTCCTCCAGGTCCAGGTCTTCTTCTTCTACTACACCAGCGCTTGCTCAGTCAAGACCCACAAGGAGCGGAGAACTATCCACCTATCCGACAGCGATACGGTGGATTTCAACTCGAAGACGACATCTTGCAATGGTGGCAAGCCCATAAGTTAACATATCCGTGCTATCCATACTTGCACGTGATGTGTTAGCATTCTATCTCTACGGTTTCCTCCGAATCTTTTTGATCTTTTAGGAAGAATATTGGAGGAGAGAAGAACAAGTCTCACAAGTGAGATGGTGGAGATCCTTTTAATGTGAAGAAGCGGGAACAAGCCGATTCACGAACACAACACTCTGTGGAAAATCCAGAGTTGTCGGAGGTGTTTGAAAAATTATACTTAGACAATGACACGACACATAGAACAAGAATGTATCATGTATGTACAATTGTAGAGCTATATCTTTGTACTCTTTTCCTTTGTCAATGTTTTCTCATTTTAAGTTTTTACTTGTGAAGGTTTTAACGAGGACCAATTGTACATTAATAAAACTCTTTATTACATTTTCAATATGTTTGTCTTATTTTTTATTTGTTTATGTCTACTTTTGAGTTCTACATATTTTTCTAATTTTTTTGAATTTTTTCATAATTTTTTCGTTCTGACGGGCCAAACGGGCCACACTTGGCCCGACGGGCTAAACAAGTTCGGGCTGGCCCGACACGGCACGAATGCCCGATAGGTCATGCCTGGACCGCCACCCGGACCCGTGAGCCGGCACGACATGGCATAAATAGTATACAAGTCGAATTAGACCGTGCCTAAATGGATCATGCCTAACCGGACTCATTCCGTGCCTGGGCGGACGGCCCGTTTGGCCACCTCTGCACTACGCTCCTACGATTCCTATCGATGACGGTCCTACGATTCCTATCGATGACGGCACAGGGTTCCAACGTTCCTTGGCCCGCAAGGGACACCTACGGAATCGAAGTCTAATTCCAATTCCATCTCCCAACTCCGGTTCCAAACCCCCATCTCCACGGCAGCGCGGCATTTCGTCGAACACCTTCCTCCTCCGCCTCGTTGTCCCTCTCTTCGTCCTCCTCGCCGCCGCTCCCGTCACGCCACCTCCCACCCCCACCTCCCACGCAAACCCTAACCCTAGCACCAGCCTCCTATTTATCCGGAACTTCACCACCTGCGGCCACCTGAATCACCAGCTGAGACCCACCCACCAATGGCGACTACATCTGTGTCTGCGGCAGAGGGGGCGGGGACAGTGCCGGAGGCGGGCCCCCCCGAGATCGCCTTCTTCGACGTGGAGACCTCGGTGCCGCAGCGGGCGGGCCAGGGCTTTGCGCTGCTCGAGTTCGGGGCCATCGTCGTCTGCCCGCGCCGCCTTGTCGAGGTTGCCTGCTACGCCACGCTCGTGCGGCCCGCTGACCTCGGCGTCGTCTCGGCCGCCTCCGTGCGGTGCAACGGCATCACACGCGACGCCGTCGCCGGCGCGCCGCACTTCCTCGACGTCGCCGACGCAGTCTACGACGTCCTGCACGGTCAGTTGCCTGCCCCACGCCGGCAACGCGTTTGTCCTCTTGACTTCGACGATGCCCTTTTTTTTTTGTCCTCTTACTATTTTTCTTCCTACGCCAGGAGCTGGTTTCTTGGCTCCTGCGCGTTAAGGACCCCTTGGTGCGCTTTTGTTTGTGCTGAATTGCAACAGTGGAGACAAGATGCCCCTACTGTAGTGTGAATTCGTGGAACGTTGCAGGAATTGGGGAACAGTATAACGTTCATAGACGGTGCACTTGGGTCAGGAATGGCGACCTTTGATGCAAACTTTTTGGATAATTTTGTCATAGTTAGTCAGATGATCGATGGGAAAGTGAATGAGCTTGCAGCTTGTGCTGCCTGTGGCTTGTAACTGAAATCTTCCTGTAATTCTTCTCACATGCAAGGCTGTTGGTATATGGAAGGTAGTTGCAGATTAAACTGTACAAAGAGTTTTAGAGAGTCGACGATATGTAATTTGGTTTCTTATGAAGGCCATAGCATCGTATAGTAGGTTGTTCATTACTTTGAAAAGGAATTCACAAGAGTGGATGCTAGAAGCATTGTCTTGTTTAGGCCTGAACCTAAATAGCTGCTACTTTTAGTTGTTTTCATAAACATTTCTCACAGAAACAATCTTGTCAATTTTGGACAGGGAGGGTCTGGGCCGGGCACAACATCGTGAGGTTTGATTCGGCAAGGATAAGGGAGGCATTCGCTGAGATTGGTCGGCCACCTCCGAACCAAAGGGGCTGATCGACACCTTACCTCTGCTTACCCAGCGGTTTGGGAGGAGAGCAGGGGACATGAAGGTTTGCAACCTTGTGTTGTTGTAGAGTCACTTGTAATTTTGATAATGAAGTTTAGTTAGACAGAGGTGAATCATAAGGACAGTTGGGTTTTCATCCAAGCTAAAAATCTGTGGCCTTTATTGGAAGTTCTGAGGGATTACGCAGTTCCTTCTTGTCACTGCAGGGAATATATCTGATGTTCTTTTCTTGTCTGTTTTATCTGCAGATGGCAAGCTTGGCAAATTACTTTGGTCTAGGGAGGCAAAAGCACAGGTAGATTTCATATTAATCCAGATGTCATAATTGCATCTGAATTCTAAATGCTTCCTTTGAACATCTATTTTTGATCGACACCTTTTCCCATTTGAATTGCATGCACATATATAGCCTTAGCATCACTTCACTTTCTGGAACTTGGCTTGCCACGTTGCCATCCATTAAGCAGTTATTTGGTCACCTAGCTCAGCTGAGCATATCTTGCATTGTGCTATTTGGAATCGTATCATAGAAGAAATTTTGTTGCACAATGCCACATTTGACCTCTGAACAATTCAATCTTAGCAGTATCATGTCATCCATGATCTCCAAATCTAACCCTTCTAGATCTTGGCCCATTCCATCTTAGGTGGTTCATCTGAATACCAGTATGCCCTAAAACTATGGCAGGACCTATAATGATTGTTTTATATAGATATATCATGCTGAACTGAACAGAAGAGATGTCACAATTATATGTGGTCCATCAATGCTACTCCTAATACACGTTAATGGCCACAGAACGATTATCTAGCTGGTATGAATGACAGCTATTGATCAATACGCTCATGATATCACTTCACATCTTGCTCAGTTTTCTTGTTTAGTTTCATTCACACATACTTCTGCAAGGACAGACCATTTACTTTTAACTAGGGGATTAGTATTTGTTATAAGTTGAGATTTCCCTTGTTTTTTTTTCCTTTGATTTTAATATTGCCAACACGAAACTGGAGGGAATGATCTTGCAGTAATGTGCTTTGCAATTTATCTACAGGAGCCTGGATGATGTCAGGATGAATCTTGAAGTTCTCAAGTACTCTGCTACAGTGCTGTTCCTGGTATGTTTGCATTACTGCCTATTTTCCCATGCTTGTCTAACTTCACAATCTTGATGTACTGGTAGAAACAATACTCCCCAGGGACAAGGAGGACCAATGAAACCATCATATCATTATGACTAGAATTAATTCATTAATCTATTTCACTGTTCAAGATAATCTATTGGCTAAATCCTGAAGTTCTTCTCACAGGAGGCAAGTCTTCCAGAAGTGCTTACTGTTGAGAACCTGGTGGAACGTGCAATTACAAGGAGCCAAACTAATGGAGCTACTTCTCCTGAGGTGCCAAAACCTGAAGCGAACTCTTCGCTTGATTCTTCAAAACGGCAACGGACAGTTTCTCCAGTTGAGAATGCATTTCCAGCTGGAGATAATCAAGAAACAATTGATCCAGCAAGAAACAGGGAGTCTGGTGAGTTGACATCCCATATTGAGGAAATGAAGTTAGATGCCACTGCACAGATGGATGCGAGTTCCAGTGGTTATTCTGGGTTCCTTGAGCCGAGTGATGTTACAACTGAGTGCATCAAAATTTCTGTTGCCCCTTCCTATCAATTTGCTCGGAGAACATCTATCAAACACAAAGATAGCCCACTACAACTTTGTTGTACAGGCTTGAGGGTCCAGTTTGGAGTCAGTACAAAGTTTCTAGATAATGCAGGTTGCCCAAAGTTGAACATAGTGGTCGATATCCCTGAGAATCTCAGTAAACTTCTAGATTTTTGTGATGGTCTTGCTCAGAGCTCATTTCAAGAATCTGGTAGCACTTCTGAGTGGAGACCCCTGATCAAGAAGTATGGTTATGTGAATCGTCCAACTGTCCGCCTAAAGTGAGCTCTATTATCCTCTTTTTTATTTGTAATATTTAAGCGGTCATACTTTTCTAATATTGTAATGTTGGACTGCCCTTGCAGTATCCCTACCATTGTCAGCGGCGATGCCGCGATCTACTCAACAGATATATACCAGAAAGAGCCTAGTGGTAACATCCAGAAGCTTGTTTTTAGCAAGGTAGACGCTGCGGAACTGGACACACTGTTTGTTCGAGGGAACAAAGTGGACGCATTCTTCTCTCTGGAAATATATGGCTACCAGCAAAATGCTGGTATCCGGTTGGTTGCAAAGAGGCTGGTTGTACACTCCAAATAGCACCAGGTCTTAGTTCTTATGATCCTAGTGCTAGAAGCTGACTCTTGCACAGACTTAGTGACTTAAGTCTCTTAACCAATTGTAGATTATCATGTAAATTTGAATAAGATCTGACGGGTAGCAGATGTTGAAGTAGGAATTCAAATGCTGTAAAATAGTCTAATAATATGTGTTTTTTTTTTGTGTGAATGGAAGGATCGATCACTGTTAGAAACTGTTAATTTTCCGAGTGCCTAGAACACTCGGGAAAAAAACATAAAACACTCGGGAGAATATTTCCCGAAGGTCATCCGTTAGGAAAAAACACTTGGGATAGTTGGGCAAAAACCAGTTTCCCGAGAGTTACACTCGGGTGATAGGTATTCACTGTGTATTCGGATTTACACTCGGAAAAATCCAACACTTGGGAGAAAATTTTCATAACAGTTTTTAGCCACCGTAATAGAATACTTTTCCGAGTGTCGACACTCGGAAAAGTTGGACATATGTTCCCTTTTGGCTTGGCACATTGTCTGCATAGGTTTTCGCCATGTGGTGACCGTTTCCTGACGGCTCCCGAACATTGTCCCGAGTATGAACACTCGGGAATGCTCGCCACATGGCGCTGTTGCACGACAGCTCCTGAACATTGTCCTGAGTGTTAACACTTGGGAATCCTCACCACGTGGCTATCGTTTCGGTTGGCTCCCGAACGTTGTCCCGAGTATTAACACTTGAGAATCCTCGCCATGTACCCGTGTTGCCTTGCCACATCGCTCTTCTTGTTTGGAGGCACGTTGCATTTTTCTCCCGAGTGAAGTTCAGCAAAGGACACTCGGGAATTACCCCTCTTTCCTGAGTGCTTGTCAACCACACAGGAAACCTACTTTCCCAGCGTATGTATCCCAATTTTGTACATACAGTGCACATTTCATATGATGCATATTCCACAGCAAGAAAAAAAAATACCACCAAGCCACAAATCATTACATATATAGATTCCACAACAACATTCACGTAATGTTTGAGTTCACAATACGACATTCACATATATAGATCCGATATCTACAACATATTCAAGTTCAAATTCGAAAAGCTACGCATAAGGCACGATACATCTAACAGTTACATGTAGTTCAACAAGAAAAGTTCAATTTTACACAGTAAGTGCTTGATACATCAATTGTTGACATGCATGAGTTAACCTTCAACTTGTCGCTCCCAGTGCTCACCTGCAAAGAATTAGATCATGGATCAGTTCTCTAACTCACAAACTTATTTTGCAATCAGGCGGCAGCTCAACAGAAATTATTGGAAAATACAAATGCGACAAACTAAAAGCTCATGCTCGATCTATTGTAGAGATGATCCACCTATTGCAGAAATAATTGGAAAACACAAATGTGACGAACTGCAAGTTCAAATTCGAAAAGCTCATGATTCTGAAAAATGTTTGTTTGATGAGATGATGGTGATTCACAACCCTTGCATTGTTATAGATGTCACAACCCACTAGATACATTGAAAAGAGTACCTACTTTGTTATTTTTCTAATTTTCTCACAATGTAGAACAAGAGTGCTTATTTCTGAGGGGTGTATGATGCTTTTCTTGTTGACCACAATAAATTCTTTCATATGTTGGATGGTAGTACACAGAAATCATTGGAAAACATAAATGTGACAAACTACAAAAGATATTGAGAGCAAAATTTCGATACTTTGTCGCTGCAGTTGACACATTCAACCAAAAAGAGACAGTAAATGCAGAAAGACATCTCTCTCTCCTTCTGTTTTGTAAATTCTGCCACTGCACTTCTTGATTCCTGTGCGGCGATTTTTGATATTGTATTAATATCATCTCAATTACCCTATAATGTAGTAAGAGGGTCTTCAAACACATGGGCTCAGTTCTGATATTCATAACTATTTAAATTGTAAGTGTCGGGGCAATACTGAAATAGGCTACATTATTCTGGTATAACATAAAACAGTGTGCAACTTGTACAGTGGAGTCCTTATGTTGTATACATCCAATCAAACTCCTCAACTAACACTAAACTAGAAACCACAAAACTTCGAGCAGTTATCAAAACTACATATGAACATATCTTCGTTACTGGACAAAAATTACAAAGCCAAAAAAAATGTGCATGTGGAAATCATGTAACAGAACCACTCATGTAACAATAGCATCACCAGAAACAAACATCCCTACCAGCTTGGAGTTTCTAACCATTGTGATGATTGCTAACTGCCTATTAGGAATCTTCTCGCTACAAGTGCACTATATATGGAATAAGCAAAACGTTTTTTTTTTCTGAAAGAAGTAAAAGAAGAAAAAAAAAGCCTTGTGCAAACTGCCCACCACAACAGCTAGTAAATTTATCTTTTATATACAGAGAGTAGCAATGACTCACATTTTTGGGTGACATACTAAGTAGCTCACTGGTGAGTGGATTCATTTTGCATTATCTTCGAGTGGCCTCTCGACAATGGACTCAAGCACATGATCTTGGTTTGGGCTGCTAACATGTGTACCATCTCCGACATGACCATTGGGAGCAGTTTGATTTGCCGTTGATCCAGACATTGCCTACATTTTCATAACCCGATGAAGGTAAAAACTGTTTGCTTGTGTACTATGGTTGATGTTGCAATTCCTGTTGGTGATATCAGGCTTTTGCTGAAATTCTCCTTTTGTACATTTACTCATAGTGTTTTAGTTTCAAAAGTAGGAAATTGAAGGTTGGCCTGCTGAGGAGCCATTTGTTTGTTTTTTTTTCTTTTTAGTTTTGTTACACATCAACAATCTTACTGCTTTTCGGTGGCAGAAGTTTGTGATATCTAGCATACAAAAAAATGAGATAAACATATAAAATCATCTTTCAGTATTAAATATGCGGAAGAAGTCCATTCTACCCCCTCAAGTATCGACATGCAGACACCTAACCCCCTGTATTAAAAAATCGGCCCTTTGACACCCCCAAACTTGCAAAACCGGGCAACCTACCCCTGGGGCTGTTTTGTAGAGTGGTTTTGCGCATGTGGCATCCGATCAGCCCGGTTTCTCCAGATCAGCATGCAACATGGCCACTTTCCTCTCTCCTCCCTATTCCAATCGGTTGGAAAATCACAGGCTCTTTCTTCCCCCATTCTTCTCTCCATTTCTCCACTCCTCTCGTTTCTTGGCACCTCACCCGACTCGGTTTGCCGGATCCTTCGGCCGCCGGCCCAACGCCGCGCCCTGCCGCTCGCCTGCTTGCCTGCCGCCACCACCTCCGGCCTCCTGGCTCACCCGCACCCTGGATCGGTTCCCTCGCACGCTCGCCGTGGTACCGCTGGAAGTCCTCCTCTGTGTAGCAGTACTCCTACGATGGCGCCCATTGTTGCTTCGGGGGCGGCGAGGGTGTCGACGCGCTAGAGTTAGAGCTGGCATCGTCGCCGTGGTGGTGGTCGTCGAGGAGGTGGGAACGGAGGCCTCGACCTTGGCGGCGACGTTAACGGCGTTGACGATGAGGCCGAGCCTGCCCGCCTCGACGAGCACACTCCGACCGGCCGAGTGCTTCGAGAGGTTCAGGAGGCCGGCCATGGCATTGTCCTGGACGGACGCATCCCTGGAGGAGAGGAGGTGGAAGAGCCACGGCATGGCGCTGGCCTCCACAAGGCACGCGCGATGGAAGACGTTGCGCTTCTAGAGCTTCCGCCTCCGTCTTGATGTAGCTGATGATGTTCTCCAGCCTCGGCTTCACGATGTTCTCCAGCGCGTTGACGCGGTGGTTGGTGGTCTTGATGGCCACGTCGAGCATGAGGAAGAAGTGCAGGTGAGGCGAGCTCGGCGAGCACCTCGATGGACTTGGCGTGCATGGCGGCAGCGGTGACTCGCTGGCCTCGCGGCGAGGCCGGTGAGGCTCGAGGACGCGTTGGAGGGCCCGTGGAGGCGGCGGCGGGGTCGACGAAGTGAGAAAACTTGGGGATTCCACCGCCTTCCTCCTCGCCCTCGTCACCGCCTACACCTTGCTCGTCGCACGATTCCACCGCATCCCGCTCTCAATCGACTAGCCCCCGTCGCACGATTCCACCGCACCTTGCTCATCACAGAAGGCGAGGAGGCGGACGCGGTGGAGGCGCTCGCTGCTGCGGTGTATCTTGACGGCGGCGAGGGTGCCTGCGTTGGAGGAGGCGGGCAGCGCAAGGGGAGCAATTGGTGCCGTCTCAGTCGGGAGGGGGAAGGAGGGAGGCTCCAGGGCGAGGGAAACTGATGGCGCCAAACTCGTGGCACAAGCTGTGGCACATGCCGTCTAGGGGGCTGGAGGTGGTGGAGAGCAGCGCGAAGCTACCACCGTGGGCGTTGACGATGACGGGGAGCGGAGACCGGGAGAGCGGGAGCGGCCAGAGGCGCGCAAGTGCAACTAGAGCCAGGCCACAAGAGGCGAGCACGAGCGGTCCAAGAGTTAGGGAATCAGGCGCGTGGGCAAGGGCATGATGGCGGGGGAGGAGAGGCTAGTGCGGAGACCGAGGGGCACGGGTGGTGGCGCAGGTGAGCCACACCAACGGTGAAGGAGGCTGTAACATCCCAAATCAGGGTTTATGTTTCAAATGTAATATTATGAGGATAAATTAAAACTTTTGATGCCTCATGAAGTTATTTGGAAATTTTCTAGAATTTTCCCCTAGCAATTCCTATTTCCTAGAACAATGTTTCTTTTGTTGGATGTTGTTGTCAATAAAATTTTCAACCCTAACCTTGTGATCATCCTCTGTAAATATTTTTCATATCTTCTTGACCATCATAGTCACCTCTCTGCAAAATCTCATAATTTTTAGATTTTGTTTGCTATTTCAAAAGAGCAAGTCAAACCAGTTTGAATTCTGGTAAAACCCCTAGGGCAGCAACTTGTGAATTTTATGGAGAACAATGCATTGCATAAAAGTTTCTGGAAAAATTACACAAGTTTGTTCTTTGTTCCAAGAAGTTCCCATAAAAATTTAAGAATTTTTGGAGCTTCGCAGCTACCTCTAAAATTCCCTATCTTCTCAGCCTTATAAAACCAAAACCTAAAATTACTATTCATCAGGCTCGAACCCGAGCCCGACTCGAGTCCGACCGCGCCTCCCGTCTCGACCGCACCGCCTAGCTGCATCGTGCCGAACCCAGCGTTCACCGGCCGTCCGATGCAGATCGTGCGGCCTACACGAATTGATCTGATCGGACTGCCGAATGCCATTTTAGATCTGAGCCGTCCAATCAAGATCGTGCGGCCCTCGTGGAACCACTTGAACACAGTAGTGCGTGCGCCGCTTTGTTTCGCTGACAAGGTGGGCCAGCACTGTCAGCCCCTTCTTCTTCCTCAGGCAGGAGCGAGTAGAGCTCGAGCTCCACGCGGCCGCGCCGCTCTGAGCTGCTCCGTCTCCTCCGTGACCGCACCACCCTTTGTGAACAACCCTGGAGCATCGCCCGCTAACGCCGCCTCCACTCCGTCACTTTCCCCGGGATAATACCCCCTCCATGCTTCTCGATTCCTCACTTCTCCTCTTTTCGGCAGAGGAGAGGGAAGCCCCCTTGAGCTCCATTCCCTAGTAAGACTCGACTGGGTCATTCCCCTCGGCTCTACACTCAATGCCTTTTCCATTTTCGCTTACTTGAGCTTCTGTCGTTGCTTGTAGGATCCGGGGCGGATTCGTGCTCTTGGTAGCTCTAGGGCGCGCACCGAAGACCAACTGAGTGACACCTCCGTGACAACACTGTCTCTGGTAGGTTTTATCCTCGCTTAATAGCGTCACCAGGTGTCTCGGTACTTAAGATTGATTTCCCCTCAACCTATTTTGGCAATGCTTCGCAGGAGCTCTAGGATTTTGAGGTTCCTCATTTGTCGGCTGAGACCTTATTCTTCTTCCCCGACTCCGGTGTGGTAAGTTGTTGCCCGATTCTTTGCTTGTACACCACCCCTGGACCGCACTGAAGCTTCCTTGACCACTCATTGCTCTCCTGATTTCCTGTGTAGCCCTCTCCACGTTGGACCTCGCCGCCGCCGCCATTACTGCCGCTAGACGTTCTCCGAGCTTCAACGGCCACTTCAACCTTCTGGTGAGCCTCAGTGACCGCCCTCGTAGCTTAAGCACACTTCGATTAGCTCCATTATGCACCGGGTTGGCACATGCACGTGCACCGTAGGTCACCTCCGCTCGCCGGCTAGCCGCCGGTGTGGGGCATCTTAACCGCCGCCACCGCCCTCTTAAGCTTCGTGAAGCTACCAGGAATCCATTCGTGTCCTTATATCGCGCCACCGCGGCCGGAGTCGCCGGCAAGGCTCCGGTGAAGCTCGCGGCCACAGCGAGCTCGTGCGTGGCAGTTTCCGACCGGCACTGTAGCTCGTCATTAGAGTTTAATCCCAATGATTAGCTTTTAAATCGTGATCTTTGTCTGAAATCCTTGATTAGCTGAAGCTCTGTGTGACTTACATGTGGGCCCGAGGCCGTTAAGTGCACAGTTGTGAACTGTAGACCGGCCGTGGACCAAGAGTCCATGCACTGTTCTGTGAACCTAGTGTATGACATGTGGACCCCACATGTCGAGCCGATTCGAAATTAAACTGGAAAATAGAAAATGGCACTGTGCACTGGACCCCACTTGTCAGCGTCTATGGCTAGGTTGAGCTGGGTATAAAAAGTATTGTATGTTTATTTAAAATCCGAAATGCTTTATTTGTGGACTGTTAATTGGTTTAACTTCAAAATGGCATAACTAATTCATTTTAGCTCCAAAATTGGTGATTCAAATTTTATTAGCTTCTATTTTAAATGTACTTTAATATAAAAATGGATTGAATTTTGTTGCTGTTCCAGAAAACACTTTTGACAAAATTATTGTAGGATTAGTAATATTGTTGCACTAAAAATTGTTTTAACTTCAAAAATGCATAAGTAATTCTCTGAAACTCCAAATTGAGTGAATCCAATTTTATTGGCTTACTCTAATAATGAACTTGCTGTTAAAATTGGTTTTAGGTATGTTACTGTTTTTAAAGTAATTGCAAATACAATTAGTTTGTGCTCATCCTCATGTCTTTGAAAATTCATAGAAAATGCATTATAACTCCAAATGAGATGAATCCAATTGGGTTGTTCATATTACGAGGTGCTTGTTCTACTGTAAAAATTTCAAATGCACCACCTTTCCAAAAATTTATGTCAAACAAATTAATTATGTTGAATAGTAACTTTTGCATTTTAAAAGCTGAGCAGAATTGTTTTAATCATAACTTTTGCATAGAACATCCAAATAAATTGATTCTTATTTCTAAATTCTTTATAAATCACGCTCGTGCTGCTGTAAAATTTTTAGAGCATTTGGAGAAAATTGGTTTTTGACTCTTTTCGGTATTCTTCGTTCTTATCGATTCCTATTCGCTTTTTCGTTAGGTGCCGACGAGTGTGTTGATCTTGAGAGTGAGCCTCTGCAGCAAACTGAGCAAATCCATCAAGGCAAGCAGATTGATCATGTTAATCCTATTATTTTAAAGTCTAATATATTATTTTCAACTTGTATGTATGCATTGCTTATTTTGTTGTTAAATTGATTAGTTAATCCTTTGGATGCATAATCTATAGGTAAATAAATATCCTCTACTACCTGAGCCTAGGTTATTTGCTGTGATTAGAGATCGTTGGATGGACTCTTGTCACTTAGTAGATTGCGGGTTCCAAATGCTTAGCCATGCTTAGCTATCGGTAGTATTGGGCGATCATCGACTTAGTCGATGATCTTGATCACCTAAAAAAAATTATTTATGATCCTTATGTTTTAGCTTTGTGCTATATCTAAAATTGTAAAACTAAAAATGAAAACAAAAATGATTTGGACTTGGGCACAATGGTAAGATGGTGTGTTTTTGGGTGTGACTGGAATGGTGCCCGGGTCATTTAAGGACCGAACATCTTGTGAGTACCTGTTATCCAGGCAATTTGTGCATGCTAACCACACTAGAGGGTATGGGACCTCTCTTGACTTTGTACTTTGGCGTGTGTTGACTCCGAGTCGCAGGAGGTCGCAGGAGGGATGGTGTTTGGGAGCATGGTAGTTGCCCAGAAGGCTTTACCCTGAGTGGGTAGTTGTCTTTTCGGCTTTATCATGTAAGCGTATGGGTTTCTATCCATACGAGCGGCTCGTAGTTAATACACAATATTTGAAATGTCTCGTAGGACTTAGCCGTGCCAGCATACCTTCGGTAGTGTGCTTTTGTGGCTTGAAGGCGGTCTGAAGTGTGGGTACATTGGTACACCCCTGCAGGGTTAAAACTATTCGAATAGCCTCGTCCTAGGTTATGGACACGCTCGGGTAAGCTTTTCAAGAGTTAGACTACAACCCTTTGAAAACTTAAAACTTGATAGGGGTGGTATGAATGGGTAATTCATGCTATGGTCGTGGTGACTATTGGGTTAGTCACTTCCAGGAGGTTGTTGTCATCTATCTATTGTTATTATGTTGTCATTTAAAAAATAAAAATGAATTGCAAACTTGCTTTTGAAATGTATTACATTATTGCAAATAAAGTTTGCTTTGTGCTAAAATGAGCCATCCATCCTCCACTCAAATAAGCTTGCATGTAGCATATGTATAGGTCTGCTAGTCCACACGTCAGTCTTGCGAGTACATCATTGTACTCATTTGCTTTGCTTAATGTTATTTGTTGCAGAGGAAGAAGGTGAGCCCCAAGGGCCTCACTTCTATGAGTTGTGCTGTGGCGGGGTTTGAGACGACTAGTTTGGCGGTCCGTTTGGTTGCCTTGTGGGTAAAGGCACACTGATTGGCTTTTGTTTATCGCCATCTTATGGCACTTTCGCTTCCGCTGTTTCCTTAATTATTTGTATGTCATTTGGCCGGTCGGCCCACTTTTGTAATAACTTATATTATGTATGTCTTTTGGTAGACTTATTATTGTGATGTATGGAACTGATGCATGATTTTGTGAAGAGGTGTGTATACTGCATTTCTGGGAAGTATACATATCTCGAATCTTGGTTTATTTGATTTGTAATGCTAGGACCAAGTGGATGGTTAAGCATTACGAGCCAAAATAAACCGGGGTCTCACAGAGGCGTAGGGAGCTAGCGGCTGGGGAGGCGCCGGTCCGGCCAGAGGTGGCGCCATGAGCCCACCATTCGGTCATGAGCCAGGAGCAAAGAGCAAGGGAGAGAAGAGTGGGGAATGGGGGATTGAGGAAGAAGTAGCAGGCTGGGAGAAGCTGAGTCATCGCCATGTCGTAGTCGAGTCAGCACTGACCTGGCGAAACCGGGCTGACCGGACGCCACATGCGCAAAACCACTCTACGAAACAGCCCCAGGGGGTAGGTTGTCCGGTTTTACAAGTTTGGAGTGTTAAAGGGCCAATTTTTTTAATACAGGGGGTTAGGTGTCTACATGTCGATACTTGAGGGGGTAGAATGGACTTCATATGCCCCTCACTTGACGTCGTTGCAAAATAATGCTATTGCTTCTTAGGTTTAATGCCTAGAAGACAAGAATAAAACACAGCAACCCCCAACAGAATGGTTCTTTCACTATTTGATAAACATTTATTTTTAGATTATGATTGTTTTCCTCTGATGCTGGATATATTTTGTTCAATTGTTACTATGTAATTCAACGTCAATACATAATGATGACTACGGTGGCCCGATCTTCCGATAGGTTCGATTGATTTCGTCGTGAGGACGTTGACACTTTGAGGCTTTCGACCAGCAGATCGTCACCTCGCAATTCGCTACACCCGCACGACTGTCGTTATCGACCACGCTCGCACGCGATCGACCTTACCACGAGGTTTAATGTTCCTGCAAGCAATCGAAGCAACTCACAAGAACAAGGAAGATGCAATCTGAATTGTATTGCGAATATGAATGAAGATCACAAAGTGGGGTTCCTCAAACTGATAAACGGCGAAACTGCAAAGTGGCAGAATAATTCTAAGAAAAACCCAGCGAACTAAAGGGGCGGTAGCCACTATTTATAGGAGGAAGAGGGAGGGGGTGGGGGTACTGTTCACGTATAAATAGTACTAGAAAACCCTAGGTGGCCATATGGGCCAGGGAGGTGGTTGGCCCAAAAACCCTAAGTTAGTGTTGATACAAGGCCCTCGGCCCAAAGTGAGGTGGCGCAGCACCAGATATATGTGATCTTCGACCAGGTAGTCGGATCTCCATACTCTACGACCACAAGCAGTCGAAGCAATTCTACGACCACTCGTTAGGCAGTCGTAACCTTCCCTACGACCACTCGCCAGGCAGTCGTAACCTCCCTTCGACCACACAGTCGAAGTCTTCCCACGACCAATCCACGTGTGGTCGTAAACCTTCTCGATCAATATGTGGTGGAAGTAGAGCAGCCTGATTGGAGGTGGAGTTGTGGTCGTATCCGAAGGGTTGATGTCCTCATCATCCCCCCTTCTTGCATTTGAGTCGTCCTCGACTCACGCTCATTCTCCAGCGGCAATACAAACTTTAAAACTTGTAGCAACGTATTCTCATCTTTCTGCAAAATGTTAGTAACAACAGGTGGCAAACAAATAGAGAAAGCTTTGGAAATTAAAAGCGATTGTGCATGCATCAAATCAGCAAAGGTATAGTTTTTCATAGCATTCAGTTTGCAACTCAATGTGCAAGTATAAGTGAAGTATATAGTAAAGTTATTCATTGCTCGTGAAGGCAAGACAAGAATTGAATTCAAAGAGCACAAGCCATTCATATAGTCAGATTTCAATTGAGCAAGAGCAAATGCATCTAGCAAGGGTGAAAAGATTTGTAAGTTCTTCCATAATTTAACATCTTTATTCAGATTGTCCATACTAGGTGGTGCAAGAAAAGGTGAACACATAGGCATGGGATGAGCACTAAATTTTATTTTACTCTCATTTTGAACAAGATTCAGCACACAAGAATTATTGTCCCAAACAGCAAGCTTCAATTCATCCATGTGATCACAAGTTATGCATATTCGATATACAAGAAATTGATTGTCTACACTATAATCTCCAATCAAATTAAACTTATATCCAGGGGTGTAGGCACTAAACAAGGATTTCGAACACACGATTTCAGAAACTTTTTCCTTAGCATGTGATAATTTCATAGGTAGATCCAACATAATATAACATAAAGAATTAGCAGGAGAGATTCTAGTCAAAACTTCTTTATGGCTAACCAATTCCACATGATCATTATATGCTATGAACTCATCACATGAAGTACTCACAAAAGCAGGTAAGTCAATAATTTTATCACATGGTGCACTCAAATCAATATAGTCTGAATTCTCTACATGAAATATGTGCATATCAGAATTGTTTTCCACTAATTTTTGCTCTAAAATAGCATGAACAGTGGACAATTGTAGTTTTTCACAAGGATATTCACCTTCAGTGATGATAGCGCCATGGTCTTTACCTTTTTGGCTCTCCTCAGATGATGTAGGTGCATCCATCTCCTCATCTTCCTTCTCGATCAATGGGGTTGGTGGTGCAATCAACTCATTCTCCTCTTTGGCATGGTTTTCAACTTCCTGCAAATTGTTAGTCATAGAAAAAGACACAGACACAAGTTTGTTCTCATGTTTCCTATCATCAAGCATTCTCAATTTCTCCTCAATCTGATGTTTAAAAGAAAGTGGAATAAATCGGTTACGCATAGCAACTTTTAAAGCATCCCACGTAGTAGGTGCTAATCCATCGTTGCATACCCTATTCCACCAATTGATGGCAAAATTTTTAAATTCACTTGTTGCTTGCCTAACTCTATGCAATTCAGGAACTAAGTGAGCAATAAATTTCTGTTCCACCATCATCTCCCAATCTAAATATATTTCAGCATTATAAGCACCCGCAAAAGATGGTATAGTGAACTTGACGTTAGCATATGGATCATCATTAACACGTGCATTATGTTGCTGAAGGTTATTACCTCTCATACCTTGAGGGCTGAAGTTCAATCGGTTCCGTTGTCGTGCATCAATGGCGTCGTGGTTGCACATCTCATTATTATCATTGTCAAACTCATGGTCATGGGCTGCACCTTCAGGATCCACACGCCCATGGTTCGGTGGTTGATTGGCCAAACCATCAATGCGTGCATTGAGCATTGCAATACTTTCATTGAGTTGTTGCAGTGTAGCATTTGTTGCCGTAAACTTCCTATCAAGGTCGTCATTAAAAGCATGGCGGTGCTCATCCAACACCTCGTGAGCTCTTCCTCAAAACACACTCTTGCGCATCCGATCCCTCACCTGTCATGGTTAGTAGGAGACACAAGACAACACAAAGATATTATCCCTATCAACTACTAGGTGGGGGAAGGTGGAATCACACATTCTCAAGCATCTTACCAAGCTCTTATGAATTTCTTACCAATTGCAGCAGGTGGTATGATCGGAGGAGGTGGGATGTATGACTGCGGCGGAGGCGAATGCGAGGATCCAAATCTGAGGGCCAAAAGTATGTGGATCTCGGACAGACAATGTTTAGTAGCAAGGAATAGCAATAATGAAATCAGATTAGCAAAGCTAAATCAAAATCCACAGTACTCGTCACAGTTGCTGGCCCAAACGCGCTCCTAGCACTAGCTCAAGCAAGCTGAAAGATAGGGTAGATACAAGCACAAAGGAACAAAATTTGCAAAGCAACCGATATCTCTTGTGGGTGGTCGTGGAGCTCCGATGGGTTGTCGTAGACCAACTGAGGGTGGTCGTGAGCCAACTGGGGTGGTCCTTTTTTATTCTCTTTTTCTTCTTTCTCTTTTTTTTTGATTCTTTCTTTTTTTTTTGACTGACGAAACCCAACCTAGGGTTCCTCTTTTTTTTTTTGCACAAGTGACCTTGACTCACAACTCTTCAAAACCCTTTTTTCAGGCCTAAGGATATATATAGGTCACAAACTTTTTCCCGGAGAGCAGGGGTATAAAGGTGTGAGGACCCCAATTTATTTGGCTTGTAATGCTTAACCAACCACCTGGTCCTAGCATCACAAATCAAATAAACTGATCCTCGAGATATGTATACTTCCCAGAAAGCAGTATACACACCTCGGTACAAAATTAGACATCAACTCCATTCCAAACATAGATTCCAAACACCACACTACCAAACGGAAGATAAACAAATAGTAGAGTTATTACAGACAAAGGCCGACAGGCCAAGATACAAAAATAGACAAGAACGACAATGAAGCAAAAGTGCCATAAGATGGCTATAAACAAAGCCAATCGGCGTGCCTCCAACCCACAAGGCATCCGACCGACCGCCAAGTCTAGTCGCCCACGAAAGCGGCAACACGACTCACGTAGTGAGGCCCTAGGGCTCACCTTCTTCCTCTGCAACAAAAACATTAAGCAAAGCACATGAGTACAAAGATTGTCTTTGTACCCGCAAGACTGACGTGTGAACTAGCAGACCTATTCATATGCTACATGCAGGCTTGTTTAGTGGAGGCCATATGTTTCATTTGCATAAAGCCAATTTTCATTTGCAATAATATAATACAGTTTGAAGGCAAGTTTGCAATTCATTTTTAATGCTGAAATAACAGTAAGGTAATAATAATAAAAGAGTAAAGGTAAACAACCTAGAAGTGACTATCCCAATAGTCACCACAACAATAGCACGAATCCCGCATTCGCACTCACCCATCAAGTTTTAATTTAAAAGTTGTAGTCTAGTTCTTGGGGGGCGTATCCGAGCGTGTCCATAACCTAGGACGAGGCTATTCGAATAGTTTTAACCCTGCAGGGGTGTACCAATGTACCCACACTTCAGACCGCCTTTAAGCCAAAGCACACTTCCGAAGGTATGCTGGCACAGCTAAGTCCTACGAGGCTTTTTCCAATATTGTGTCTTAACTACGAGCCGCTCGTATGGATAGAAACCCATACGCTTACATGGTAAAGCCGAAAAGACAACTACCCACTCAGGATAAAGCTTTTCGGACAACTACCATGCTCCCACCTCCATCCCTCCTGCGACCTCCTGCGATCCGGAGCCAATACACGCCAAAGTACTAGGTCAAGAGAGGTCCCATATACTCTAGTGTGGTTAGCACGCAAAATGCTCAAGACGGTGGCGCAAGTAACTCGGTCCTTAAGCGACTTCTGGGCACCTTTCGCCACACCCAACAGATCACACCGTCTTACCATTGTGCCCAAGTCTAAATCATTTTTGTTTTCATTTTTAATTTTGCAATTAAACATAGCGAAATGCTAAAACATAAAGTTATAGTAAATTTTTGTGTGATCAAGGTTACCGACTAAAGTCGATAACGCCTTGATTCTACCGATAGCTAAGCATATCTAAGCAAGTTGACCGGATCTACTAAGTGACAAGAGATCATCCAAATGACCTCTAATCACGACAAATAACCTAGGCTCGGTAGTAGAGGTCAATGTTTTGTCTACAGGATATGCACTACGGATTTAACTAATCAATTTAACACAAATTAAGCGATGCATACATACGGTTGAAACAAAATATTAGACTTTAAAATACTGGGATAAACATGATCAAACCGCTTGTTCGGCCTTTGTTGCTCGAATGCTCAACTCATTGAGAGGATCGCTCTCAGGGTTGCCGCAAATATCGAATCCTAACGATTGAACAAAACAGCGAATAAGAACGAATAACACCGACCAAACTCAAACATACAACAATAACAAAACACACTAAGCTTTTCACAGCAGCCTAAGCATGACATAACAAAATTTTAGAAACAAAGAACAATTCATTTTAAGTTATTAAGAACTTTCTATGAATTTTCTAAGCTAAAAACACAACAAGATACTAGTTAATTACTTAACAAATTTTCATGAACAAAAACAGTATCTAAAACCTAACCTGATAATTAGCACACTAAAAATGAAAATTTACAGAGTTGGTTTTACTGGATTTGGACAATTATTGAAAAAGATATGAATTTTCTAACTTGGAAAAATACAATCTACAACATTAAATTAATTAACAGATTTTTGCTACAGATACAAAGTTGAAACTCATTTTAGTAAATAGTACACTTAAAATGAAAATTAATAGCACTGGTTTCATGCAATTTGGATAAAAATTGAATTAGTTATGCATTTTCTAAGTTCAATTGAATTAATAGTGCAACAGAAAAGCATTACAGATTTACTAAAGCGTTTAATCCTTTTTCTACCCACACTATCTAGCCCGAGACAGCGACAGACGGGCCCGCGCGAAAGTCTTGACCAGCAACGCCCGCCACGAAAGTGACGTCGGCGTATTCTAATATCGCCTTGCCGCTTACCAAAGTGTACTCTAACATATACTCACGAGAAATACGCTTCCCGTGAGAAAACGCATTAACAAAACTACACAATCCCTAACTAACATTTCGGCCCACAAGACGTGGACTCAAACTAAAAGATGATTAGAACTTAAGAAGGATTAGACCTTAACCACCCGCGCTCGACGGAGTTCATACGCAGCGGCAAATGAGGTGGGGATCTGAGTGGAGCGGTTCCACTGGCTCGCTAGTGGCCTCACTGGTTGCGCAGCAGACCCCACGAACACAATGGTGCCGTGCAGAGCCAAATGGTCGTCGGAGGTGAGCTCACGACGGCCGGAGGCGGAGAAGAAGCCACCGCTCCCAGGAGAAGACGCTACGCGCCGAGGAGCTTTGGGAAGGTGCGCATGGCCGCCTTGACTCGGGAGGATAAGCCCAAGATAACGCCGATGAAGAGGACCGAGGCGGCGGAATTGCCACGGCGGCGGAACACCGTGCTCGAAGACGAACCGCCGCGCCTGACCTCTGGGATGCACCAAAGAACAAAATAAGATCACCACTAGACTCGGTGAAGCAATGCGATCCTAAAGGACCAGCGCAAGCTTGATACTTACTAGAACGCCGAGAAGCTTGTGGGGCCGAGCTCACCGAGGCGGGACGAAGACACCACCCTTGGCGATTCACGGACGACAAGGATCGGGATGGCCAAAATGGACGCGCACCGAGTGTGGTTCACGATGGTGAGGTTGTAGGCTCAAGGGCTTCTCCAACGCGGCGGCTACCTTCGTTCCTCTCCGGCGAAACAAGAAATCGGGCGGAGATAGCACGAGAACGCAAAGGAGAAGAAGTGGGTGAGCTCAGGGCTTTTATGAAGTCACGGCGATGCCTCCCAGCCGGACACGAGGGCATAAAGGTGGCAGCGACGAGGTACGTGGCGCGCATGCGATTGCCAGCGAGCTCCGGTGAGGTGCGGAGAAGACGAGGTGATCTTGGCGGTAGGGTCCACTCGGCGATCGGCCCGGCGGCGGTGCGAGCCGATGGTTTGACTCGATCAGTATCGCACCGACCGTTGGATCTGAAATGGACGGCTGAGATTGGTGTATGCATTCGGACTGGTCGGTTGCGCACGCAACGTGGATCGTTCGATTTGCATCGGACGGTCACGATTGATTAGATTCGCGCGGTGCGATTAGATGGCGCGACCGAGCCATTTAGGTGCGGTCGGGTTTGAGTCGGTCTCGGGTCCGAGCCCGACAAACAGTGAATACTGATTTGAAGTTTTAAAAGGTGAGAGAGTTTGGAGAATTTTTAGAGGTAGCTCTGAGCTCCAAAAATTCCGAAATTTTTATGGTAGTTATTGAGACAGAGATCAACATTGCATAAATTTTCCAGAACTTTTATGCACTGAAAAATTCTGCAGAAAATTCACAAGCATGCTGACCTAGGGTTTGACCAGATTTTCAACTAGTTTGACTTGGCCATTTGAAATAGCAAATAAAATCTAAAAATTGTGAAATAATTCAGGGAGGTAGATAGGATGATCAAGATGACAGGAAAAATATTCCTAGGGGATGATCACAAGTTTGAAGGCTAAGAATGTGCTGACAACAATTTCCATTCACAAGAATTTAATTCTAGAAAATGGAAATTGCTAGGGAAAATGTAGAAACTTTCAAATGATTTGAAGAGACAACAAAAGTTTTTATTTCTCCTCAAAATTTTACATTTGAAATACAAACCCTAAGTTAGGTTGTTACAAATCTCCCCTTACAGAATCTCGCCCGAGATTCGATCACCGAGAAGAATGATGGGTAATCGCTCGGAGACGATCTTCCCGCTCCCAAGTGGCTTCATCCTCTGAGTGGTTCGACCACGAACTTTAAGGAACTTGATCACGGTTCCTTGTTCTTCGTTCACTTCTTCGAGGATACGAACGGGACGCTCACGATAAGACAGATCTTCTCGCACATCGATATTTTCCAATGGTGTTTCCTCAATCGAATACGGAGGCACTTCTTCAATTGTGACACATGGAAAACATCATGCACCCTTCAAGTGTAGATGGCAATTCTAGTTTGTATGCAACAGCTCCCACTTTCTTGATGATGCGATACGGCCCGACATATCGAGGAGCTAGTTTGCCCTGACACCGAAACGCGATGTCCCTTCAAAGGTGAGACTTTGAGATACACAAAGTCGTTGGGCCGAAACTCAACTCACGGCGACGCCGACCGCATAGCTCTCCGCTCGATCGAGCCACGCGCAGTGCTCACGAATCAAGCGCACTTGACTTTCACCTCATTGATGGAATCGGACCAAAGAACCGCTTTCACCGCCACTGGGCCAACGGTGTTCGCAGCCGTCCATACAAAGCCTCAAATGGTGCCATACCGAGACTAGCTCGAAGTCGTTGTTGTAGGAGAATTCGCAAGCGGTAGGCACTTCTCCCAATTCTTTCCATAGGAAAGAACACAAGCACGAGCATATCTTCAAGCACCGATTGACGCGCTCCGTCGACCATCATCACCGAGGATGATAGGTGAAATTTGAACGAAAGACGGTACCCATGGCCTCCTGCAGATCGTACAAAATCGGAAGTGAAAAGAGAACCACGATCGACACTATCGTTCGTGGCACACCATGCGAACTCACAATGCGGGATATGTAAAGATCCGCTAGTCGATTCACATCAATCTTCGATCGCGACCGAAGGAAATGGGCCACCTTCGCCAATCGATCAATGATAACCCATAATGCATCCTTTCCCGCAGAGCACGGGCGGACGGTGATAAAATCCATGCCTACGTAATCCCACTTCCACTCGGTATAGGCAAGGGTGGAGGAGACCGCTGACGCCGATGCTCGGCCTTGACACGACAACATATGTCACATCTCGCAACGAACCTGGCAATCTCGCGTTTCATGCGAGTCCACCAGAATCTCTGACGCAGATCTTGGTACATTTTAGTGGCCCCGGGATGGATGGACAAAGGCGAATCATGGGCCTCCTGAAGAATCAAATCCCGCAACTCTAGGACCTTTGGGACCACAAGCCGCTGCCCAAACCATACGACACCGTGCTCATCTTCTGTGAAACACTTGGCGGATCCATTCTTGATGTTCTGCTTGATTTTACCCACACCATCATCTGATTGTTGTGCTGCCTTGATTTGATCCACCAAGGTCGGTTGCACAACCAAGGCAGCAAGGGAACCATGCTCAACCAAACCCAAGTTGAGACGCTGAAATTCTGCAAGAAGTGCAGGTTGCTGCTCTTGGATCATCAGAGTATTGCAATACACCTTTCGGCTAAGTGCATCAGCAACTACATTGGCCTTGCCAGGATGATACTGAATACCCATGTCATAATCTTTGATCAATTCTAGCCATCTCCTGCTCGAGGTTCAGATCCGCCGAGTGAATAAGTATTTCAAACTCTTGTGGTGGAATACACCTCACAGTGGTTACCGATCGATAATGCCGCCAAATCTTGAGTGCATGAACCACAGCAGCAAGCTCTAAATCGTGGGTGGGATAGTTGAGCTCATGAGGTCTCAACTGCCTGGATGCATAAGCAACTGCCTTGCCTTCCTGCATAAGAACACATCCAAGTCCCTGACGAGAGGCATCGCAATAAATATCAAAGCTCTTGTGGATATCGGGAAGAGTGAGGACTGAAGTGAAGTCAATCGCCGCTGAGCTCCGAAAGCTCTCATCGCAGCAGAGGACCACACAAACTTCTTATCCTTCTTGAGCAATTCGGTCATCGGCTTTGCGATTTTGGAGAAGTTCTCGATAAAGCGGCGGTAATAGCCCGCTAAGCCGAGAAAACTCCGCACATCGCTGATCGACTTGGTGACCCAAGATAGAACATCGCCGACTTTCTTTGGGATCCACAACTATGCCTCCAACTGAAAGAACATGGCCCAAAAATGCCACTTCCTTCAACTAACTCGCATTTCTTGAACTTCTGATACACCTGGTGCTCCGCATTTGCCCAAACAATCTTGGATGCTCAAGATGCTCGCTTCGATCTTGGAATAGATAAGAATATCATTAATAAAGACCACCACAAACTTATCCAAATACTCCATGAATACTAATTCATAAGGTTCATGAACAAGGCCGGAGCATTGGTTAAGCCAAAGGACATGACGGTGTACTCATGCACACCCATAACGAGTAGTGAAAGCCGTCTTCGAATATCCTCGATCCGATCCGACCGATGATACCCCATTCTCAAATCAATCTTTGAGAACACAGGCTCCAATCAAGCGATCAAGCAGATCATCAATGCGGGCGGAGGATATTTGTTCTTCACCGTCACCTCATTGAGAGGACGGTAATCCACGCACATGCGCAAAGTCTTGTCCTTCTTCTTCACAAAGATCACCAGACAACCCCAAGGAGATGAACTGGGACGGATGAAACCTTTGCTTGGAGCTCACCAAGTCGCTTCTTCAATTCTTCTAGCTCATTGGGAGGCATTCGATCACGGCGCCGAGATAGAGGCGACTGCGGCAAAGAACTCAATGACAAACTCAAGGTCTCGAACCGGAGGCATCCGGGCAAGTCTTCGTGAAAGACATCCGTAAAGTCGATACTATGGGAACATCCACGAATTTGCAAGGTGGCTTCGCTTCTAATACACATAGATGTGGCCCCGAAGGCTGCGCGAAAATCTGTTGCTCATCAAGGGTGGTGAGATAGACAATCTTCTGGCACAATCGATCGTCCCAAATGTTGGGACAACCAATCCATGCCAAGAATCACATCCGGACTCATTGAACCGAGCGAATAAGGTTTGCCAAAACCCCACTCCTTGGACTATGATAGGAACATCACGACATCAGATCGCCTCTCATTTCCGACCCGAGAGCGGATGAGCAAAGGAACTCCCAAAGGAACACACGTGAAGACCACTAGCAAAAGAAATGATCTTGAAATAAAAGAATGTGATGCTCCGAATAAAATAATCTGCAGCGGGACGAGAATTAACAAGTGTACCAATCACGACATCTGGCGCCCCGAGCCTCCTCGGTGAAAGGTGGTTGACTCGACCACGCTCGCACCACAGGTCTTACGGATAATCTTACGGTCGGTGGTGACCACTCGCGCGCGTCCTCCGTAGGGACGAGGGGCTGCTGCAACACTACGAGGCGAGCATGCGCATAATGGCCCTTGTTGTGGCGGCGAAAACAAGTAACCTCGGCCGACCGTGCGAGGCCGCTCTGCTCTTGGATCGCAGCGCGCGTGGTGAGACACGCCTGCGGTGCGAGGAGCTGGTGCGAGATGGCCTCGGCGCCGGTGGAGCAAATGAATGGGCCATCAGTGGCGCCCGTACCGAGGACGAGTGAGGCGGTGTGAAGCGATCGATGCGCCTCCCATTTGCGCATGCGGGACTCGCCAGCGCCTTTGCTTTATGCTCGGCAACAATGGTCTTATCTACCAAGGCACGAAAGTCGAGAAGTCCACAATAGATAGCTTGTCCTGCGGCTCCTCGGACAAGCCATCCATAAACTTCTCCCGCTTAGCCTCATCTCGAGGCCACCTCCCTGGAGCATAACGAGCGGATGATTGAACTCGTACAAGTACTCAAACGATCGCAGATTTGCGCCTTGCTTGAGCGCGAGAATTCTTTCTTCTTGACTTCATCGAGCCATCGGGGATGTGGGCCCGACGAAAAGCTGATCCAACTCCTCCCACGCGACCACATGGCCGCGGCTGCATGGCGAGATAGTTCTCCCACCATGAGTCTTTGCGCCCTCGGTGGTGGGGCGCGCGAGAGTGCCTTATCCTGCGCGCCGCATCGAGCTATGTTGAGCTTCGCTCAACCATGCGCGACCAATCATCCGCACGAGAGGTCCTCGAGCGGAGAAAGTCGGCGGTGCGTGCGGAGGAACTCTGCAAGTCCCCGAGAGTCGGTGGCGCCACCATCGGCGAGTGGAGGTATTCCTAGCAATAACCTCCAAGATGCGCGTCTGGTCCATGCGGTTTCGCTCGATCGGCGAGCACCTCACCATGGTGAGGAGGGGAAGCTCCTCATCATGACCGGTCCGGCCGGCGCCACGCGTTCTCCGGCCATCTGTTTCACTAAGACAAGTTAACAATAGGAAAACAAGAAGTGCGACAACCTCATGCAAATAACTTACTAACAAACACAAAACAAACACAAGACTTTTAAGTTACAAAACCAATTGACAAAAATCAGACACTTAGCAAACTCACATATATCTTACCCTTATACCCCCACAAATTTTTAATTAGACTAATTCTCTATGGTTCTCCCAAAGACCGATTCTACGGTAGTAACTATCTTTTGAAAGGAAAGAGAAACCAAGTTTTAAACTCAAATTAGAGTAAGATGAGAGTAGAAGGCTAAGATAGGTAAGGAGTAAAATCTGAGAATCTGCTAGGTTTTCATAAACCCTTTTATACTTTGAAATTAAGCTTTTTCAAAATACCCTAAGGACGACTATGCTTGAGTTACTACGGTCGAATGGCTCGATACCAACTTTGTGAGGACCCCAATTTATTTGGCTTGTAATGCTTAACCAACCACCGGTCCTAGCATCACAAATCAAATAGTGATCCTCGAGATATGTATACTTCCTGTAAGCAAAGAGATATACACACTCTGGTACAAATTAGA